>JAOTQM010000554.1:0-162500 GCA_026939265.1 Oreonectes daqikongensis
CCCACATTCATTTGAAACCCTTCGATTCACATCCATTATCATAGAAAGACAAAATAACAGCCAAAAAATGTCAAGGATATTTTTACATCAGGACACACGCATGCACGCGCGCATTAAACACATGCTGATGTGTGTGTGTGTGTGCGCGTGTGCGGCGATGCATCAAATGCTCTGTGTGCATGTTGTCAGTGCAAGCTCCAGCTGAGAAATGCGACGGATCGGAGAATCCCGCGAGCTGTGGGAATTAGAAAGCTCTCTCGACGCTAATCCAGCGAGCGCCTCAATCATCATGTGCATGCCAGATGTTAAAAGATGCTAAAAGCATCAGCGGGCTGAAAGCATCAGACGCCCTCTCCAAACATCACAAAGTGTAATGACATACTGAAATGAAATATTGACCGGCAATTAAAATTGAGAACGTATGCATGCATCAATGCATCAATGCAGCGTGAATACACAAACTGCAAATAAACTGCATGACCGGTTTCAATGCAACGCTACAATTTCAGATAACATCCTCTGGGCTTCAGATGCAACAGCTTAACTTAGAGAGATGAACTACAGACACATACCTGAACGCCAACCCTCTCCTACAGCATGCACATTCCATCCACTACAGCGCCGGAGCCGCAGAAGCGTCAAGGAAACTCTTAAACGTCCTGCCGCCGAGCAGACAGCATCCTCCTGCCCTCCCGTTCCCCGCGATCCATTCCTCCCTGCGTCCCGATGCGGCGGTCGCGTTCTGCTCAACCTTGGGATGATGCCTGGCTCGGTGGGCGCATGCTGAAGGACCCTGGATAAAATCCCTCTTCCCAGACAGAGGCGGCGGAGCGCGGCTGAGCAGCAGACAGCGTCTGGGACGGCGGAAGACCTCCTGTCTGGCTGCACGGGAAGCGCGTGTGTGTGTGGATGCGAGCCGACCGATCGTCTGTGTAGGAGAGAGAGAGAGAGAGAGAGAGGAGAGAGAGAGAGAGAGAGTGTGTGTGAGAAGCCCTTGGAGGAGAGCAGCGCCGAGCCTCTCTGCCTCACACAAAAAGAAATGCACAAAGCCGTTCCTGCGATTCACAGAGATGCACACGTGACGGGAGAGGGAGGGAGGGAGAGGGGGAGAGAGAGAGAGAGAGAGAGAGAGAGAGAGAGTAAGAGGGGAGGATGTGAAAGGATGAGAGAGACAGCAGGAGGGAGGGAGAGAGTGTGTGTGTGTGTGTGTGTGTGTGTGTGTGTGTGTGTGAGAGAGAGAGAGAGAGAGAGAGAGAGAGAGAGAGAGAGAGAGAGAGAGAGAGAGAGAGAATGTAAGATTGGCTCGCAGCTATTAAACGCTTGCAAGAATCTCCATCCCTCTCTCTTTTTTCTTCCTCTCTTCTTCATCTTCCTGTTAACAGTGTTTGTTAGGGCGAGCGTCACGTACTACGGGTTTGTTCAAATCACTAATGCAAACTTCAGATGTGCTACAGACGTCACGTGAATGAGCCTCAGATCTTGTAGTTTGTCGAGAAGAGGTATGTCATATCATTTTTCATTTTCATTCATTTATTTATTTATGAAGCGCAAATAAACACATCAAAAGTTGACCACTGCGTTGTACAGAAAAATAAAATACGAAATAAGAAAGATAATAATGATTAAACATAAGATAACATAAACATAACAATAAAACAAAAAGATTAAACGCAAGGATACCGTGATATCAGATCAGATTGTTGCATAGGCAAAAATGTATACCGCGATAATCATGGTATTAATAACTGTGATTATTGATATCATGTCAATACAATTCATTGCTAGTATCTGTTTAACATCTTGCCTTCTATTTTAAGACCATATATTCACTTTTAATTTTACTGATAGCATCACTTAAAATTCTACAAATATTGTAATAATATCATTATTGTGAAATACAATATTCGTGCAGTGAAAATGTGAATTTTACTACAGAGAACTGAAAGTGAGCTCGTGACTTTGACCAACACCTAGAAACATCCTTTAATGCCCTAGCATCCGCTGAAAACACTTTAGCATCTGCCCTGAATATGACAACAACCACCAAGACCAAATATCAATGCCCTAGAAACCACACAGAACATCCTTGAAACCACACGACATTGCATTAAAAGCGCTGAACAAATGAACAACCGCATGGCCACCCCCAGACTCCTGCATGGTCAAGCATCGCTCCCATTATTTGCATTAATATAAAATCTCATAAAGCTCTCATTAATACATCAAACCTTCCATCCATTCACATGAGACTGCTGGTTAATTTATATGAATGTAATCACACACTGATGATTCATACATAATAAATGTGCACGTACAGAATGTACATAATATATGGCTCATCGCATGAATGTATGAATACACGAGTATATGATCATTCACAACCTTGTGCTCTCGCGTCCTTCTACAATGTGATTATCAATTCTGATTGGTTCAGAGCTGAGAGCCGCGCTCGCTTAATTTATCCACCGTGCTACACCTCGAGCTTTTATTATGATTTCTGTATCGCTCAGGAAACACAGATTGTGTCATGTAACCCCAGAAAACAGACGCTAATTTACCTCGCCTAGCGGCTACGATGTGTTTCAGGCTGTTTTAAAAAAAAAAAAAAAAAAGGGTGTGAGAGTGAGAAAGAGAGCCACAAGGAGACAGAGGGAGAGAGAGATTGAGATGCAGAACATGGCTCTTGGTCGCCCCCTGGTCTACAGATGAGTAAAGACATAAGGCATATTAATCCACAGATCAACAAAGTGTTGATATCTGTGGTATACTAAATAACTTGACTACAATGCTTAAAAGTCAACATGAAACATAATGTGGTAAAATGGGGAAGTTCAATTAAAACTAAATGTAAATATTCTTTGAACTTTTGCAAACTCTCATCTCACGTCATTTTAGACCTGTTTGACTTTCTTCTGCAGGACACAAAAGATGATATTATCTTTGAAGAACGTTGATAACCAAATTGAACTTCATTGACTTCCATTGTATGAATATTTCTCAAAATATCTTCTTTTGTGTTCCACTGAAGAAAAAAAAGAGGTTTTAAGCAATGATGACAGAATTTTTATTTTTGGGTGAACTGTCCCTTTAATGATGGAAAAATGAGACTTGAGGGCTTGATGATGTCAGCTGATGAAGTAAATTGTTTTAGAGGCCAGTCAAGGCATTTATATTTCTTTGCAATGTTTACTGAATCCTTCGCAAAAGTCCAGACACAATATTAAAAGATAGGGCCAAATTTACAACAACATCTCAAATTTGATGTCATGTGCGAATGTGAAAACGACTTTGAAGCAAAATGTACCATTTAAAATGACCTTTTCACAGCAGAGATTACATTTATCCTGTGGGTCATTTTGTCAATAATATTCTTTGTTTGGTGAAGAAACAGACAGATGTGACTGCTGTTGATATCTTGGTGTGAACAAACCTCTCATCAGCCGTTCATTTTTCTTTTTTCATTTCGCTTTTGGTGTGAGCAGACCTTAAAGAAAGAAAAGAAGAAAGTTTTGGAAGAAAACAACTTTTCCAAAACTCAAACGGAAAGATCAGACTGTGCCAAACCAATTAAGATAAACAGCTGTTTAGAGACTCACTGGATATTTACTCTCACAATTGTCATCTACACCGTCTCTCTCTCGTTCTCTTTTGTTATCGCTCTCTCTCCTCTCGTATAAGCCATCAATCATCCTGTGTCTCTCGTCCGGTCATGAATCGGAGCTCTAGAGGACTCGCTGTGTTTAGTGTTCCTGGTTCCCAGTGAATCTCTCCATGACCTACATACAGCACACGGTAAAATCTCCACCGCATGACCGCGGGGCATTCATGCACATGTGTGTTACGCTCATGGATCATACAGAACAAACCTGGCACGATAAACCCCTTTCTATCTCCACAGCTGCCGAAAATTCATCATGAACGCTGTGTTCAGGATTATAATAATGATCTTATACCTGAAGCAACACAATAGATGCTTACCAGCTGGGGAATTGAGCGTCGTCGAGTGTTAAATGACAATTGTTCTGGATCAGTTCTTCTCTCGTCTCCTGTGATGCAGGTTCTCCTGTGGTTGAACAAAAAATGTGCATCTTTAAATAAAAACTGCATTATATAATCGCCGATAATCAATACGGTGATGTATATTACTACTCATTTCGGGCTTCAGACAAACTTAAGAAACTTGTTTTGCATAATGTCACTGAGACGGAAGAAAAGCACATCGACTTTCAACATGCCTGCGTGTGAAACACAAACAACATCTCTATGACATTTGAGAAAATGATAGTTTTAAAGGTCACAGCAGAGCAGAATGATATGAGACACCGGAGACTTCAGCCCATATGCTTACAGCATAATACTGTAAAGAAAACAATATAACAATGCTGAAAATGTGACTTCAGATACACACACCAGCAGCTTCACATACAATCTGCTCAAAACATCCGGCACTGCACAAACCGCAACATGTATGAATAAATAAACACTTAACATACAAATAGGACAGCATATTAGTATAGGATTTGCTTTTAATGCCCTCTCAGGACCAATATTAGAAGTATGGCACAAAATGGGCAAACAACAAGGTCAAATTATTTGACAAAAAGCCAATCTACAGTGTATCAGGGAATATGTTTTTCATTTAAATATACAAAAAAGATCTTATAGTAAATAAATCAAACATTGAGTTTCATCAGTTCATATTTTTGACTAGCAGTCTCTCGCCTAGATCTTGATGTGTTGTATTACACCTTTTTCCCAAATCTCCTTAAATTCTTCAGCTCCAGTTTACACTCCAAACACACATAATATGCATACAAAATCTTTGATGATATGCTTGAATTAAGACTTACATTTTCCCAAGTTGGACATCACTTGTGACCACTACACACACACACTTTACGATCTCATGATAAGAAACCACATCCTCATCATATTTTACATTTATTTTTATAGCAACTTGCTGTGTTTATCAAAATCTCCTCTCCTTTCGGTGTAAGCGCACAGTTTGTGAGCAGCAGCAGGATGCTGCAGAGAGTAAAGATGGATGAGAATGAGGGTTGAGGGATTTCGAGGGTTCCTGATGACAGTCACAGGTCTGTTCATGACAGGCGGGTCTGGACTGCATTGCAGTTGTCTCACAACCCGACAAACCCTGAATCCATCACGCTGAGAAGAGATGAGACTCCAGAGAAAACACACAAACACGATGCGTTATCATTCACTTTAACTTTAGATGCAGAACAGCCCTCAGTGGAGATCTGTGACTTCTACAGCGTTTCTCGCAAAAGTCCATTTGCATGAACACACCTGAATCTATATCGATAAATGTAAAACTACCTTTATTTCTAAAACATGATCAAAATTAATCGCAGTTAAACATGCACGCATTTATTGTCTGAGACATGTTCATATCGTATAGAAGTATTGAGAAGAAGTAAGCGAAGCAGGTCCAGAAGAACTTCCTGTTTCCTGTTTTGAAACGCTACACAATTTGAACCAAATACAACCAACGAAACATATATAACTGAATAAAGAAATATTTCAGCTTCTGGTATAGTATTTAGTGTACCATAATAATACCATGTTTTTAATATTTGTCAAAACTTCTTCACTTTTGTTACTATCTATATGTACAGCCGAGAAATAAATTTAAAGACCTTGTTACATTTCCATTTAATCCGCATTTCTAGATGTAATGTGGCCTTTCCAGTCAAAATCAAACCTCAGGGGTCAACCAACACCAACGTGAACGACTGACAGCCCGACAAGATCTTTTTACATGAAATTAGGAAGAAATATTGTCAGTAGTTCACAGAATGAAACAAAAATGATCATTTTAACTAAACACCTATAAATAGTCAATTCAGAAAAACTGAAAATGGTCTCTTCGTTTTTTCCGCAGCTGTATGTAAAGATGCTCTGCAGCAGTGCAAAATTCAGAAAAGTGCAATAAAGATGTAAATAAATGGAATTGGATTAAATCCTTCAAACATTGAAAGATGTTTGTTGTTGGGAGTATAATAGTGATGTACTTATGCCTTTCTTTTCACAGGATTGTACTGTCAATACTGAACTGACTGACTGTATCAGAAACAGCTTTAGTCTCTAGTATCTGTCACAAACATCGACCCGTTCCTCCGAACTCAGCGTCTCCCACAGACTCACACATCTGAGCGAGTGAGAATCTCTCAGACGGCTTCTGTGAGAACTGAGATGTTGCTTTTTTAAATATCTTTATACGAATAAAGCGAATCAAATTCACAATCGCAAAATCTCAATTTCCCGGAGGTCAGAATGCTTCAAAACACATCCGCTGCAGTTGTAAATGACTGTCATTAGTCTTGAGAAGCTGAATCCACATCACACTTAATCCAGAACTGCTCACTTAGACAAGAAAACACTGACTGACTGACAACATAAAGGTGTCTTCAAAGATATCCAACTGACTTGCTATTAAACAGGATAATCCTATGAAACCTGCATCACAAAACACAATTCCTTACAATGCTCTTTCATGACCTAGACATGTTTAGATTAGATTAGATTCAACGAAATGTAGTTTAGGTCTAACCAGAAGTGCAATAAGCAAGTGCAGGATATACAGTTGTATATTATATTAAACAAAAAGGTAAAGCCAGTGATAATGAAACAGGTGATTTCTCATTTCTGTCCTCAACACGCATCAGTGTGCAATACGTGAAGGTCTGTAAGCATCACCTGCTCATGAGCCATCATGATATTTAGGACATCTATTAGCATGCAGTGTCATGCACATGCAGCTCGTTCAGTCATTGTGCTCTAGTTCTCTTATTAGGGCCCCTAGAGAGTCGGGATAAGAGAACACAGATTCTGTAGCTTCACATGGGAGCTCATCTCTGTAAAAAACTCCCTTAAGATCTTCTCCAAATAAACTCAAAAGCACTCTGCACAACTTCCCTCGCCGAGCGGATGATGCTCACCTGAGAGATGAAGTAAGAGAAAGTGTCTCTTTTGTATTCAGTGAGGAGACCCTCAGAAGCACTAAGCACAACTGTCTGGACGAACCGCTGTGGATTCTGTTTGAGGACGACGACACATTTTGTGAAAGCCTGTGAAATTCAGAAAGCGTACAAAAATTACTCCGCCGTTCACACCTGCCGATTCAGACGTGCTGTTTGCTCAGGATGACAAAGACAGAGATAGCAAGTTGTACAGATGTGTTTGAAACTGAAGTTTAGCTTTGAGGAAGCTTCGTAATAACATATAATAACAAATGAACAACGTGAAAGAGAATATTAAAAAAAATCTATTCAATGTTTCCTGTGAGTTTTGTATATGTGACCCTGGATCACAAAACCGGTTTTAAGTAGCACAGGAACATTTGTAGTAATAGCCAAAAATAAAAATTGTATGGGTCAAAATGATCGATTTTTTTTATGCCAAAAATCATGTTCCATGAAAATATTTTGTGCATTTCCTACCGTAAATATAGAAAAACTAGATTTTTGTGAATAATATGCTATGCTAAGGACTTCATTTGGACAATTTTAAAAGCGATTTTGATTTTTTTTGCACCCTCAGATTCCAGATTTTATTGTCCTATTATAACAAACCAAACATCAATAGAAAGCTTATTTATTCAGCTTTGATGTGATGTAAAAATCTTTTTTTTATTTTTTTTATTGACCCTTAAGACCCTTTTGTTGCCCAGGGTCACATATTTAAATAAAACCTAATAAACTGTGATTTAGCCAAATAAGATTCTTAAATAAATACCTTATCCAAGTCGAGTTTTCTCCCTTTTGTACAATACGACTCATATTTTGATTTTAATTGAATGGGACGGGTCACCGAAAGCCAAAAATATGCAAATATTCCCTCTGAACATTACTTTTGACCACTACTAGTTCTGAATCTGTGAATGTAGAAGTTACAGCTTCACAATTTTTCATCTCCTGAACCTTCATAAAATATGTGACAAAATAATGTTTTAACAAAGTCCTACATAAAATCTATTAAATAGCTGCAAAACTATATTACCTGTCGACCTCACTTCTCAGCCATATAATTCTCACCTGCCTAAAACAAATGCATCACGCTCATGAGGCGGCAGCTGAGTAATTGTTTAAAAAGCTTCACCGGTGAACCTAAATTCTTTCAATTATCCCAAATTGCCTTTTACGCCACCAGGCACTTTGATTTGTTGTCACATCAGAATGTAAGAAGATTTTTCACATTTAAGCACCAATTTTCTGTCTAATACAAGGCGGCTTGTTAATGATCCATCATAGCAGACAGTGCTTGGTTTCTTCATCGGACCATCACATGACAAAAAAAACATAGTGATTTGAGCTGCTATTGATCTGACGGTACAGACTGAGGACCTAAAGAACAGATGGTACACAAATAAGTGATGAAGATTTCCATCATTCTTACGGAGTGAAACAATGGATCGTTGCTACATTAGATTGTATAGGTAAAATAATCAGGATTTGGGTAAATCTGAAACTTTAATGTAGACATTTGTGAGACGCAAAAAACGTACGTTTGTATTTCCCATCCTCCATTTAATCTCATTGATGTCTTAAATGAGATATTAAAGAGATCCAATCTGTCATTTTTCTTTTTTTGTTCAAATCAGCATGAGCATGAGCAACAGTAACAGTGACGCTTACCTTAAACACAACTTATCCTGCGTGTTCTTGTTTCAGAAATCCACCGGCGTGTTATTACGTGTGGGCTGAGACACAGAGGAGGTGGATCACAGCCCACAGTCGACTGAAAACTGTATTTACATTTGCATCAAAGTCAATGTGGCAGCTGAACTGCCCCCAAGATGCACCAGCGCTTACTAACTAACAACAAACACACATCCGTCTCACTCGAACGCCGCCGCTCAGAGCCACTGTTACTCAGGGAATGAAAAACAGGAGGAATATTTGTAGGAATAAATCTCTAATCACTTGTAGGACGCTCAAGGCGTTGAGAGGGATTCTGTGAAGCCTGTGAGACAACCCGAGCAACTGTGTTCATGAAAACCAAAGGCGCTGGTTTATTTATGCTCTTTTAGGAGAACAGTGTCACCAATAATATAAATATAATATAAAGTGACTGTTAACAAAACTTTGATCAGTCGCTGGGAATCAAACCTATGACCACTGAGCTGCTAATATAATCCTGCAATTGAGCTCCAGGTTCTCAAAAATAAAGAAATAAATCAAAACAAAACCCTTTCCTTAGCTTTGTATACTGTGCTAGGCTTAGTCAGACCAGTTTTTACTGGACTTATGCATTTTGTTATATTATGTTGTTCCAATTATTTCCATAGTTTACCTCATACCGTTTACAAGTCGCTTTGGATAAAAGCAGCTCATAAATGACTAAATGCAAATGTAAATGTGACCCTGGACCACAAGTAGCACATTTGTAGCAATAACCAACAATACATGGTATTAGTCAAAATTATAAATATTTTTTAATGCCAAAAAATCATTAGGATATGAAGTAAAGATCACGTTCCATGAAGATTTTCTACCGTAAATTTATCAAAACTTTATTTTTGTGAGTAGATGCAGCAAAATCGCTAACAAAAATGCCCAGAAACACGTCTACAAACTTCACTCGCTGCTGCCGCTTTTTGGGATTTACCCACTCAAGTTTGGTATCTATTTAAAGCTTAGAATCCCAGCTTTCAGGTTCACAACACCATTACAAAAGAAAGCATTAAAACAAACCTGTTTCTTCTTAACAACGGCCTGCTAAAGCACCTCTGAATAACAACTTTAAAGGCAATTTTCTCAATATTTAGATTTTTTTGCATCCTGGTTTTGTGGTCCAGGGTCACTTCTTACAAAACATATGCAATCACTTCATTTCCCTCTACTAACCAATCGATGCTTTCCACCTGTCCTGCATGCAACAGTGGATACCTGCAGGCAGAAAATCTGGACAGCAGAGCAGAACCCCCCCGCGTTTCACCTGGCACACGCACACACACACGCACACACACACACACGCACACACACACACACACACACACGCACACACACCGTGTTGTTTCCCCTCACAGCATCCACTGCATCTCATCAATCAGCCCCTAAAGCAGAAAGCAAGAAGCTCGTAATAAACACCACATCGCTACAAACAAAACCATCTGAAATTTACTTCAAAATATCAGGAAATTATTTCTACGAATCACAACAGTCACTAGACACACAAACACCCCAGACTCAGTTATTATGTTAGATCTATAGAAACTCTGTTCACTTCACTGTTCTCGGTGTCTAATTGGACGGTGTATTGACAAGACTTACACAAAACTTTACAACACTCGACCCATACTTTAAATTAGCCATATCTGACCCAACCAGGGGTTGAAACAACCCGCCATTTTTTTGTGTAGTCGCCAACCGTGCAAACAATCGTAATGTCAGCTTGTTTCAGTCTCTATTCGGGAGACACTTTATAGGTTGCAGGGTGATGAATGTGAAAATGCAGTTATCATTTACCTTAAACAGTTCTGTAGAACACAAAACATGATATTTTGAAGAATGTTGAGAACCAAAAACCCCATTGACTTTGCATTGGTTTTGTGTTCATATAATAGTCAATGGGGACCCACGGTTTTTGGTTATCAACATTCTTTAAAATATCATCTTTTGTGTTCTGCAGAAAAAAAGTAAGTCATACAGGTTTAAAATGTAAAAAGGGCGATTAAATGATGACAGAATATTTATTTTTGGGTGAACTGTCCTTTATAATTGAACCATCATCATGTGAGATGTTTTGAAGATTGCAATAACCTTACAGAAAAGCACACGTGTGAAATTCATGTGCTTTTTCTGTAAAGAAACACTTAATATTCTGCCACCAAATACTCCAGATCTACTGCATTTGATGTACAGAACACACACATACACACATCATGTGATCCACAAGAATGTTTTAGGATGTCAGTGCTTTCAGCTAAATCTAATCTGCTGCATGAGAGAGAGACTGACAGAGAGAGAGAGAGAGAGAGAGAGAGAGAGAGAGAGAGAGAGAGAGAGAGAGAGAGAGAGAGAGAGAGAGAGAGAGAGAGAGAGAGAGAGAGAGAGAGAGAGAGAGAGAGAGAGAGAGAGAGAGAGAGAGAGAGAGAGAGAGAGAGAGAGAGAGAGAGAGAGACTAGTCTAGAGAGCACTAATCTCTCCGAATGAACCGGGAGCAAATTCATGCTAAAGCAAACACACACAAACATGCACATAAGACATTTGTTATTTATACTGTTATTATAAACGGAGCTTTGCGTATTACCACAAACACACACATTCATGCACAAACACAAACGGCTTTAGAGAGCTACACACACTGACCGCTTCAAACAATCCAGTCTTAACCCACAGACTCACAATTTACACAACATCTGATGTATAGAGAACTGCACACAGAAAGAGCAAAACTGATGGTCTAAGAATGCAATCTTAGCCTAGAATGATCTGACAAATGTCATGAGACTAATGGGGCTGTATTGACTTACATTTACATTTATGCATTTGGCAGACGCTTTAATCCAAAGCGATTTACATTGCATTATAATAAACATTTGTTTCCGAGTATGTGCAATCCCTGCTAGCGTTCTGAGCTGCAGGAAAGCTTCTTGTAATATTGCATTTAATATTTCATCAGTGATCTAACACTAAGCGCAAGAAGAGCTAGTTCAAATTAAAAGACGACAAACAACAGAAGATAACAATTCTTTCTTACTATACAGAAAGCGGATCGTGGACAGTTAGTCAGATCGAGTACAGAACATTTCCTTTTGGAACAACATGAGTGGGAGAAAACCATGGCAGAAGTTTCAGAACTCTGAGGATAAGTTGTGCTTGTTCATTTATAAGGAAGCTTGTAAATAATCTAAAGACCCGCCGCCGGCCGGATCACATCAGATCTCCCACAGCGAAACAACTGCAGTGTGAACTGTTCAACACCGCTGGGGATTCAACAACAACACTAATCACACTCCTGCGGACAAACTGAAATAAACTCGACCCTTTATCCATTCCAAAAGTGTGCTTTCTAATCTCACAGCAGATTAAAAAAACACCCTCGTCTAAAACAAAACACTGGAGACGGCAAGGGGCTGAAAGACTTTGTTAGCACGAACACAAGGGAACGACCTCAAATGTTTAAGACCAGAATCACTACTGACCTGCTCGGAAGGAATAAATAAAGTGATACTCCATCATTTTACACTGTTGTTTCCTGAATGAGATAATGATGTTTACTTGTTTACATCAAATGCTAATGCGCACACATGGAGAAAATAAATAAACTCAGAGTTATTAAGATTCATTATACACAACCCGCTGTGTACGAAAGTCACGCATCTGAAAGTTTAAACTTGGGTAAATTAAAGGATTCGTTCACCTAAAAATGAACATTGTCATTGTTTACTTAGGACATCACTTGTGTTGTAAGAAGTTTTGCATTACTATGAAATTCCTTAAAGCTGCGATTTGTAATTTTTGACTCGCTATTGTCTGTTTGAAACATAGAATTGCTATTTATTAAGTACTTGTCAAACCTACATTAGCACTTCCAGAGAGCTCAATTTTTAAATCATTACACGGTTAAGTATTGTCCATAACAGTGATATTAAAACCTTGATACTGATATCATCTTAATTCCACACATACCGTAATATCGTAAGCTGTTCAGCATCCATTTCAAATTTTGCCTTAAGAGTCGAGAGACTTTCTCTGTGTCCATACATTTGTGTTTTGATGGCCCAAAAAAAAGACAAAACACAAAATTAAAGATGAATTTGCCCAATAGCATTAAGATACTGCGAATAGTTTGACCACGATAATCATTTTGGGACATTCCTTATCATAAGCTCCATATGAATCTGAGTATCTGGAATATTTTGTCCATGTAATAACTAATTTGTTTTAACCAAAAAAGCATCATGATGTTTTAAAACCAAACCAAAGTCTTTGAAACAAGACCGTCGAGCTGACACTCGGTGCAACTCCTGAATGATTTATGAAGTGTTACGTGGAGTCATTGTACTGATATCTATGACATCATCTTCTCTTGCGTTCTGCAGAAGAACATCACACGGGTTTCGTCAGCATGTGGCTGAATACATGATGACAGCAGATTCATTTTTGGGTGAACTGTTCCTTTAAGTCTCGACAGAAATCTTGTTTGTGTCTAGGTGAGAGTGCCATTAAACTTAATAATGACTTCACTGTCTGACAGTGATAAATATGACCTAGCATTATTTGCTTATACAACGTCTCAGGAGCCTTTTATGAGTGCAGATACATAATAAACAGCAGGGTCATAATTACCGTAGTACACAGGACATTAATGATAGAGACACTGGAGCTCACGCTGCGGGAGTTAAGAGAGGAGGAGGCCAGCCTGTGGACACGACACGAAAAAAAATTACCACGGTAAATCCCACACACAGACATGTACAGGATAATTGACATATCTTAATACTATTTCCCACCTTACCGCCATTTTGGATAGGCCTGTTTGTCCAACCAATGGAAGACAGATGACACCTTTAGAAGAGTCCATGTCACATTTCCTCACGAAGCTGGAAAAGAGAAAGATATTTTAAAATCCTAGTCCATTAATAAACAGATCATCATTTTCATAATTTGCTCATTTCTCATCTCATCCGGAGCGGTGTCAACTTCACGCCTTTAGGACCTTACAGGCCCAGCAAACAGATGAAGAAACGATGCTAATTAAATATGATTAATGACAGAAGAGGCTTTTGGTGTTTTGATAAAATCCACTGAAGCATACAAGCACATCTGAACTATTTCTACACAAGAACAATTATCTGGAATAATTATCTCGAACCAAAATAAATGACAAAAAACATTTTCTGACACAAGGATTAGTAAACAATGACTCTTACTTAAAAACATTTACCAATAAATTACTTCATGTTGTTATTAGAGCAGCTCTCGCAAATAAATCTGAAACAAATAGAGTCAACAAGGGAAAATGATTGAGTTGTAACAGAATAATCAGTGCAAATAAAAACAAATAGTTAAGAGATCAATCTAAGACGCATTTTTTAAACACAAATGAAAAATTAAAGCAATAAACACACACACACAGATGATTTTGTTTTGTCTGCCGCATCATTGCAGTGAAAGATAAAGCTTTGATTCTGACATGCAGCAAACAGGAAATTAACTTCAATATCACATCACTTTCATTTCATCTCTTTCTTTTCGTGGAGACAATGTAGACAATCCACTGCTTCTGCATGACATCACTGAGAGCCGTCATGTCAAAATCCTAGCAACTGCAACATTATACTGTATGTTAATCAAATGTATAGAACAATAATCTATAAGAAAACACATAGTAATACCTACATAATTCAAATGTTTTGACAGGGGTGATTTCACACAGAAACCCGATGTATTCTGACATCACATAACCTCGAGTTCATTTAACCCTTGTGTGTTGTTCAAGTCTGTGGGAACATGGTTTAACCCATATCATAGATGTTTCTTATAATACTTTTCAAAAAACAAATAGCACCAATTTTATAAATGTAACTTAACAGCGGTAAATGGCAAATATTAACCATAAATGTGACCCTGGACCACAAAGCCAGTCACAAGTAGCACATTTATAGCCAACAATACATTGTACGGATCAAAGGATCCATTTTTTTTATTATGACAAAAAAAATTTGGATATGAAGTAAAGATCATGTTCCATGAAGATATTTAGTAAATTTCTTACAGTAAATATATTAAAACTTTATTTTTGTGAGTGGATGCAGCAAAATCTCTAACAAAAATGGCCGGAAACACGTCTACAAACTTCACTCGCTGCAGCCGCTTTTTAGGATTTACCCACTCAAGTTTGGTATCTATTTAAGAATTCAGCTTTCAGGTTCATTCTCCAAAACGTCATTACAGCGGTTAAGCCAAAAGAGACAATAAAACAAACCTGTTTCTTCTTAGCAGCGGCCTGCAACAGCACCTCTCATGAACAATTTGAAACAATTAAAAATCTCGATCAAATACAAACCATGAATATTCAGATTATGTATAAATCTCACCAATATCAATAACATTTAACCAGTGTTAGGAGTATAAAGATATAATGCTTTATCTGAACATAATATTTCTCTGTTGGGGCACATCTCCTAATATCCATAAAGATACACTCTGTCATATTTTATACATTTCTGGAGACATTTTTGCCCTTTATGTTCATGTTGTGCACTGTTCCTACCCTAAAGTCACTCTGTGCATGCACATACATTATAAAAGCTCATGAAATGTGTGACTCTGCACTGTTTCAGGGAGAAAAGAGCCTTTATGCTGACTGTGTGAATATTATGACCTTCCTGTTTGATCTTTTCAACAAATATTGTCTTTGTTTCCTGTGACTCACCTTCACACACACACAACTGAGAGAGGGCTTTATTATTTCTCCCTTTCATTCTCTTTTAGCAGAACATCCAAACACAAAACATTATTGGTTTGGGGGATTGTGTTTTAATCTCCTCCTGACATAACGATTTTGATCAAATTATTTCATTATTTTTGCTTTGGTTGTATTTTCACTTTGTGGTGCTCCCGATGTGATGCTTTGGTTTAAAATAAATTCTCATATCAAAACGTGTGGCAGGACTTTTCGCACAGGTACTACGCACACTGTGTCCATCTGTTAAAGTTGTACCAGGCACTGAAGAATTCCAACAGGTGTTCAATGGCTCAAACGTTTCCTGCAAATAAACCTCATAACAAATATTTAGGAAATTGAAATCAATCACTCTGTAAGAGAACAACGTTCAGGATTAAATCTGTGACAGTTAGATTAAAGAAACAAATGTTTATAGGAAGACACCAATAAAGAGCTCTATACACAAACCCTATCGGTGGCAGATGGCATCATTGGCAGAGGATGGCACACAGATGGTCCAGGTATCATGACGGGTGCCAGGGGTCCGCTGGGGAACAGGTCCAGAAGATTGATCAGGGTGTCTGGGGCAAGACAAAGGCATAAAAGAGTGTCAATACAAATGCTCTCTCTCTCTCTCTCTCTCTCTCTCTCTCTCTCTCTCTCTCTTTCTTTCTCTGCATATCCACCTGCCGTGATTCATAGAAGTCTTTCAATCTCTTGGGATGTGCGAGCTTTTTTTGGAAGGACCTAAGGACGAGGCAACACCTCTCCAACAATTTTATCTATAGCAGGCAGAGTCTTTTTTTTTTTACTGTCATTGTTCTTACAAGCCAAAGACAAATGAACTTTATTTCTCCACAGGGCCTGAACGAACGCTCATGATGAATCAAACCGAGATGGTGGCCGACAACTTCACAGCACAATTTTTTATGTAGGACACAGAGAAACTTTAAGAAGAATCTAAAGCCTTATATATAAGACAAGACAACATAATACACCCAACATTACATCATCGGTAGTTATATATTACTAATAAACTTGCAAGCCATAATGATGGCAGTCAAACTGTTCACAATTTCTTTAGCAAACTGAAATAAATTTAGGGCTACTTGAGAAATGTTGCCTGTTAAAGAAAACCAAACACAACAGACGGTCATTCTTCACCTCTTATCAAATGTAGTTACCTACACATTGATGCTGACCATTTTGCCATAAAAGTTATTACGGTTTAAGAATAGATAGAGATTTCCACATTAAACGTAGAGAAAGTAAAGGACAGACATTAATCTCCTGCTGTTTGTCTGTGAGGGTTTTACAGACCTATAGATGCAGAGAATAATGCTGTGTGATGCAGAAATCAGATTTACTTCTGTACTTTATCCCCTGAACATGTCGTGACCCTTTATAATGTTAGTGATTAAAATCTATAGTTTGAGAGATTTCACTGCACAATGGACAAATGGCAGCTGTAGTATTATCAACATTATCACAATGAAGAAGCTTTTAGAGCAGAGAGAGCAGAAAGAGCAGAGAGCAGAGAGAGAGAGAGAGAGAGAGAGAGAGAGAGAGAGAGAGAGAGAGAGAGAGAGAGAGAGAGAGAGAGAGAGAGAGCAGAGAGAGAGAGAGCGAAGAGAGAGAGAGAGAAGAGAGAGAGCAGAGAGAGAGAGAGAGAGAGAGAGAGAGAGAGCGAGAGAGAGAGAGAGACTTTAATCAAGGTTCTATCTGATGACCTGTGAGTGACTCTACGTCCTATATCGCTGGATATTAAACACCCTCACATGCACCAAACACACCTGCTGGAGGAGAGGAGGTCATACCGGGGTCACTGCCCATGAACTTTGACCTCAAATCATCTTCTATCTGCCCAAAAAACCGATCACAGACAATTCAGCCCTGATAAAAAAAACACCATACTAAAGTCATTAAACAGAAACACATTTCTGACAAGTACAGTAGAATCAAAGTAAAATTAACAAAGTACATTTTAACATCTAAAGTGCTGTGTCCACAGAGGCGTTTTTAATTCATATGAGCTGAGCGTTCTGCCCCAAGTTGAGCATTTTTAGAGCGTGGAAAAAACGCAGAGCGTTTTTTTTTTTTAATGCAGTGCTTCCGATGAACAGAAATGCCTCGGTGGACACAGCTCCTTAGTGCCCCAACACCATGAAACAATACTGTAGTATACTGTAGTATTTACTATGGTAAACAGTAAGAACAATTCATAATTACTAGAGATGCACGATACTAAATTTTGGCATTAAATAAATTCTGAAGATGCATTTTCTTGTTCTCTTTTGATTGGCAGGATATATCAGCCCTGATCTACTACAGCACACCATAGTAGGCTATATAACAACTATAGCATTTTTACTTGTTGGCAATGCTAGTGAGTTTGCTTATGTTGCTATGCAATTGCAAAGATGTTACAGGTTGTTGCTGGGGTGTTGCTAAATGGTTGTTATGGTGTTGTAATGGTTGCTTAATACTTTGAATTACTGTTTGTTTCAAATCATGAACATTATGAAGAAATAGCAACAGTGATGTTCGTCTTTGCACACATGTACAGAATGATCATTCTCTGTCAGTTTCTACATATCCACACACACACACACACTTGCACGCACGCACACAGTCACTTGCACACGCGCACGCACACACAGTCACTTGCACACACAGTCACTTGCACACACGCGCACGCACACACAGTCACTTGCACACTCGCTCACACACGTTGGTTTTTCTATCCCAGTGGGGGTTTTCCATAGGCGTAATGATGTTTATACCGTACAAACTGTATATTCTATTCCCTACACCTAAACCTAAAGATCATAGAAAACATTTTGCATTTTTAGATTTTCAAAAATTATCTTTATGTATGATTTATAAGCTTTTGTACCCGTGAGGACTTCAATTTTGGTCCCCATGGTGACACGAGTCCCCACGGGTTGGTGTGTATTCAGGTTTACGTCCTCACCGGCATATAAAAATCAAAAGCACACACACACTCACTCGCACGTGCACACACACACACACACACACCGCCAGACACAAACCTCTGCATCCATATTTATACTGACCTGCAGTTTGATCCACTGCTCAACATCTTCAATAATCAAACTCATCGCCTGATTTAATTGGCCAGCACACAATCACACTCTGAGTCAAAAGACAAGAAGATCAATTATTTTAAAAACAGCAAGTGTTAAGCCTACAATGAAACACATGAGAATGCAGAAGTGTTTTTGTTTATTCTCTGTTCATCCCGACATAAGATCATGAAAGTCAAACAGGCTTGCGTCTTTGTGTTCGGTATAATCCTTTTGCAAGCTCAAGGTTGTTTTGCATTATAAAAGAACTATATTTAATATGTAAATCGCTGTGAGGATAGAGAGAGTGAGATCTGCACAGTTTAAGGTGAAGGGTGTAATTTATGCACCACTGAAAAAAACAAACTAGATTTTGTTTAAAAAAATGCAAAAAATCATGTGTGTTTGTTTAATATTGTGTTCCAACTGTTTATTACTAACATCTTACATCACTGAATGGTCTATGTTTTTTTACAGTGTTTAGTAGTTGTTTCTGCACTTTAAACTGGGATGTTTAATCATCAAAAGACACACCTCACCCTCGTGATCTTGCAGGGTTACATTAATGAGACGGGTGAAATGAGTCGGAAGGAAACGTTCACCCGATCTCCAGCTCTCGTTCTGTGTTTTCTTCCCAAAGCTGTTTGAATCCGTGTCCACTAACTTTCACCTGCCGAGATTCTCCAATGAAGCCTGAGGAGAGAGAGCTGACGGTGCTGCACACATCTCAGCGTCTCACTGCATCTTCATTAAAGAGAGACGCCTGCGGATCAAACCCTTCCTGACACTCCATGACATCAAAACACTGATGACACATGACATCACTCGGTGTTGTGCACACACAGCACGACACGCACACACACACACACACACACACACATTCTATGAAATCTTAGACGTTGCAGTGGTTTGATGTAGAAAGAATGAAAGAATGAAGATATCTGGAGAACTGGAAGATGAAACGTTTAATAAATGGTGTGGTGGTGGTGTGTAAAATAATGTAAACGTGCGTTGGCTTGTGTCACTCACACACCGGCTGCAGGGAGACGTTAGCGTAGAGAGATGTTACGCGCTCTGGATCAGCACAGAGCCGTGGGGCGGTTACATAAATATGTGACACAAATGAACATGTCAGGCTTTACATTTCAAATGTATGCGCACACACACACACACACACACACACACCTTGACAAAATGGTGCATGTCATTTCTCTGCCATTACATAACTTACACGAATAATAAAATTAAACATAAGCTTCCCAAAGGAAATGTTATTGCTCAGATGTTTCTCCTGAAATAAAATGAAAAACAAATGAAAGTGTAATTGTTGAAACACAGTATAGAGGTGTAAATGAATATAGATTGTAGAGGTAAAATAATCTGGATTTGAGTAAATTTGATGAGAAATGTTTGAGTTCATATTGAGATCTTCAATAATATTGACTTTTGATTGCAGACGAGACAAATCTGAGCTCAGTTTGAGACATTGTTGAGATCTCTAATGAAACTTTAATGGAAAAATTTGTGAGGTTTCTGACTTATTTTCTAAGGTTAAATATTTGAGAGACAGATGAGACTCGAGCAAAAATCTGCTCTCTATTTAATCTTATAAGAGAAATAACTGCGATATTAATGAGATCTCATCTGTGACTTCTCTTTTTTTTATGGTTATGAGAATCTGAATGTTCCATTGATTTTACAATGAGTGAAAGGTTTATTCCTAAAATTCAAGGAATTCCTTTGGCACAATAATATAAGACACCAATATTCAATAATAATAATAATAAACAAATTGCGGTCATGTGTGCGTTTATCAGCATTTTACAAGTCTTTAATTTGGCGTATACAACTAGAATTTAAACTGTAATAACTAAAAAGAATAATGATAAAGTGATTAAATAATTAATAAACAAATTAAAATCAAACAATTCTGATCTTCTTACAGAAGATAGAGGATGAAGATATTCACACACTTCCGGTTTGAGTCGTGCACACACACACGCACACCACACACACGCACACACACACACACTCAGACAGCTGTGTCTAAGGTTACAGGAAGGAAATGTGTATGAGAATAAGAAATGAATGGCTTTCAGAATCAAACAAATCAATATGATTCTGTCTGACTCCAGTGCAGCTCTGCTGGATGTGTTTCAGTGAGAGATAATGTTGGAATAAATCATGTGTTCAGGGTTCGCTGACCCCCCTTCAGCTAATAATGAGAATTAGACCGAGGGGAAACGCCTCCACCTGTTATCACCCCCATTATTATTATCTCATATATATATATATATATATATATATATATATTAGCCATTATACAGCAGTTAACTGAGCTTCTTCAGTCTGATAACACGAGAGGCGTTTCAAGAGAGCGCAGAGAGAATAAAGACCAAGTGAAAAGTTTGACTGCTCTGAATCTGACACACTATAAAATCCATAAGAAATAAAAATCACAGATGAGATTTCTGTAATGGAAATGTTTGCGAAGTCTTATCTGTGTCTCAGATGTTTCTCCTGAGAAAAAGAGTCACAAATGTCTCAATTAGAGATGCAATCAAAAGTCAATATTATTGAAGATCTCGATATGACCTCAAACATTTCTTGGTTTTGTTTCTCCTAAGCAGTTTAAGTTGATACCTAAATGAAACACAACTGAGAACGCGGACACACACAGGAAGACATTTACATAAAGCGCATAGTTCAGTTCACACCAGTGTTCACCTCTATGTGAATTTCATCTGTTTGTAAACTATTGTTTGTTTACCTGTGGCCATCAGAGGTAAACATTCACACCGCCAGCCTTAAAATAGCGCAGAAATGATCTTTAGAGATGCTCAGCTTCTTCTCTCACCAGCTGTCATCACACATTGTGTCTAATAATCAAACGTGACTTCAGCTTGAATGTATGTTGAGGACGTTGAATCCGTGTGGACGTGTCTGTCAAGCTCGAGTTTGAGTCTTGATCCATTAATATGAGGTTGGTCTGGTTTGGATTTCTTGTAAACACTTCAGCAAGTCATCACATGACTGGTTAAATTTCACAAGACGTGCGTGTCGCGTTCTTCAACGTTCTGTAAAACAATCAATGACCTCCCTGACATTTCAGGGATCTTTTCTTGGACTATTGTTTCAATGTACCAATTAAGAAGAACAGACATCTAATTGAACTTTTGCTGAATATTTCATGCTTCTGAACACTCTCTTATCAAACTTTAGTCTTTTATTAAATACAACTGAGTGTCAGACAGGTTATAATCTGCAGTGAGAGACACAGACATGAGTTTAATAAATGGCGTCTGTGTTCTGAATGAATTCTGCGCTCCTGCTCGATGTATCGATGCTGATTAAAGACTTTAGTCTGATGAATGATCCTCTTTTCTTCAGCTGAGCATTTTGAGCAAGAAACCATTAAATCAAAGTTTCCAACAGAACCGAAATCAATTCAAGTCATTTGTTTCAGTGTCTTCATTTCCTCAAGTAATTAAAGATGTTTGAGTTAAGTCTAATTAACAAGTAATGAGACACAAGTTAGTCTTAAAACTAAGAAATAAACACATTTTGTGGGGTTAACACTACAAATCCATAAGGAAATCTGTAACTAACAAGATGTCTTATAACACACATACCTGTATGTTCTGATGTGAAGGATTCATCGATCGCTGTGATTTCACAGAAAACAGCGTCTGTTTTCATAATCATTCATCAAAATGTTATTACATCTCTGAAACAACTTTCCTTTTCTGCTGATGTTATCACCTCCTCTTATTTCTCTTGTTTATTATCCTGCATTACTCTGAAACACAGCATCAGATTAGGAAAATAAAGTGAGAGGTGAACGTGGCCGTGTGCTGACTTTTAGATATTTTTATGCAGAAGACAAAGATAATGATCAAGCCGAGAAAATGCTTCCGTCAATGAAATTTCTTGCGACGTGAATCGCGAACGTGTTCAAACCTCTGCGTGTAATGACTTGTGAAATATCTCGTGTCCCACATGACTCATTAAAGATGTGTTAAAAAGATCTCAACATGTAAGACATACAGCCCGAGGCTGCCAACAGCGGAGCGATCTTCACATACAAGTCACACGTGTTTTCGATCTCTCCGAGTTGTGATGTTTGCCGTCAGTTTCTCCAGATATCTAAAGGTGCGCAGGAGTATTTGCATGGAAGACACATTATAAAACTTGACTTATGTGAACATATGAACTCAACAGGAAACAATAATGTCTCAGACACTGCGGGGACGTCGCAGTAAACAACGCATAAAAACCCCCACAATGCCATTTGCGCTGCGGGTGCATGCTGTTGTGAAATGAGCTGGCGGCTCACGGCGTTCACAGACCGATTCTTCTGATGGACTAAAGACCGAGAGCGATTTACAGACACCTGATAAAACATCACATATGAAGAATGTCAAGAAAATGTGGCACCTTTCTGTCACGTCTAACAGGCGATACTTACAGTTAATGGCAGTGTTGAGGAACAAGTCGCACAACAGTCTGATCCACACTGCATCTCGTTGTGAGTTTACCAATTACAACACAATAATGAATTAAAAATCTGTTAACAATTGCACATAAAATACTCGATAACAATATAAAACGCAAATAAAAATGGTAGCGAATGTGTATATGCTTTGTAATTGGCATTTCTTCCCATTTAAAAAGTCATGCCAAACCAATAGGACTCAGGAAACAGTGGAAATCGATTGTACAGTAAACATTTGATGTCATTTCCAGGTTTAAAAGATGCTCAACGCCTGGAAATTGTGTTAAAATTTTCTGAATGAAAAGCTAGAGATTCAAAGTTTAAAGGGTGAGTGAGGGAAACTCATAGCTTGATATTAAAAACTTGATGTAAAATGCTTTTGATTATAGATGCACCGATATATCGGCCAGTATTGGCTAATTATTTAATTTATGCAATTTAATTGGCTGATACACTCTTAAAAATAAAGGTGCTTCACGATACCATAGAAGAACCTTCATTGTCTAAATGGTTCCATAAAGAACCTTTAAAATCTTTCTGTCTCACAAAACGTTCTTCAGATGATAAAAAGGTAATGTTCTTTAAAGAACCTTTAACTGAATGGTTCTTTGTGGAACCAAAATGGTTCTTCTATGGAATTGCTGTGAAGAACCTTTTAAAAACCTTTATAGTTTAAAACAGTCGATGTTCAGGGTTGATATCTTGTCTATCAAAAAAGGACCCGAATATACAATGAATTTCTGCTCTGTGAAGAGAAAATGTTAAGAGACACCATCAGTTTAACGTTCAATATTATTGTCATTTCATGAATTTTTTGTGATTTTATTAGTAACGTTCAGAAAGTTAAGAAATATGAATGTAATATTTGGAATCGGTAGCAGTACCGGCATATATCACGTTGAATAACCGGCTATCAGTATCGGTGGAGAAATGTACAATTACTGCATCTCTTTTAATCAAACTAAATTGTTAGTGGCTTTAGTCAAGTACCACTGATAGATGGGCTGGTCTCATAGCAGAGAGAGAAAGAGACAAGTAGAGGATGAAAGATGAAGAGAGAGTGAAAATGAAAGAAGGGTTAAGCAAGAGACAGAGAGATGTAGAGGAACACAGAGAGAATGAGAATGATGGAGAGAGGGCAAATACAAAAACAGGAAGCCAAAACAGCCAAGGCAAACAGTGAGCAGATGGAGTTGTTCACAAACACACAGTATGTATCATGAAAATACATGCAAAGCCATTCATGCATATGCTCACACACACACACACACACACACGCACGCACGCACGCGCACACACACACACACACACTCGCACACGCGCCCACACACACACACACACACACACACATTTATACATCATTCACTTGTTTGAGCAAATCCAGACCCTTTAGAAATGTGCAGTGATATAAAACATGGGGAGGATGTGAGATCGTGTGCTATTGACTATTGTCTGTCTAATAAGAGTTAACAATTCTAAGCAAACAAACACACACAAAAAATCTGAATAATTCAACAGTATTAACAACATTTGCAGCGATTAAGAAAGTACTTTAAAGCTGTTGTGTGGAAACACACGATAAATAAATAAACAGAGGTTTGACTTACTGAAAGGGGTCAACTGAGACACTGTTAAGTTACACAAACATCTTAAATCATGTGGATTGTTAAAAAGAAACAAGCTATTACTTTTGAACCTTTGCCTGCTGAAAAAATAAATAAAGAGAAGTGAGATGTGTCTCAGGATCTGAATATTATAGTTCATAGAGGTGAAAATTAACTACAACTACTGTATATACTGGACTTACACCAACAACCTATTAACTACACTAACAAACACAGGACACTTTAACAACAGTCTATCATCACAAACTTTATCTGTGTTCTGTGTGTCTTCTCAGTGCTAATGTTTTTATGTGTCTTTTATTTGTGCTAGTGTGTGTGTGCTAGTGTGTGTGTGTGTGTGTGTGTGTGTGTGTGTGTGTGTGTGTGTGTGTGTGTAGAAATGAGCTTTGACTCTCTGTGTGTGTGTGCGTGCGTGCGAGCGAGAGAGAGATTGTGTTCATCCAGCTATCAATCACACTGAAGGAAAAACTCCTTCCATCCATTCCGTCTCATTTTGCCGTTTCACAGGCAGTGTGTGACCCTAGAAAAAGAGGGAGCGAGAGCGATAGGGAAAGAAAAAGAAACATTCCTGCTAACTGCAAAACAAACTGCTTTGACTGCATGATAAACACCCACAGTAGCAGTAATTAATTGTATTGATAAATTATTGGATGGATTCGCTTCACTACAGTATCTGAGCTGTTCAGCAGTGCACCGGTATTAACTTAAAGTCTCTGTGTGTTTTTTTAGCATAAATATGCTTTCGTTCTACTGAAATGAGGTTTATTAAACAATGACTCTTCTTCACTAAAGTCAGCACTATTCGCCCGGGACAATTAACATAGGGCTGAAGGTGCTGAACAGAATTTTGTTTCAAAGTTGTTTACAGTTTCTGTTGATGATGGCAGCAGTAGTTCATCAAATGATAATGAAATAATAGAGAAGAATCCTACAACTGGCCATATATTAATCTATGGTGCTACACACTTCCGGCACATTCATGAACTAATTCACATGCCAGGATCAAGTGATGCTTTACTACAAAATTATTTTGCAAACTGTTGAACGTGACACTCACAAGCATCCTGCAAGATCAGCGATCGTTTTCTAATGTGCATAATTACTATAGTGAATCTAAACCAATGCACATGAATGACGCTATTAGTGCATGCAATTCATATTTGTGTTGTCCTACGACTATACACTTGCATGCGTGTACGGAACCAGTCAAAGGAAAAGTTACTTGTACTTTGGCAACTTTAAGCTATTTTGAGAGAGAGAGAGAGAGAGAGAGAGAGAGAGAGAGAGAGAGAGAGAGAGAGAGAGAGAGATATTCTTCATGTTTCTATCATCCAGGGAATCCAAGAACATCAGATTGAAAAAGGAAGATGTGAAATATAAGACATGTGGAGCTGATGCACTGGAACCCTTCTTTAAACAATCAAGGTCACGATTAATCCATGATTTTGATCCGTAACTGTGTTTAAACTCTGGCTTTAAAGGAAAAACCATAAACTTAACAGGATCATAAACTCAACATTAATTGCACTGCATTTGGCAGACGCTTTGATCCAAAGTGACTTTCAGTTCATTCAAGTCATACATTTTAAAGAGACCTTAAAGACACACAATAGGAGTTTTATGACTTCAAGTTAAAAGATTAATAAAGACAAATAAACATGTGAGAGAAAACATACAAACAATCTGTCTATTGGTTAATAACAAGTGCTCAAACATCTATGAAAATGAAAGCGTAACATTGTTGTGAATTCATTATGACCGAGAAAGAAAAATATTCACAGGTTAAGGATTTAATCTCAAGTTAAAGTTTTAATCACTTAAACTGTGTTTAATATGAATTGGTGGAAGTCAACTGTAAAATTAGATCAACAAATCCTGGATTAGCTGTAAACTCGTTTTAATTTAATTCTCATTTCTGCAACCCACTCAAAGAATGACTAAAGACAAGATTCGCTGGGGGACAGACCGAAAGAAAAAGGTTTTGATCTAATACCTCTGTTCTGTTCTGACTGCTGTGATTCTCAGCTTGTTCAGTTTCTGTCCTCCAGGTCTTGATGGAAGACTCATCTGAAAAACACCAATTCACTTTTATATTCCAACAAAACACACAGACCTTACATGCAATTTTAATCCAACGCTTGATAATATTGTTGTAATGATATTACAATACACAGAAACTGTGCTGTAGTTTCAGAAAACATGCTAATATTAATGCAATTATTATAATGAATGTGGACACAAAAGGAATAAAGAGGTGGACTCTGCTTTACCTGCTACATACAGTCTCAAACTAAACTGAATATATTTTAAAGATCGGATGCCACTAATCTAGAACACTGACAAACCCAGAAACCAGCTTTTCCAAACATCGCCTCCTTACCGACCTGTCAATCATTTTTGAGACCATGATGAATAAAATGACTGACAGACATTTAAAAGATGCTTTTATCTAAAGTGACGACAAAAGTGAGACAGACTCACAAAAGTGTTGAGAGTGTGACGTGTGTGATTGGTATTCCACAGCGAAGCTTCATCCTGCCAATGTCAGTGGCACCTGGTCACGCCTCACAGCGCATGGGCACAGCATGATGGGATTGATACATGCCTTCCTGGAGGTAGAGAAACCGTGTTAGAGAAGAGTGTGCCTAACAAGACTCTTCTCCTCTCTCTCTCCTGAGGTTTTCCATACTGATAAAAGCCTACAGCTCTCCAAAACACCCGAGAGAAGACAGCTTTGAATGACAGCATGTCAACAGGTTTGAGTCGAGCATCAAAAATCAGCGGCCACTCCATAGAGGAAAACATCTCAATGTGCAGAAAAAAATCCATTTACCTGTCAAAGATTTCAGACACTCTGAGCTGGTTTACAGAGACCAAGTAAACCCATTCCTGAATTAAATGGCACTTTCCTTTAAAAACTCTTTTTCTGGAGATTTTTCTCTGAAAACCCCTAACAAAAGTCTCATGTCGATTGGCTTAAACCCTGTTTCACACAACTTGCATGTGCAGTATGAGAGTCACAACTACTGAGTTTTCACAGATGTTTCCTATGAATGAGAGATATGTGCAAAAAAATTATTTCTGAGATACAACAGTAAGTATTTCCTTTTTATAAGAACTATAAAATCATGAAATTTTACATAAGCAGATCTCTCAAATTTACACCTAAATCATAATATAAAGTTTAAAATGACTTTGAAAACAATGAGCCTTTTATTTGTTGTTTAACTATGACAGATTGTGTCAATATATATTACAATTTTGTAAAAACAGAAGGCAAAATGAAAGACACAAGATCTTTCGCTCAAGACAGCGAGACAATCTTCACAGAAACTAAAATATCATACTGTAATGGCCTGGTAATGGTCTAATAATTTAATGTAATGGTTTTTATTCATTCACTTTAGGTCGATTTTTACTGCAGACACGAACCAATTCAAACTGATACTTGAACTTCTGCATCAAACGCAATGTCAATATTTTTTGTGCAAAAACACATCAGACTATATACGATATTTTCTCATACGCATAATAAAGCAGCTTCACGGCATCAGAAGCACAACGTTAACAATAAACACATCTTAAGGGATCCTATGACCTTAAAACCAAACCAAATCCTGCAGTAAAAACTAAAATCATTAAGATTCCAAACACAAAGCTGAGGTTTACTGCCGAGTCTTTCATGATATCAAAACAGAAGAGATTTAACCTTCTTTAATGACTCTTACACCCGTATTATCTGTTGAAGGTTTTTTCCTTTATATTTAAATATTTTCTGCTTTACAGCACATCAATAGCACCCTCACTTATCAGAAAAACCAACCGGAATTACAACACTTGACTGCTGAGGTTTGTTAGCACATCAGTAATGCAAGAATTTTAAATGCAGTTATTATTTAAGACTACATACAAGCTGTAAAATGTGAATGCGGTTTATAATATACCGCACATGATCACATTAGCTATGCCAAACACGGAAAATATATTAGCCCAGAATGATCAGTTTGAGAAAATGAATTTTCCAGCCAAAGCCAGATGGCCTGGAACCCTCAACCCAGAGCACTTATAACTGAAAAGCGTCTTATCCTGAGCTTGAGTTTGTCTTAAATATAAACGCTTCAGATGACTGGTGTCATTGGAAAGCACAATGCCGAACTAACAGGCTGAAACTGAGGCTCTTAAAGGCCCTTTAGACCGGAGCTGTGAATTTGATTTTGTTATGGTCCTACATAACATCACAGTTTAGTGCTTTGCGTTTGAATACCTCCTTTAGTGTCGCCGGACTCATTCGTCCTGTTAGAAGCCTGTGGATGAAGTTTATCAACCAGTTTGAAATGTCTTGAAAAGTTTATTGACTGGAAACTCGCCGCAGAGGTGCAAACTGTTCCCAATGGACCAAAGGACTGTAAAAACACACACATAGAGATTAATACAAACCATGCGTCTATCTGAGGACCTTAGAACTAAAGGTTATGATCAGGATCAAATGTAAACAACAATGTCTGTGGAAAAACTCACCCCAATGATGCCGTGATGTTTTGGTAGCAGATTTAAATAATGTTGTCGCATTACTTTTTGGTTACAAGGGTTGTTCGGATGTTGCTTACTCAAGAGACTATTCCCAAACCTATGCGATCCACCGGTCTTTAGATGGTTCAGATTCACTACAAATCATCAGAAATCTGCCAGATGAAAAAATTCATCTAGAAAAATTTATGGTAAATTTAAAATCACCCTTACCTTTACAAGACATCCTCTAAAGGGAGGCTTCGCATGCAATTTAAAGGTCTAGTTTGCCAAAACAAAAAATTTATTCTCCCTCGTGTCTTCAGTGGAACACAAAAGAAGATATTTTGAGAAATGTGCTTATACAATGGAAGTCAATGGAGTTCAGTGTTTCTATTCTTTAAAATATCTTCTTTTGTTTTCTGCAGAAGTCAAACAGGTATAAAATGACATGAGGGTAAATAAATGCATTTTTAGGTTAACTATCCACGAAGGCGTTTATGCCGCCATTCTTATTCAGCAACTGACGTTTATTTCCGGCGTTCGACCGGGAGCTCAGAATTAAAAAATGCTCAACTTGAGGCAGAACGCTCAGCTCATATGAGCCTGCAGCGGGCGTTTTTTTTGCCGCGTAAAAAAGCTTCAGTGGACACAGCCACTAAATGCATGTGTAAGCATTTTTGCAATCCACTTCCTTATGCTTCCAATCAGACTGACACAAACACCCACGCATTTACTAGACCTTTAACACAGATTAAACAGAGAGAGAGAGAGAGAGAGAGAGAGGTGACGGTCATATAGACAGAGTCCAGAGCGCTGGTAATAACCCCACAGTGATCCACATCTCACCTCCAGCAGCAGCCAGAGAACAAACACTCTTCTTTATAATGAAAGCGTGTGTGTGTGTGTGTGTAAGAGAGAGTCTGTAGCTTCCTGCGGTTCTCCTGTAATTAATCAACACCGGATCACACACACACACACACACACACACACACACACGAGCATTGGCCATCTGCCCTGGTGTGTGTTCCCATACGTTGATATATTCTTCAGCTCTCTGTACCAACACCTGCATACTAAAGCTGCATTTTAACTAGAGAACTTAACAATTCTGTTCCTCATCCTAATTCTGCTTAATTACACTTGTTACTTAATGATTAAATCATTGATTCCATTAATGATTCTTTTAGTACTTTAATGTATATTTCGAAACAACGATTCTTAAAGGCACAGTTCACCTAAAAAATAATTTATTCACCCTCATGTCATGTCAAACTTGTTTGACTTTCTTTCTTCTGCAGAACACAAAAGATGATAGTTTTTAACCAAACAAGATTGAATCGAATATAAATTAATTCCTGGGAAATTTGTCTTGGACATCATGACACAGCTTTCATCACCAAAACACAACATACAATTAATAAAATACACATTACATCATTAATACTATTCTGTCCCTATTTAAAGCAGTTGGCACAAACAAATTTTTAAAACGATTAGACTTGCACATCAAAACAATGTAAGATTTCCCTGAGGGTAAGAGATTAAAATTAGCATGTAGAATGTGTCTTATCAACAACAATTTTCTTAGCATGATTTAAAATAGATGCTTCGTACAACTCTTGTATGGTTCGTTTTTCGTCCCACCCTATAATTTTTAAACCAGGTGCGCATCGGTCGTCCTAGCTTTGACTTTAGCTGGACCGTCAGGTTACCGTACCATTCAGTAACTCCATATCTTATGAATCTCTCAAAAACAGACTGATAAAAAAAGAAACACACTCCAAACACTAGATTGAACCCCAACATTGAACCCCATTGACTTCCAAATCACTAAGACATTTCTCAAAATATCTTCTTTGTATTGCAAAAAAGAAGGAGTTATGTACAGGTTTGGAATGACATAAGGATGAATTTGGGCATCACACATAAATGTCTTGAGGTTATTACATTGCATTCTGGGATAACTTTATCCACAATGGCCCACATAATACTGCACAAGAAAAAAAGTGCACGCAAACTAACATCTTATAAGGCAGCATAATGTGCCACCTACCATCTAGAACAGTGGTTCTCAAACTGTGGTACACTTTGTAATTGAAGAGACCCCTGGTGGTACGTGACAACAGAAAATGTAAAACTATATATTAGTTTACATTTGATGTTACAATACAACACACAGACGGACAGACAGACTCCTGGATGAGTCAATAATGAGACAAATGAGGCGAGTCTTCTGATAGTCTGAGGACAGTCGAGCTGAAAGATATCAGACTATTCCAGTGCTTAAAATCAATGTTTAAACTTAGATCTGGATCAATCACTCGACCTTCACTGTTTTTCAGAGCGGACTGAAATGACACCCTCGCTTGACACTTTCGGGTGACGTCTTATTAAGCGAAATTAAGTTCATGGTTCTCTGTCACCCTCTGTACTTGACCCAGGTGAGAAGCTGCCATTGTGATGAATCTGAAAGCTAACAGATAACCATTGAGTAATAAATCCCTCCTCAAACCCAGCTATGAAATCTGATAGGATGAGACGTATTTAAAACAGACTGCAGTGCAAAAGATATCAACAGGCACGTTTATATGTTCTACTTTAATATGTAAAGTTGATTGACAGCTAACATCTTTATTTTGAGTCACATGACCTCATTTGAGGGTTAATGAGTGAATTCAGAAAAACAAGCGCCCGTGCTTTCAACATAGTGTTTAACGCATCAAAGAGGCAGCGGGGAAATAGAGTTTAGAGAATGAACACGCCCACTGCGGGCAGGAGCTGTCAATCATCCGCTGCCCTCACTTAGAACAGAAACACAGTGAGTCATTAACTCAGTCAGATGGCAAAGATTAAACCTCGCAAACGACCCACACACGAGTGTTCAACACTCACAGTCCCGCTGAGCGAGCCAAAACAGGGACAGATGTATGCTCACGAACACAAACACAAACACATACAAAACAAAAGCAACATGTCTGTCACATGACCCTTCTGTTTATTGTTCATACAAACAACATATCTACAATTTAACAAATACAAATTCTGTCATCATTTATTCCCGCATGTGGTTCAAAACTTGTGTGACTCTTTCTTAAGCGGAACACAAAAGAAGATATTTTGAGAAATGTCTCAGTGGTTTTGTTTGTACAATGGAAGTTAACGGGGGTCAGTGTTGTTTGATTATTAACATTCTTCAAAATATCTTCTTTTGTGTTCTGCAAAAGAAAGAAAGTCAGACATGAGGATAAATAAATGATTTTTCAGATTTTGGTGAGCTGTCCCTTTAGTTCTCAATGAATAACATTTAACGCCACAAGTCATATTAGTACATGTAAATGTACTCTTTCAAACGCAGCCGTGCAAACCAGAGCATCTGCTTTAATACATCATGAAATTATTTCTTTATATAGGAACACATCAACGCTTTTATTATACATGACCCAGTTTATGACAACAGTGAGAGCAGGAGAGACAGAACTGGGTCTGAACGTTAATTATTTAATCAATGTTGAGGGTGACTACAAGAGAAGAAGGATTTCTCAAATCATTAACGTTATTACCGCCCATTTCAATTTACCTCACGCTAAAGCTGAATCAGCCGCCGTAGAAACTAGAATGAATTATGCAAATATCAAGCTAGATATTCAAAAATAGAGGCCATATTATTATAGCTCATGAAAAGTGACTCATATGCTGCTGTGAGGGTTATTTCAACAGTCATTCATTAGAATTAAGTAAATATTGTCGATCAAATCTACCTCACAGCAACATAATTCTAGATAACTGCTTTGTGTTTATACACGCACACACAGAAGTGAGGATTTAGGGTTATGTCCATCAAACATCAATCAGATGCATTTCAAGAGCTCTTCCCAAAGGACAGTTCACATTCTTGCATTGCAAAAAAAGATGGAGCCCAATAGAAAAATTAAAAAGGATGTGTTTAAAAGCCGAGACTATTGAAATGCAACAGCCAAACTTGATTTGCATGAAAAACAGGCTAAAGCTCCTCCACAGGGCATCTGTCATAACAACAATTTATGTCAATAAATAAGTGCATATATTTCACAAGGTGGCTAATTCATACAAAAATATACAACTACTAGAAAAAAGCAGTACTGAAGATTGTGATGATTATAAAAACTTTAAGGCACCCAAATATCACTATATGGACCTAAAAGCATTCCAGACCCACCCCAACTTTCCAACAACTTCTATTGTTTTAAATCTAAACGAAATTATATTTCCTATGCCATGAACCCTCCTCACACAACTCTTTTGTGCAATTTAACTTTTAATCAAAACATTATTTAGTACATTTATAAAACCGTTCCTAATGGGGACCATTAGGTCAAGATGGCCAAAACCTCACACAAACAGAGCCATACATCAAAGTCAAGTGTGTCTCTAGCTGCGTTTCCATTACCCTTCAAACAGAGCAAATTAAAATAGTGCATTGAAAATACGGCCAATGAAAACACGTCAATTTCACAAAAACTCCCATGAGTCGCAAACAAGTTTTCACGCTCACATGAGGTGTTTTTTCGAGCAATACGATAAAGGAATATCTCGAAAAACTGCAATGGAAACGCTTTTTGATGCATTTGCAAGTCACGTGGCGTACGAAAAAGTCACATGACCAGTCGCGGTATGTTTGGGCAGAACATTGGGAAAGACAAAACGTAAGGAATTCACTTTAAGTAATATCTTATATGATGGCACAAATGCAGGAAAACGAGTTCATGTTTAAGCGATATGAAAATATATAAGGAAATAATTCTCTTCACATTTTTTTATCACAGTAGGTGGCCATATGCACCTCTAACATTTGTTTGCAACCTGCCATAAAACCTAAAAAGAAGAAGTATGGTCAGAATGACTTGTTGCGAGAAGTAAAAAATAAACTCGAGTCGCATAACATGGTCTTATGGAAATGCTGCCATTCCGCAATATTCTTTGGAAGAAGTTTTGCGCATGGAAAACTTGCTTCTGATTCATGGGTTAATGCAGTGGTGACTGGTGTTATGCAACATTCCCTCTCTATACATACAAACACTGTTTTCAGAGAGACCGGTGACACTCTCGAGGTTGTGGTGGTTCGATTGTGAACCTGTGCATCACCTCGAATCCATCATGTCAATCTGCAGATGAAAACTCAATATCCACACGCCAGCGCTCACTTACTACTCACGGAGAGAGAAACACACCACAGCATATCACAACATCCTCTAAATCAAGGAGAGAGAAAATGTTTCACAAAACATTTGGGAACATAAAACAACAGTTAGGTCATAAAAAGTTGATATCTTACTTGAGCAGCGGCAGAATTGTCACTTCTGGAATAGAAACAAAGTAAATGTGATACAATCCAGTTTTCCTAAATGCTTTCTGCAGATGATTGGGAATCAAACAGCATTCCTTCAAAGAAATGGGAGACAGATCATTTTTCTTAAAGGAGTGTTATGCCACATACATTCACAGTATGAAAACTTAGCACACATAAGTCATAAGATTTGTTTATATTTAGCATTGGAATGTGACAGCGGGCAGGTCGCATCAACGGCTCAGATTAATGGCGCACCCGATGCGGCCCAATTTAACACGCTTATCTAAACACTTCTCTCCCTCGAGTCTTTAGAAATGAGTCCTGCGGCCAGGATGAAATCTCTCCTGAACATCTGTACAGAGACACACAGGCTAATGACTTCTACACGTGGCTTTACTAGAGCAGTGGAAGGCCTAGATGACAGATGTATACGTCGTAATCTCATCGCCTGAAACAAACAAGAGGTTTATTCTGACACAATGAACTAAAGGTGTCGTTTTATTACTGTTCCATCATTCAGGTGCTTTGAAATAAGGTCAGTGCTATTACATTTTGAGTGTCACTCATTCGTGCTGAATCAGTAAAGCTTTTTAGGTCAAAGGTCAGTTTACTGCCATTATTTTTAATAAGTCACCTAACCCTGTCATGACAATGCAGCTTGATCAATGACGTTATTAAATATAATATATAGTACACATCCAACTGCAGGGACATTTTTCATATTACTGAATTCTGCTTACTATGCTGTAAAGAAGGAAATTTTAAATAAATGCAACTCTAAAAATAAAATATTAGTTAACTAATGAATTTCATGCAAACTTGTTATGTTAACTAATATTTGTAAGTTGAATGAACTGAAATTAAAATTTAAAGTTAACCCAAAAAAAACGTTTTTTACGGTGTATGTTAAAAAGAAAATTTGAAACTGTGAGCTTTATCCAACAATTCTCAGCTTTTTTATATCCAATTCAGTTTTGTTACATTCGTCTAAATGGTTGATTATTAATCTAAGATTATCTAAAATTATAGAGGATCTTACTGTTTAAATGTAAAAACAAGGTAATTTGAGCACACTGCATCATGGGATACTACACATTTGAACAAAAATGTAATTATTAATTCATTTAAACACAACAAATGTGCATTCTGTACTATTTGCATACTGTATACTTCTAAAACGGTAGTATGATAGCATGCTTTTCTGACATTCTCTCATATGACAGACACATCCTACGGTCCTGATATTACAAACACATGGCTCAAAACACAAAAATTTTTGCTGTGAATACCTTGGAGTCGACGAGGCGGCCAAAGCTTCTGCAGCACAGCAGGTGCGGCATGAATAAAAGAATGCATATTCATTAACATTAGCATTCATTTGCATACATTGACACAGCACACATCACATTAAGGTCAGTTTAAGACGTCTGAAGGTCAAAGCCGCACAATTCCACGACAGGATTAAGAGTTTCAACAATTGTGCTTAAGGTTATAATTGTCTTGAGGAATCTACTGTGCAACAAACATTTTCCAAGCTTCAAGCAATGTAGGCGATGTCAGTTGTTCAATGCTGAAATATTTCTGATCAGAGATGAATATGTAAAGATAACTACAAGCTATTGTACTGTAGGTTTATTCCCTGGACGCTAGAAGACTCTGTTTTGCATTCAAATCATCGCTCTGTCCACAACATCAACATCATCCCGAACAACTGTACATGGATTTGTTCATTTGACCAATGGCAACATTTCAGATTTTTGTGGCATAGAAATCACCTTTTTAAAAAGGAGTTACTAAGACAGTCAGAATACAGAGCTAAATACCTACAAGCTAAAGCTACAAAAAAGAGGACATTGACAAGTAAAGCAGAGAAACAAGAGACGACATTTAAGATAATGATTCATTTGAAAAACAGCAATGAGCAGAAGTGATTGGATTCAGACAGACAGAGAGAGAGAGAGAGAGACAGATTGACCCTCGCCTGTCTGTTGGTTAGCCGTCTATATCTGTGGCCCTGAGAGAAGCTTTGATCTTCACTCTTTCATCCCTTCAGGTCGAGTGTTCTGAAGGAAAGTGTAGGAGGTGCAGAGCTCAGCAAGTAAACAGAGGGAGTGGAAGACAAGTGGAGAAAACGCAGAGGAGGTCATGGAAAAAACACACTAGTGCTTTGAGATTCTTGCTAATGAAATCAAGATTATTACCTTTCCAGTCCAGTAACACTAATTACACCATCCAATTCCTTTGTTGAATTCAAATGAACGACCACCTCACAGCTTGATGCTGAAGACACAAAAGCAACATTACATGAGAGAACTTGAGGTGTGAAGATGTACTCCGTAATGCCACACTGTATACGCACTGCAGCGTTCTGTAAAATAAGGAGAGCAAACATTATATATGTATATATGAGTTATATATACACCGCAGCTTGAATCAAACCGAGAGAGGCCGTGAAGCGGGTCATGTGTCAGTGCTTATTAGCTATTCTAAGATATTCACAGACTTTGTTTTGTTGCCACTTCGATGCAAGAACGTCACATACATCTGAAGTTATAGAACTCGCTGTTGCTAAGTTACCAGCACATCACGAGGGACCGGCAATAGTGCAAGACCTCAGACCTCAAAAATTGAATAAAAAAATGAAAGGGTTTGGTATACAATAGTATACAAAAGTTACAATCATGCTCAGAAAAAACACCAAAATTATAATCTGTCGCTGGTTATAATGGGAGCAGTTAAACAAGAACTAGAACACTCATGACATATACCGTGACAAAAGTACTGCAATTGTGATGTAAAATTTTGGTTGTACCATCCACCCTGCATTGTCCCAACTCATTAAATAAAAGAAAGTTAAAAGAACCTGCTTTATGGTCCCTGAGCTTTCCAAAATTGAGCAGCCCTTCTGTACGCCTCCACGCTCTTAAAACACAATGGAGAAAATAAAACAAAGCTTTATCTTTTCCATCCAACTGCACATCTGATGAAAGACAGAGCAAAAGCAGTTAGATATATGCAGGCATCCTTAAAATACTGTGAATGGAAAAGGTGACAAACGATCTAAAACAACTCAAACTTTATTAAAAGAGCAATCTTCGTCCCTGTGGAGAGAGAGAATTTTTATATTTAATTTTAACGTGCTTTGGCAATGTAAAATTTATTTTATCATGCCAATAAAGCTTCTTCGAATCTTGAGAGAGAGAGAGGGGTGGTTTAAAACTGGAGAAATCACATGATGGCTCAGTTCCCAGTAAGCTGCTATCATGGATGCGCTTCCGACAGGGCACTTCATCGACACCTCCTGTAAGACAGCATCACATGTCTTTCACTTAGAAGACAATCCCACAATGCATTACAACAAGCTCAATAAATCCATCAGTATTTGCTATTGCGATCGTAATATTGTGGGAGACCAAAAATGGAAGTTAACACAACACAACAATGCAAGGCAATATAATTAAAAGATATTAGAAGCGCTGCATTCTCGAAAACAACATGCACAGCTACAGGGCAAGAGATGAATGAGAATGAGATGCAGGAACATGAACATTGTGAAATATGATTTGGTGTTCAAATGCACTGATACCTGCTGCATGGCATCTGTTGTGTTCTAATGACGCTTGTGTTCTCTGCAGGTGTCAGCATGTGTCCGAGTATCCGTGTGCGCCTGGGGTCTATAACACAGGCTCCTCAGTCGAACAACAATACACTACACTTTTTTCAAGATTCTTACAATATTTTGTCATCGACCCCATCTGCATTTGCATAATTCATAATTACATATTAAGCTTTGTGTGTCATTTGGGAATATAAACGCTGCTGGCATCATGCATTTGGGAAGAAAAATGGTGGTATAGTAAGCAAAATGCATTCTTAATATGGATATTCATCTATGAAATCATAGAACATCATCATAATTTTTAATGAGGACTGATCCTCCAGGTGCAAAAAAAAAAAAAACAACAAGCATTGTCACATGGATCTTAAGCAGCGCTGCAGTGACCTCTGTTGACCAGATAAAACAATTCAAACATTATCAGTGATTTGTCATTTCAAGCATTTCTAGGGGCTAAGATATCACAGAGACTGAGAGTTTTGTATGGTCAAGCATCAATAAAGATCTATTTATTACTTCAGCACTTGAAACCCCTCATAATGTCATGTGATGGAGAAAAGCTGACACGGTAGAAATCTGAATATACTGGCTTCACTCAGGAAATAAAAGCAAATGAATAGTCATAGAGGAAAGCCATTACTAAACAGACAGCTCATTTCATTTCCCTGTAGTTTAAAGACAGCTCAGGTGTAATGATGTGTAAGGGTTTTTGCTTCCTGAGCAAAAGCTGTGGGTTGCAGACTCACGTCTCTATAATATCATGATCCCTAGATATGTCTCGAGTCCCTCCTTCAATGTAAGTCAATGGCTATTTTACTAATCTTACTCAAACAAGCCTCTTGAAAAAGAACAGCTGTTCTCAACAATCCACACAATTTAAGTGTCATTCGCGTCAGAAGCACAGATGGTGCAGAACAAGTTTCGTGCTGACGTTTAAGGCTTTAGGATTAAGAGTTTGTAGCGAATCCTGAAGACAAGCAGGTTTGTCATAGCACACAACACTAATACAGAAAAACAATTCAACCGTTACAGACTTATGATCTTCTGTCAGGGGTTCATTTAACTTTTTATCCTTAAAAGAAACAGTTCAGCAAAACCGAATCATCTTTCAGTAACCTTGCTGTCGTTCTGTTGCTGCTTTTGTTTTATATATGACAGTAAACTAACAAACTCCGAAAAGGAAAAAATGTTTTGCTATATATCATGTGAATTTAAATCATTATTCACAAAGTTGTGCCATATTTAAACTGACAGAAGAATGATCTGTTCCTTTAAATACTCCTGATCTTACGTATTTGATAGCATGTTTTTATGCCCCTGCTTAATACTGTTAGTAAACAGAACGTGTTTGGCAGCGAGTGTTGTGGATTCTGGCGGAAACAAGTCTTTACATATAACCGGTTACCACAGTGCTGAAAATGTGCTTGCTGCTCACCAGCTGCTGAGAAACGTCAGCCAGAACCTCCACAGCGCTGAGACCATCTAAGAGAGATGAACGAGAGAGAGAGCGTTTTTCAACAGTCACAGATACAAGAACAGACTCGGTGAGTAAACCCATTATAAATAAGCAAAGACAAACGCAGCTACAACGGAGACTGGGGCAGGTTGTCACAGCAGCTCGAAAATCCAATTACAATCCAATTTTCTCAACCACTGGTTATGTATGTGGGTTTTATGAAGGAATTTCATTATGTCTTTGTCTTTTTGATCATCATTCACTATGTATTGCTGTTCTTTTTTTAACACATTTGTATGAGACTTAGAGAAGCACCCTGCACAGCTGTGTTTTTGATAGTGACACTTTCTGTCCCCAACCCTATGACCAAATCTGGTTTCAGGACTGTTTTTGTGACTGGATCAGACTGTAGAAGGTGTCAAATCCCAAATTAGACTTACATCAGGGTTTGCATGAATCCTCAAAGTCAAACCATTCCTGCAGAACTGAAAGAAACCTTGACTATAAGAACATTTCAACAACAGAATAATTAAAAAGTGCTAAAAAAAAAAAAAAAGCTAAGCACAGAGATTTTTTTTTCAGAAAGACGTTTTGACAAACTAAGGCAGTCTGACAGATGCTCACCTGTATCATCTAAACCAGGGGTTTTTAAACGTTTTCATGCCAAAGACCTCCAAAAACGACGAGGAACCCCCTTTCTAAAATAAACATTTAAACTGTTACACAAACAGCACGTTTGATATTATCACGACGACATATTGTTTGTAGAAATTAAACTGTAATAACCTTCAGTATAATTTTACAACTTTTGAAGTCTATTGCTGCCCAAAAATCTTCTCCCCATTTTAAACACAATACCATAGCGCTTGAAACTAATGGAAATAACCTGTCAACACCACAACCTTGTATTAAGAAATAAATGTACATTTGGTACCATAGTTTTCCAACAGCTACAACAATGATGATTTAGTTACATAAGAACGGAAGTTTTACGCCAGCTACGATTTTGGCGGCAGAAAGTAACGAAGGAATTACATGCAAAAAACTACAACGTATATTTAAAAAGTACAAAACAGAACCAAATTAATATAAAGTGTAACAATAATGGTATTCGTCTACATATTACTCTTCATTTTTAGTCTGCCATTTATTCATTACTCACCTCGGAGGGCGGGATTGCACTCATCTTGATTGACCGCCATTTTTAGCCAATCAAAGCCGCGCCTCGACGTCATCCCAGTGCGACTCCGGTTCCAATCACACGAGATAATTGTATTTAATTTCAACAATTTACTGTGATTTATTCTAAATAAAGACATCAAATAAAGTGAGAAATACAAGCATGTCAAGTCTGTGCAAATGACGTCATTCATCTGCACTTCTAGCTGTACACTCTAACGTGGTTTACTACTATAAGTCTACTTTCTTTAAAATATATTGTATTTGCTAAAATTATATTTAATGCAATATTTTGCCTTGTAAATCTCTCTCTCTCACACACACACGTGTTGTTAGTGCGCATGTCTCCCTCTGCTGGAAACAAGGAACATTCTTCTTCATCATCATCATCTCTAGTCCCACTCCACTAAAAACACGTGTTTACACCTGATTATTGACACTAAGTGGCTGTGCCAAAATTAGCTTAAATGAGATGTTTTCAAGTAAAACTAGAAGTTTAAAAAAAACACTTGAAGTTTACAACGATGTAAAAAACATGGTCAGCTTAATAGACCAGTCAAAACACTTGGCGAATGCTTACTCATTTGTGAGTGACTTTGGATAATTGAATACATTTATAACACAATACAGTTACAAGTTCAATTGCAGGTTATCACTCTTTATAGCTAAACTAATACAAGGTGATGGTATTGGTCTACCTACAACCAGTTTACTCACCTGATTCATCCCATAAGAAACTTAGATAAATAACAGACAAACAGTGATATATTTACAGTTTTAAGGACATACAAAAGACCACAGGTTCACTTCATACTTGCAAATGCAAATGTGCAAATAAATGACACCACTGCAGACATGGTAACATTTTTTTATTATGTATTTCACAATAAATCCAAATATTCATACCAGAAAATACTTCTTTCACTTACGTAAAAACATTACAGTAAAAGCTTTGCTGGGACGTGTTCAAAAACGCTGTGAAAATAAAAACCTAAAAAGGGCAAACGTGTCGTCTGTCTGAAAGCACACAGTCCTCTTGTTTCATGGGTGGACAGTGGTACATACTTGTAAACGTATGGAATGTATTTATTTACTGTACAGACACGCAGAGACATACCCTGCAGAAGAAAACAAATGATTTCTGCTGGGGGAAACACCCTAGTCAAAGATATTTAGAGAAAAAACAAACATACTAAAGATATCTATATAAAACCTTTTGTAATATATATATATATATATATATATATATATATATATATATATATATATATATATATATATTAAAACTCTTAACTTACATTTTAAAAACTCGAAGCCTTTAAAAAGCAAGTTAAAAAAAGTAAATCAAATGATCCTGTTTTCTAATCTCTTCATCCCTCAGTCAATGCTTTTCATTGCTTCAGTCTCAAAGATGATGAGACAGAAAAGGTTTGTTGTTATGATGATGTATAACCTCAAAATCAAATTAAAGAAAACAGCATGTTTATGACCATGTGGGTGAATCCCATGAAAAAATATGCACATAATTTTTTTTACCCCAAACACAAAAGCATGAAGATAATTAAGCAATTTTAAGAACCATTAATATTGATTTTATGACAATTAAACATATTTCCTCCCAAACTGTCTTTACCACTTTTAAATTTGACTGTTGAATGTTTCTCATCACTGTAATATCAAATTTTGCTGTATTACTATAAAAATCCTGTAATTCAATGGTCGTATTTTAAACATTTTATATAAATATACTTTACAATTTAAACTGTATATAGTTTTTTTGTCATTACTGTAATGAGAATGATTTGTTTTTGCATGATGATAATAGAGGCAAACGTGTTAAATTGTCATGAAAATGTAACCTTATTGTTTGGTGAGATTCACCCAAACCAAACACTACTGCAGCAGTCTACTGATGTCAGATCAGTCTAGAAACAAACAGCGTGTGGCACAGCATAAAACATTGAAGCATGTCTGTGGGACTCCGGGAGGAAATATGTGGTATGTTGGCATACAAAACATATGAGCAAGCCATGCAGAGGTGACTATTTATACATTTAAAATAAAAATCAAAAACAGCTTTTACACTGCCACCCCATTTCTGTCTAACTCCCAGCACCCAGAATTCCCTGCATGCAAGACATGTTACATATAGAAACACAACAGCATTACAATCAGCCCTAGTGTTTATACATATTTAACATCATTCTATTAACAAACATCATCTTGGTGAGACGGACAGCAAACCAAACGCAATAAAAATATAATAAGTGTTGCATTCATTAATTTACTGTGTTTCTCTTTCAAACTTCTTTACATATATTTAAAAACTTGTGCCCGTCATGCTAAACCTTGCTCTATATCACTTTAATATAACTCTGAATTTTACAAGGTCAATAAAGTCTGTGAGCTCATGCTTAGTTTTAATAGTTTTCTTTGATTGTAGTACTAAAAGAAGCACTAAAAGTGTCCATTACAACATAACCCTGTGGCTACATACTAAAGCTCCAGCTTGTCTCCTGTTTAGTAGACATTAACAGTCTGTATCCCTCATGCATTAGACCGTTTCGAATTAGTGTACTTCCCTCACATACATGCCGCTTTTCTTTGTTCTACTAAAAGAAACATCCTGCTCGCATTTCACCCAAAAATCAAAAGACAAAAATAATAGTTTGCTTGAAAATGCAATATAACAGATAAAACTATAATGCATATATAATGTGCAGTTTAAATAACTGCCGCTATTGCTACAATATGAACATTTATTGCATTTCAATAATGATCATTTAAAAAAGAATCGCGCTACATTGTCATCAAAATAAAGTAATATTGTAAAAAATAAGTGTCCTAAAATAGGCATAATTTATTATGATATTTAAGCATTTTTTTAGCATAATCAGAATATTTCTGATTTCTTTTGATTTTGTGGTGAAATAAGACAGGGTTGTTTATATATCAACTCTCAGATAAGTGAGCAATCACCCGCCTGGGTCTAAAATGATGATAAATTATAGAGAATCGTCTTTTGTAGAAAGATAATAAAGTCAGTATTAGGACATTAAGATTACTTTAAATTGTTACAGTATTTTCATTTTATTTAATGCAATAAATGTTAATGATCTTAAACCGACTTTATTTCCTTTACACCAAATAAAATGTGTTTTGTGATCAAATATGAGCCAGACACTGACAAGACTGCATTTGGCCTCATACCCACATCACCTGAGAGTCTGTGAACAATAGTCATTATAATATAAAATACTAAAAAATAAACACCACCCATAATAGTTAGAGATATGAAAATGTAAAATAACTGTTAAAATACAAACATTGCTTTAAAGAAGTCTCTGTTGTGTTTGCTGTTTGTCATCTGAGGGCTGTTGTGTATTCACAGAGCGGGTAGTGTGTTTGTGTGTTACCGTAACAGAACCGTTCATAAACCTTTCTAAGATTTTTCATGAGGATAGAGGAGCTTCGTCTGTTGACTGGTCAGTCCGAGCGTCAATCTCACAGAGCGAGGGGGGAGACAGTGCTGGGATTGGTCGGGGTCGAGCTGGTGGAGGAAGTCTGGAGCTTCGGAGGGGCCAAATCCAAAAGAGCTTGAACTGTTCCGGCCACCTGAGACAAACCTCTCTCTTCCAGGATGTGCAGAGGCAGACACAGCTGATTCTGTGGCCACACACACAGCAAGGGACAAAGAAACAGGATGGGGGAAAAAATGGAATGTCAATGAAGAAACTATAACAAAGAACTCAAAAGTGAAATGATGCAACTTAAATAATACAAAACATATGTGGGACATAAACCAAGATAAATACAAAGTGTGAGTTAAATAAGATGAAGAAAAGTAAAGGATAGACAGATATCACTCGGGATCAGAGCTGTCAATCAAACACCAGGAACAAACGAAACCCGCCTCCATAATAGCCAGATTCTTATATGGTTCAAACCAGCAACATTCTGGTAACCAGTCCTGTCTTCAAAGTCAACTTAAAACTGCCTGTAAAGCCTAGATCATGTCCGCTGAAAAGAGATTCTGCTTTGAATAATTGTACCTAATAAAACCAAGAACATGCATTTAAAAATAAACAGAATTTCATGTCGAGTTCAACAACCACACAAGCAGAAAGCATGTAATTCCAGCGCTTCCACAATCAATATTTTAATCATATTTATTACTGACGCATAGACACCAACCGTAAAAACACATTATCAATAAAAAGCAGAAGAGACTGAAATGTAAAAAAAGAGACGCATACTAAGAACAGAAGGTTTGATTTTATTTGTAGAAAAGCCAAGGACAACAATCAGGTTGTAGGAAAATCAGACATTATGGCACATAAATCTGACACACACATGCATCCACACTGTGCTAAACTGATCTTTTCATATTTCTATGTTGTTTCGGCACTGAAAAAGCAGTGTTGTGTTGTGTTGAGCGACTGACCGGCATGCTAGATAACTGTAGGGTTTAATGCTGTTTGTGAGATGCAGTTCAACTGTGAGGTGGAAGACATGGACATTCACACATTAAGGCACAAAGGGATAAAACAGGGAGAGTTTATGGTTTGGCATCCTCCACACTGTCTCAAGTCCTTTGGGAAAAATACTAATGCAGAATAAAGGGCTGGTTTAGCACACAGGCAACTTGTTCTTGTCTTTAAGGCTGATTGGACGACCTCACCTTTCTTTGTGCTTTTCTAATGGCGCTTCCACTTCTACTATATAAATGTGCTCATACACACCCTCAGCTATGCAAAAATATGGCTGAACATTGTTGCCGGGGCACTTAAAGTAGTGAGTGACACATGTAACCAGAGAGGATACACGCAGTAAGCGTGTTCTCATCATTTTGAAACGGTTTGGATTATATGTCGGACATTCTCATATTAACACATCAGTAAGGACACCTACAATGGCTCCAAAGAAATGTTATCAATATGAATTAATTTTTTTACGTAACTGTAATCATACTGTTCACGGAAATGAGTAACTTTTGGCTCTCTGACGCCATCTCTGTTTGAAACATTAAATTGCAGGTTACTTTCTGTTCTTTACATGTGTTGAAATCAAATGATGTCAAACTGACCCATAAAATCACACCCAATGACTTAATAAGCTGACGGTGTGTAAATATTCTCTGACACACAAACACGAACAAAGGGTGTTCAGTGCAGGAACTGATCTGTATGTGCAATTCAAACGCTTGGCACCAGGTGGCAGTAGAGAGCACACAGAAGTGACATGACTGACAGGTAGAAGAGGGCAAAACCAGCCATCTGGGAGGACGGGGCGGAGTGAAGGGGGGGCGGTGCCAGGGAGAGCAAGGCCTTAACCAGCCTGAACACACACATGACCTCTCCTTTCAACACATCTCCTGCTGAACACAAACTATCCTGCCCACGGCGCCAACACAAGCAGTGAAGAAGATGAAATGAGCGGTTGAAAGAGAGGGGATGTGGGGTGATAATAAAGGGGACGGGGGGAGAGAAAGAGAAAGAGAGAGTTAGTGGTATTAGTTACCAAACATGGACATTAAAAGGAAACAGCAAGAAAGGTTAAAAGCGAAGTAAGTTTCAAGTCAACATGAAACAACATTTACAACCCATTTTACTTCTGTAATGCGGTGAGTTTCTAAGTAAACAGGATATTTTATGAAACTGATACACACTACTGGGGAGGATTTCTGAAGAAGTGTTTTTAAATAAAGTTGCCAGTCAGCGCTAGCGATTTCTGCCCCAAAATATTTTGACATTTAATATCAATATAACAAAAAAAATATTTTCTCATTAATCAGCACCTTCTACCTACTATCTTGTCAATAACAGGGAAGTTAAACATCAAGTTCTCTTTTGCTTTATGCCACAAATTTCATTACATGCCGTTAAATGATGAACTCACCACCAGCACGTTATAGTTGCAATAACTACAATATTGAACATGAAAATGTTAACAAAGGGTGAATTTTGGTTCCATGTTGACTAAGACTAGTAAAAGAACACAAATAGTTTGGGAAGTTGTTTTTTATAATGGGTTAGCATCAGACTGACAAACCTTTGGTTTGAAATAATGTGTGTAATAGCTTGCAGATGCAAATAAAGGGAACCTGAGGTAGATACCTGAGGGACTCCAATTCTGCGACACGCTTCCAGGAAGTTCTCCACATTCCGTCGACACTTGGCCATTGTCAGTTTGGGCTGAAAAGAAAAAAATATATTCGCATACACAAAGACAAAATATACAAAAATAAACAAATTACCAATCGAAAAAAAACACATCAAAACTCAATTGAAATCACACACCACTGCCGGTGAGGGTACATGGATGCTGGGTATGGACCGAGGACGCACGTGATTGGCCAGATGGCACAACACGACCCCGTCAGTCAGAGCCGCCCCGAGATCGCTGGGTAGAGAGACTTTAAGCCGACACTCGATATTCTACAGAAATAAATCACAAAACGACACACTGTAGCAGTCAAACAATACAATGCTGCAGAAATCATTTAAAGAGTTTATAAATTTAACATATAGATAATATAAGAATTATATGACAGGAAAGGGCAGTTTTAAGACACACCCTTCTCAGCTGCTCTATCAGTTCTGCCTCCTCTCCCGTTGGAGCCGGACTTTGAGTGGGAGTGGTTTCTCCAGACTCCACCCTCTGCACACCTGATTCTCCTGTAAACCACAAATGAGTCTCACATTGCATTAGAGGGTCAACAGTACTCATCCTATCAAACACATTCAATCATGCATGATGACATCATAAACATCCCGAAGAATGCAGCCCATTGTAACGCAGCGATCGTCTGTGTCAGATAACCCACCTTTTCTCTTCTCCTCCCGCTGACTCAGGCGAAACAGGTAACTCTCAGGTCGCTGGGTGGAGCTGCGTGAGGGGGGCGGGGCAGCTGGGCTAGGGTAAGTGGGTGATTGAAGAGCTGCGGGACAGACAGGAATTTGATCCACGACGTTGTACGAGTTAAAGGTTTGATAAGGAAAACAGCCTTAAGATGAGAAGAGCTTATGATTCAAACAAAAGCGTACCGGTGGGAGACAGCGCGGCATAATCTTCCCCTTGCTAATGACGGCAGGAATTATTCATTACGAATTAGAATGAAAACAAAGACAGAAAAAAATCAAGTTAGTTTACTGTATTCATAATAAACACCAATAGATGATGACCCCACATCTATATCATACACGTTCATTTCAGTCAATTCCTGCATGAGCATGCGCATGAATTAGCTGCAATATTACACCGTTTTAATAACATGAGCACATTTAGAAGCATGAAGCTATCGGTCTCTTCAGACAAAAGGTTGATTGGCACATGAACTTGAGCAGAAGCAGCGAGCGGTGCAGTACCTGTGGCATACAGGAGGGGGCGACAGCTAAAACAGGAGACACACAGCCATCCAGTGGAACAGCAGAGAGAGACTAGCCAGCACAGAAAAATGGTGTTTAAAGAAACAGAACATCAAGGAGAAAAACAATTAAAGCAAATAGAGAGTTTGAGGAAATGTGAGGCAAATCATTCAGTTTATTACAGCAAATATCTAAGGAAGTAAACAAAGCAAAGTACACGCTAGAGTACACACTAGCGGTACTTCTGGTATGTACATGGCGAAGAAAGAAGTAACTTGTGTTTGTGTGTTTTAACCTCAAACAATGTGCTGAAAAATGCATCCAAAAGTTTGCTCAATATGTCAAACCTATGTTTTGGTTTGTGCGGAAAACATTGCGTTGTAAATGAAATGTAAATCTTCAATGTTTTTTTAGGGTAGTTTATGTGTAAATAAAAAAGATTTTACATGTGTTTGTTTGTGTGACTCTTTCACCTGTTTGTGTGGGTCTGGTCTCTTCTTTATTGTGTTGGTGTCTGTATCTATCTCAAATATGAGTAGAGGTTCAAACTCACTCTGACACAGAAATGTCATCAGAAAGACAGACAGGAAGAGAGAGAGAGGAAACAGCACAAAAGAAGCAGGGCAGGCGTGTTAGAGATGCTAGCCGGGAAAAGCAGCTCTAATATTAATGCATGTTAGCAGGTTAGCGTTTAAAACACATCAAAAGAGTCATTTCAATAATCAAGGAGCAGTTCAGGTTTTGAAGTTAAGCTGTATGAGCAACATCTGTGGTTGAGGTCCTCATAAAATAATTCTGAGGAAGTAAAAATAAGCAAACAAACATGTTTACAGTAATTCAGTAATTCTGCTTTGAGAAGAAACGTGTCAAAAGATGCTGCACATACGGCCTAACTCATTCCAAACCTGGAAGAAAAGTTTTCAAGTTTGTTGGTGTGACAAGAGAACTGTGTTTGCAGTGTTAGAAGCGGTTTATGCAGAGAAATGAGCACAGGAGTGATGAGTGAATGGAACCAGGACTGCATCCTTACACTCAATGTGATTGGCTCTTACCATAAAGAGGGCGGAGTCATCTGTGTGAGTGGACCGTCTGGAGGGGTACAGACTCTGAGATGGGACATTACACATGAGATTTCAAATAACACACACACACACACACACACACACACACACAGCGGGTGGGGGGTATGATGTATGTGAGGAATGGGTGATAAACCTGAGGAAGAGACTCACCTCACTGTCTGTTGGACTGAGCTTCGTAGGGCTCGGAGATGACTTATTCTGCTAAAGAGAGATGACTGATTACAAGGCGGTTCTTTTCAATGGTTTTTAATAAACAGATTTAGAACCTGAGAAGGTCCAACAACTCACAAAATTGAAACATAACATTGACTAAACCCACAAGAACCATAGACTTTAAAACACGCCCGACTCGGATCAACATCAAAATAAATACAAATGTTCAAATGTTCATAGGTATATAACCGAAAAGCCGTGCACACATCATGTGTCCTGTGCCAACGGCCTACTGTGAATGTTGGTCATGTCAACAAAACAACATTTCAAAAGTTAAAGGTTTACAAAGTCAAACTTATTTCTTTAGAGTAACATGCACTGATTAATTATGCACAAGGAAACCAGAAACGTATGAAGAAAGTTTCAATTTCATATAGAATTTAAAGAAATATTGTGAGAGAAGTGCACTTAAATTAATACTTGTATATATTTTGTAAAAACAGTATTGGTTATTGGCCAGTTATGTAGAAATTTGTGGATGTGTGTGTGTATTTGTGGACATGAATGCGTGCTTGTGCACCTTGACATAGTTCATAACAGCATCTCTTTGCACTGATCTGGTTCTCTGTCGTTCCTCCTCGTACCGCAGCGCTGCTAACTGAGCTTCTCGCCTCACTCTCTCCACACCAGCACCAGATCCTGACGTCACACCAGCGACTCGCTAACCGACACAACCACAGTGACAAGAGTAAAAAAAACTGAGCTATGCTTTCACATACAGAATGTGTGTGTGTGTTTGTGTGTGTGTGTGTGTGTGTGCGTGCGTGCGTGCGCAGAGACTCTTACCTGATAAGTGTGTGAGGACACATCTGAGCCAGAACTGTGAAGAAACAACAACAGCTACTGACAAAGCTACAGTAACAAAAACAGTCTGTATAATACATGTATTAAACATGTACAGTACATGTACAGTACAGTTGTAATATACAGTATTTACTAGGCACACTTGCACATCACTAAACTGCACCTTTGTATATTATTATATTTTTATCCATATTTATTTTAAATTCTTTTCTATTTCTTGTGTTGTGTATACTGTGTGTTTAAGAGCTCCTGTAACCAGAACGAATTCCTTGTGTGTGCGCACTTGGCAAATAAAGCTTATTCTGATTCTGATACCAGGGTCAGAGAGAGGGTGGGAAATGTTCATAAAACATTTCATTACGACCGTGAAAGTCCAAACTAACATTATTTCAGAGAGTTGTTTAATAAATGTCAGTATATTAGTACCGGTTATGTAAGGAGCTTTGGCGTTTTGGGTCATCGGTTCTGAAGTCTCTGGATGGGCTGGTCTTCACAGGTGAGCCCTAATAACACAGACGTAAGTTAGGTTTCCTATCTGAGACAATGCAAAAGCAGGCGTTGTCCAGAACTGATCTGTCAGCATCTGGTAAGCAGTGAATCTCACTTCTCTGGTTATTCGTCTCTCAATGTAGGCCATGAACTGGGAGCTGAGACTGACTGGCTCTGCCCCTCGACGGCTCCGCCCATCTTCATCATCCTCTTCCCCTGTACAGCTGTCGATGAAATCTATCTGCTCAATCTCAGAGTCCACTAAAAATGGAAAACATACAACATTGATCAAAATCCTGTATAACATTTGTGTCATGACTAAAACAACTATTATCTGGTATAATCACTCTCTTCCATTATGTACTACATTATATTTGTCGAAATGTTAATAAATGTTATTACGTTTTGTTTTCTTACATGTTCCATTAGTGATGTGAGAGCCGGTCCGCAGCTCCTCTCGCTCTCTCTCTCGATCCCTCCGCTGTCTTTGGTCTTTGGTGATTTCTGCAACTCTCAACGGCAGGTCGGAAAACTCCTCTGAAGGCTGTCAGAAGGCCAAAGGGAAAATATCAGAACATATTTCATGACAAAATAAAATAATAGGTAATGGAGTAATGAAAAGTGGAAAAGCACTTGCCTCATTTCCGGACCACCTCTTGTCTCCACTGTCCACACTGTTGAAGCCAGAATCCAGCGCTCCGTATGGCCGGCCAGAACACAGATCTTCAGCACTGAAAGAACATCATGTGCCAGTGAGAACATATCATCTTATTATAACCACCCATTATCATTAGCAGCATTTCAGCTAACCAAAAGTTAGTATTCCAAAATGTTACCAGATACCAATAACATACATCAGATGAACGTTTCACAGAATAAAATGTTTGTTTAAAAAGCATAAAGATAAAATGAACAGGTCAATTCAATGTCAGTACAAGACAAATCTGATGAGTAAACACAAAGATGCTAAGTATTTAATCTTAGCATCCGCTACACGTGAACTCTGATTCACATCTCTACATCATTTCATCTGCTGCCACCACCCTGTTTAACTGTAGTCTCTCCTCATAACTTCATTCCAATCCATCCATCCATCCAAACTCTCTCTCTCTCTCTCTCTCTCTCTCTCTCTCTCTGTCTGTCTCTCTCTCTGTGTCTCTCTCTCTGTGTCTCTGCATGTCTTTATTTCTCTCTTATCTGAGGAATCTCTTGCTCTATGAGACACAGATGATAAACACTAGATCAGATGGATGCAGGTACAGGAGAAAGCCGAGGGTGGAGTTTAACATTACAGCTCAGCTGACTGAATGTTATATAACGTACACTGTACTCAAACAAAAAACACTGGAGTCATATTTAAAAATGTATAACGTTCACTGAATTAAACACGCAACTGTGATAAAATCACTTTAACACACGGCCTCTGGTGTCTTAAGCAACTTTCATCCTTTCGACTATAGTATCTTGTTTTATCATTATAAAACATTTTTAGCATGAAAAGTGTGCTGGTAGTAGATTTCTTAACAACAAATGTCTTCTGATATTTTATAGTTTTTATATATACAAAAATTTGATAGACATTGATATGTTGTGATCTATTATCTATTGTTAAGTGTTTTTGGGTTTGTTTTATTTATGTTTTCGTGTTCTCACCAGGAGCCGAAGGGCAGTGGTCTTCTGTCATAATCTGGAAGGTCTGACGCCGCTTTACACGCCTCCATGTTCAGATATTTAAATATGTGGATCTTTCCCTTTATACAGATCTACAACACATCAGAAACACGTCACTTAACATTATCCTGAGAATAACCAGTAAGGTCCATCTGTCGAGTATAAACAGCAGTAAAGCTAATAGTAATGTGTTAGAGATGTGTTACTTGTGCAGGTGGGCTCTGAAGCGGGTTGTTGTCTAAAATGATGCTCTGCAGGTGTCTGAGATTACGGTAGCACACGGGAATCGACGTCACCTTGTTACAGGAGAAATCAAGCCGTACCAACGGAAGCTCTGCCAGCTCTACAAAACAAACACCACTGACATGACACAAACATCCAGAAGAAAATATCACCCGTTTCGTTCAGGTGTGTGCGTGTGTTTAACCTGGAGGCAGGCGAACGAGGTGGTTCCGCCGAATGTTGAGGTCACGCAGAGCTTCCAGCTGACCAATCTGAGGAGGAAGGCTCTGGATCTCATTACAGCTGACATCCTATAGGACAAAAAGACAAGTGATGGAGGATGTGAAGATAAATGGCAAAGTTCAGGTTCAGATGAGGGTCACACACCAGTTCAGTGAGCTGTCGGAGTTTGCCCAGGTCTTCTGGCAGCGATACCAGCTTGTTATTGCAGGCGATGAGGACTTTCAGAGGCAGACGACACAGATGTGCAGGCAGAGTGGACAGCTGGTTCCGACTGCAGACAGAGAATGAAGAAATGTCAAAAACCATCAATCCAAACATGAGCTGGCATTATACTGGGATGTTGTGGGAAGTTTCCAGGATGTTGTTATGTGGTTTTTCACAAATACATAATACACATAAATACACATACGGTGGGGTCCAAAAGTCTGAGACCACCGTTAACTCTTTCTCAGCATTGACAAGATATTCTGTCATTTATGCCATAATGCGTCTCATTTTTAAATGAAATTTAAGTAATTTAAATGAAGTAAATAAGTACATTTGATAGATAGTTAAAAAAAATTAATAAATGTAAATTTTTTGGTTTAAAAGCAGAGGCTCTGTTTCCTTCATTTGATATACTGTATGTTCATAGAAGAAAATATTCTGGAGGCCATCAACGTTTTGTAAAAATGATCCAAAATTCTGGCACTGGTGGAGAAAAATAAAAAATGCTTCCATTCTGTAATTGATATTTTAAAACAACTTTTTTTTACATTATTAGAACGATAGCTGCACTTAAGCTGCCATGGACAAATGTGTACAAACCCCTGATGATTCATGTTATCCATCAGGATCTGAGAATGTTGTGAACATCATGTGCTCCAATGAAAACCTGATCTTCTATTCAAGAGCTAAGATGGTCCATGTCACATATTTGTAACATTTCTTCTTCTACTAGTACATCTTTTCAAGTATTAGTGTTTTAATTTTTGTGAATTATGAAACTTGAGTAATATCAAGTAAAGATCTTATGTGTAATGTTATGAATTGCATCAGTGATTCTCACCTGATATTCAGGTACGTGAGGGACTGCAGGTTTACCAGACTCTCTGGTAGTGAACGCAGGCAGTTCTGGTACAGGTTTAAATTCTCCAGCGACACAAACATACACACCTCCACCGGCAGCTCCATCAACCTGTTCCGTGACAGATCTGCAGCCAGACGATGAACAGATAACAGACAGAGAGAAAGAAAGAAAATGAGAAACAGACAAGTACACACACCTGCACTTAGTTCTGTTGGTGTAAAGCACATGTGAGATACGTTTCTGGAAAAACACTAAAGAATCTGAAAACCTTCCAGAACCTATAGAAAATCTGTCCAAGGATCCTGGTGGATTCTGAGAAGGAACGACAAGTCAGAAGGTACAACTTCTGACAATCAACTAATCATACGAGGACTTCGAAATAGCTCAATATTGGTAAATTCATCAGCCTATCAAAACCAAACAAATTGAGAATTATTAGTTATCTATATTAGAGAAAACGCCTAAATCATTCTTTTGCCAGATGCCACGTGGCCTCATTTCCGGTGTGGTGGTGTTGTGGAAAAGCCCCTCAGGCCGAGATGACAAGATGTTGGAGGATTATTCAGGAAAACAAGGAAACTGCTATTGGACTCTTGTTACACAGATCTGTGTAATAGGCAGCGAGAACAACGGCTGTGCTTATGTCAGTCTTTTTCCCTTTCCTCTTGTAAGGGTTTATATACAAAAAGAGATCCGAGCTTTCACACCGTGCACAGAACATGTCGGGATGGTCACATGAAACAAACAAAAGCAAATCTTGAAAAATCAAAGCATCCCAGGCATATGAACCGAGCTGGTTTTGAGTTCAATAGTAGCAGCCTTTCAGTTTGTATTAAGACCATCTTTCAGGATCAATGCTGAAATATTCATAAACATTTGACTATAATATTGTCACATACACAAGCATTTGGATGTATTTGCACACACACAGACTTTAAACACAGAGCACAAACACTTATGATCAGGACCCCATGACCACCAAAAATAGCTGGCAGACTAACACCAAGATAAGTGTCCATTTTTCTGCTCCGACTTACATGAATGAGGCCTGTATCCTCACGCATTACAACATCAGACAAAGACCAGGGTCTAATAATAGCAAAGTTAAAAAACCATGGCAAAAAGCTGTAAAGATGAGGAAGATTTGACAGTAACTTTACGTGTGCGGTTTGCATCAAACATCAAGAGTCTGCACAACAGGTCTGATGTCTTATCTAATGAAATGATGCAAACGATTGTTTTGCCCTTCATGAATGGTTCAATCTGGCTATAGTTAGAGGGTTGAGATCTGGTTTGGTTTAGTTTTTTTTTTAGAGAAATAAAGAATGCATGCTGAGTTTTATGTAGAGCTGGGACAAAGCGAACATGTCACTTTCACTGTGTTTGGAATTTACAATATACTTTGGTTGGTACATAATTGTGTACATGGTGTGTATATCTTGTCTATTAGCATCAGGTGTGTGCGTGTGTGTACTGATGGCTTTCCAATGCAAGCTGGATCTATATTTGTAAGTGCAGCTGTGCAGAGATCCAAAATGGGAAGACAGAAAGAACTGCTGACTGTAACATCTGCTTCCTGCACAGAGATCTACCTACAACCAACACACACACACACACTTGCACACTATCATAAGTACACAAACAGCTGGGATTCATTACACAGAACTTATAACAATAGCGAAATATAATTTCTGGTTTCTTCTTTTGATTTGGTTTTCAGTGATATTAAAAGATTATTCAGATTCATTCTCAGATTTAAAATGCTCACTCCTGAAAAACAGCCACTTACAGGGATAGTTCTCCCGAAAATAGAAATTCTGTCATAATTTTTTCACCCACATATTATTCAAAACCACTATGTGACTCTTTCTTCTGTGTAACACAAAAGATACTTTGAGAAATGTCTCGGTGGTTTTGTGTTCATACAATGTAAATGGGGTTCAATATTGTCTCTATGATATTCTGATCGATTTCATTAAGCAGCAGGTGAAACAACTGATGGCTTACAAAAGGAAAAGTTCACCTCTCTTCACTTGATCACTGTCACTTGATCCGAGGCGTCTTTTATCATGCCTTGTCATGTCTCACATGTTATGTGTCAAAGTTTAGGTATGGTTAGTAGTTTGGTTTGATGTATGTCGCAATGCCTCCGAATCGAAAGAGCAACAACAACAGTGATGCATTGTTTTAGCAGTGCTAAAAACACAGAGAGGAAATTCACAAATATAAAGAACCGGTGAGTTTACACAAATATTCAAGAAACAATCATAAGTGAAAAATAAATCAATTTAATAGTGATAGCGAAGCATGCAAAATGACACACATCCGCAGTTCCTCAACTGAGATCTCATCGTAGCAGCTTTATTAAAGGAAAAGCGGAGTCGTCACTCAGACAGACTGAGGATGCTTGCTGTCATTTCCCCAAAATAATGACATCATTACTTTGTATGGAAAGCAGTGTGTTTTCCCACAAACACACCATACTAGGGAAACTGAATTGAAGGGTGTAAATGGCTTTTTTAAAATGACAGACAGCATTTGGAATTATGCACCAATGTTTATATAATTTGGAAAATTACAACATATTTCCAGTTAATGTGATCTTTGGCCGTGAGCCATTCAGTTAAACACCATTAACTAAATAACCGAACCTAAATCTATTTGCCCAGACTGCAGAGCAATTTTTTATTTACATTTACAATAATTACCTTGGTAGATACTTTATCAACATGACTAACAATAAAGTTCACAAAGTGTATCTTATAAAAACACAACAGAGAAGTGTGAAATGATGTTATTAAACATCCATCCAGTGAGAACAATCTTCCACGTTCCCTTTGTTGGCCTTTATGAATGGACAAATGTTACAGTAGAAACCGGACGACGGGACATAAACGTGTTTGTCATGTTCTCAGGAAAACGCAGCCAGAGCAAGCAAGGACATTTTTAAAGTCTTGTAGATGCTCATAACAAATAACAATAGCTGGTACAATATTCATTATAATATGAATAACAAACTGATCATTTCAATGACGCAAATATAGATTACTGGAGCTCAGGTGGAGCATAAAAAAAATCTGTGACTCATTCAAATTATTGTTCATTCATTGGGTTAGGACCATAAAAATATTAGTAACTAAATTGGAGAAAGAATGTGAAAATGCAACATAAAATTTTTTTAATAGTAGACAATACAAAACATTATTATAGTCAAACTAGTAGCAACCACAGGTTTCCAAGTTTTTTACTGCAAATTCAAAGATTAAAGATCTTTGCAAGCAGATTCAAGAGCCAGTGTAAAACTGTATCACCCTACAACAACCTTGCAACAAAAACAAAAGAAAACCATGAACCATCTGGCAGAAACAAAGCAAAGGCACACAAGCTATCATTAGCAAACCATAACAAATACTCTGCCGTCCTACAGCTAACATTTGCTTCTTCGTGTTCTCGTACATTGTTATACTCTGTATTTTTGTGAATAGGCTTTGGATGGGAATAGAATCAGAGACTTTTGTACAGACCCCAGCATCCACTGCACAGACGATCAATATTGACACAGACAGCTTTAACTCACACACATGCGTCTCATGTAAAAGTTCTGCATTATAATGAACATTTCAACACAGAGCAGATCCTCATGCACTACTTAAAGGAACGTTTATCATTAAACACTTAAAACTGTAATATCAACACTAGATTTTATGAGCAAAATGCAACTAATGCTTGTCGCTATGATGCTAAGGTATTGAGCTTGGTTGTTAAGTGGTTGCCAAAGTGTTCTGTGTGGTCTTTGGCAAAATGCTATATAGTCACTTAATAGCATTTTTCAAGCTTTCCATTTACATTTATGCATTTGGCAGATGCTTTTATCCCAAAGCGACTTACATTGCATTATAAATTTTTTGTTTCTGAGTATGTGCAATCCCTGGGCTCGAACCCATCGCTAGCACCATGATCTAACCACTGAGCTACAGGAAAGCTTGAGATATAATTTATGTCTTCTAATCTGAGTTACATACTTTAATGTGTAATACTAAGGGTTTAATAGTGTGTTTAAACCCATAAACATGAGCAATAATAACAATGATGCATCACTAATAAATCTTTCTGTGACTTAAAGGACGAAAATGCTGTAAAGTGTTGAATCCGTGCCAATGAATTTAGTTGTCATGAGTGAGAAAACAGCATTATCATACATTCAGGATTTATTCAGGCATTTTACACGCAAAAAAACCTAGAAAACCACTATGACAAAGCGGGATTTTTATAACTGTTCCATCATTCTTAACATATTTATGATGATAATAACCTGCCAAACTGTATGCAAACAATTTTTTAACTTGTCATTTCAGTAATCACAACACATCTCAGTTTTATCCTTCATACTAGAAACACAACTTATGTGTTTTTACGTGATTCAAACACACGAATGAATGTTTCGTCACTCTCACACAGAACTTTCTGGTCTTCTGCTTGTGCTTCTGGCAATGACTTAAATATCTCAAGTCCAAACAAGTCTACAAGCTCCTGAAATCTCATATAAATTGTGTTGTAACTAAATAGCTTCTCTAGATAGTAGAAGTTAGACAGCACAGTTTGAATTAATCACAGCTGAGGAAATAATACTATGAATACAAAAGAAAGTCAGATATGGGTAAGAACAGTCAGTAACAGGGGCAATGCATTTCTAAATTATGACCGATGTGATGTGAATTGTTTTTAAGAAAATCTACATATAATATGACATATAATTTGATCAAATATGTCTACAAATAATATGATCAAACACCTAACATCCTTTATAATGATTTTCAAACTTAACTGGATCTTTGACAACCTACCATCATCATGATCAAAGCCCTATTAACAAACTAAAAATCCTTTCTTATTATAAATAAACTCTTATTATCAAGCCCATAAGGTAACAAAACACAATCAAATTTAAATGATGACAAACATCATAACCTGATAATCAAGCCCCTATAAGCAATGTTGATCAACCACCAACCCAAACTCAGTTTGACAGATCCACCGCATTACTTCATATCGGCCCAGTTGACAACTAGTTTCACTTAAAACACTATTAACTATAGTCTGAAACAATTGTGAATTGATCTAAACATCGGAGAATGCGATTTCTGAGGTAAAATGTTGATATTTAACGACCACCGAGTTCAAATGGTGTAATCCGAATACAGTACAGCACACACCCGTGTGTTTACACCAGTACAATCGCAAACAAACACGAAAAAATCGACCCATGTGCTTTTAACACGGTTCTGGGTTCGGTTCATTTATAAAACGGGTCAGTAGGAAAGGGTTTGGGACGGTACCGGCCCGTGTGGTGTCGGTCAGGTCGTGTCCGGCGGCGCTCCTCGGGAACTCCTTCAGCTTCCTGCCGCTCAGGTTCAGCACTCCAGTGGCCGCCGCCTCGTCCAGCGCCCGATCCAGCGAGCGGTTCCAGGACGCGGGTCCGGGAGAGTTAGATAATCCGTGATGGCCGGTGGCTCCGGCGGGATGACCGACAGTAAAAGAGGGCACAGCGCTTTCCGCGGAGTGCAACACCGAAGCCGCCATTACAGAGCAAACACTCCCGCTGGATCCTCACGGGCCCCACACGAGCGCTGAGAGTGCGCAAGCACGCATGCGCGGACACACGGAGGGCAGAGAGGGGTCCGGAGCACAAAGGTCCAACCAAACGCCTGTAAGGGAACCGATGCAAAACGTCCAAACAGATTCCCTGTCAACTTTATTTACAAATAAAGCTCGAATACGTTTCAAGTTATAACGAAAAGTATTTTTTTTTTAATGGACAGATTCAGTCAGATAGATATAAAATAGTAGCATACATCAAAAATCTGTTTACCTATTTTATTATTACAATATTAATATTATGAAAATATTTATGTTATTTAAATTACATTTTTCATATCGTTGTTTTATATTTGTGTAGTTGAACTTTAAATCCTTTTATAATCAGCTTTAGATATTATGTTTACAGTTTAGTGCGTGTGACAATGTGCAATAAAAGTACAATAAAGGTTTCAGTAAGAACATAAAAACATATTTTTTCACAATGTGAGTTAAACGTTTCAGATGTTTATAATTAATCTTTTTTATGTAAGAAAACGGTGTGATAAATTAAAAATTAAGCTTTCCTGCAGCTCAGTGGTTAGAGCATGGCGCTAGCAACGCAAATGTCATGGGTTCGATCCCAGGGATTACACATACTTAGAAACAAATGTATAGTATACATAATGCAATGTAAGTCGCTTTGGGTAAAAACGTCTGCCAAATGCATAAATTAAGTATATTGTTAAATATGACTGTGCTGCAATACTGCCCTCTAATGGTCAAATACAATTGCGCTCTGACGCTTTTCAACCTCAGACCATAGTTATTTTTTATTATTATAAATCGTAAATCTTTTGCATTGCTTAAAGATTCAAGTCTATATGGTCCTACAAGCTTATAATACAACACTTTTATGACAGCCGTAGGTCAGAAAGATACAGTGTGGGTAAAGTTGCTTCATTGTTAAATATATTCATGTTTGAAATGCAAATTCACATTTTCTATTTTTTGGCATTTTAAGAATTGTGTACTTTGTCACATCAACATTTATTTATTTTTTTTGCGAATTTGAGGAGTATTGAAATTTGCAAGAATTTCAATAAAGAAACACCTAAATGAGAAAGTACATTTTATTTTATCTACACACTACACTATACATGTACCTTCATTTATATAAACATACAGTCAAAGAACACACAAATTCAGCTCCTATGGTAAAACGAAAATCCAATAAAGGTGCAAAATACAAAATAACATTAACAATTATACTGAACTGGTCCAAAATCTATAACAAATGATAACAATGGTGCTTTTCAATTAAACAAACAAAAAAAATCATAACAGTCAACTGTATTGAGTTTATTGCCTTGGTCATGAACTCAGTAGCAATATTGTTTATAAGTCCCGTATTGGAATGTTTCAGAAGATAATGTTTCTCCAGTTTTAGAGTAAGGCACAGGAGACCACATCACTGTAGTGAAAGATCTTGAGAAACATGATGATTAAATAAGTAAAGGGAAATGATGATCTTTAGCCAAGCCAGGAGAAGATAACAGCAAAAAGCAGCATTGATGACCCTTCACATGCCCATCCTGATGCTTTGAATGATCTGGAATATTGCTGTTATGAGAAAAAAGATGAAAACATTAGAGAAATTCTTGTAATGTTTTCATTAGCTGCTCAACATTTATCTAAAAGCTCAACATTTAAAAACCGTGCACCAGTGTAAGCGTACATAAACACTGAGGTACTCATGCAAATGAAAAGAATCAAAGTTGAATCTTTTCAAGTGAATGTGGCCAGTGTAGATGTTTTTCCCAAAATTAAAACACTAACTGAAACAAGGTTAAAATTACACTGCATTGTGTTTGAACAATTTAACTTTTACTCAAATGAAAAAAGATGAAAGTCTGTGCTTCAGTTTTGATGTCTGACCATAGCATACATGCACTTTGTCTCTTTAAACACTCTGGGTTATGAAATAAAGCTCATGTTTGACAACTCAGCTCACTGCTTCCAGTGAGTATCATTACACACAATACACATTACACGTTAACAACAATTAAATCATTGAAAGATTTATTTTTATTTCAAACTCACCTGATCCACATACTACAAAAATGAACAAAGCAAGAAGCCATGGTCCAACCACTCCCTTCTCATCCGGAGCAATTCTCTGTTAAAACATATTGACATTAAACATATTAAAACACTGAAAGTAATAATAATATGCTTTCAATGAAACTTAATTCCAGCAGGTGAACACTTTTAACTATGACATACAATAAACAGCTGTCTAGTAGACATTACATTTAAAGCAAATGCAACAACTCCTATTGAATATGACACGTGTAAGAAAATCTTCACTAGAAATGACTTCACTTGAGATTACCGTGGATTTGGCCACATTTCCCCGCTGTGTGATGTTCTTGCTGTGTTTCTCATTCGCCATGCGAATCCTCTGTTTGGCCACCATCTCTCACTCTTGGTGTAAATGTTGATTATAAGAGAAAAAGCGGTGAATGTTAGAAGTCCAAGAGGTCTGTATAATCCGTTGACGTGTGGTGTTGCGCTGATGTACTAGTTTAAGTCTACGTGTGCATATGGCAGAATTCACTCCACCCACGATACGTGGACATCTCGAAACGAAATACACGAGAAGAATGAAGTAAACGTCACTCACAAAAATCCGGAAATCGTGGACCGGAAGTTGTCGCTATTTGACAAAGAACGGTTTATTTATTGTTTATTTATTTATTGTTAACTGTATATTTTACCCGTTTACATTTGGATATTCTCGGTGTTATTATTCAATTGTTAAAAACCCTGCTGACGTAGCAGATGACTTCACCACGTGATACGTGTTACTTTTCGCCACGCTGCTCATTGTGGACCAATCACAATTGCTACATTGGTTTCTTCGTGCAATATTGTTTATGTTTATTTTATGGCGATTGCGGCATCCAATTTCATTTTGGGTTTCTTGGTGAATTGGTAAAACTAATATTTTAGGACTGTAGGTTTAAATGCACAAATATATCCACAAATCTGTCTTCAGGAATGCCGTTCAAGGGATCGTTTCATGTTCTGAGCCGCTAAGCGCCCTCTAGAGGATATTTTCGCTTTCACTGAAACCCACACGGTCTGTTTCAAAATGCTTATCCAGGGAAAACGCATTGTTTTACTCATCAATGCTTGATTTAATCATAGAAATGATTCAGTTTTTTGAAGCGTTCGAAACACCGCGCACTAGCGCCACCTACTGGTAAAAAATGTTGTAAAAGCATCGAGATCTCAGGCCAAATTCAACGACAGATTATAAAACAAGAATTGTTAACCTTATCTTAAAATTATATAGTTGAAACCATAGCAGACACTGGTTCATGAGTTCGCTCTCAAATCAACACATGTCGAAACAGCAATGACGTAACGAAGCCTCGTTTGCCAAAATCACGTGACTTGGCCAGTTTGATACACGCTCCGTCCGAAGCACTGATTCGAAAAACAAAAGGTTTCGACGCTTCATGACGCAGTTTCAAAAGCGCCCATCACTACTTGCAGTAATTATTTCGGTTTGCATTAAATATTCTGCCAACGAGACACATATATCTATGACGAGACATATCACAGTAATTTACCAAACCTAGTTTATAAATGATGTGGAATGTGAAATGATGAAAGGAACTCAAAACTCTCACAGATTTTTTGTGAGGAAAAAAATGAAACATTTATATATTTATTCAAAAACTACTTATATAAGTATTTTATTTTGACATTTCAAAACTTCGGCGAAGGGACGTAGGCGTGGAAGTTCTGTGGCGTCACGCGCTGTCGTATTTCCTTTTCAAAATGGCACCCCCCATTCCTCATTTGGCAGGTGAGTTCTGCTCTAAAAAGTGTTTTTATGTTCATTTTCAGAAGCAATCAAACAAACCATTTATATATGATACAATCACGCTGCAAGAATAAGAAGCCTGTGAATTATTCTCACGTTTTTAGTGTTGCCAGCATTTACGTCTAAAAACGTGCACGTGTATGCAAATGTAAAAAATAACGCGATAATACTTAGTTGATATCGGTTAATGATATGTGATGGTTAGCTGATCAATGGCTTCTGTTGTATCACCAAGTGACTTTTTAGGCTAAATATTTCTTCCTGACTAAATTACGGTCATTTTATGTTAAAAAAAAAAAAAAAAGGTTTTGCTCATGTCATTTTAGCGCGCGCTCTCTCTTTCTCTGTATGACAACAACCCACCCATCAACCTTCCATTAACAATTTTAGAGCACTGTACTACTCGTATAGCAATTCCCAAATATTATTCACACTACAGATGTCTCTTCAATCTATAAACTGCTTCCTGTAGTTGTTTTAACACTATTTCATTGAAAACAGTCAGAGGATCAGAAGGCACTTCGGTGTTGTGTGGACCTCCAAGCTGTCAGGAAAGCTCTGCATTCAAGAGGCGAGTTATGTCCATTATTGCATAGAGTAAGAATTTAACGTAAAGCTTTGTTATCTGTATTAACACGGTTTCATTTATTGCAGAGATGAGCTGCAAGGGAAACACATGGTGTTCAGCAGCGACGGCTCTCTGTTTGCGTGGTGTAATGGCACACAGTACGTATGATGTGTGTGTTGTGTAGTTAACTATGTTTAAAATGTACAATGGAGTAAATGTATGTTCACTGTGTGTTTTTGACAGAGTCAGTGTGGTCAAAGTTTCATCTGGTGAATTGGTGAAATCTTTTGATCTTCCCAAAACAGCTGCACTGCAATTCTCACCTCTGAACAACATTTTGGCCACCTGGCAGCATTATACCAGTAAGAACGTTTAATACATATATTACATTATTTTAGATCTAACATATTACAAAAATATAGTCAAAGTCCTAACAAGGTTGCTAGTGGTGTTTTGGCAAATGTCACTTATCTTGATATGATAAATTAAAGTTGTGAATAAGGTTGAAAAAGGTTCTTTTGTTTGTCAGAAACAGAAACGCAGGATAATCCTCAGACAGATGCAAACTTGCAGCTCTGGGACCTGAAGACAGGATCCCTTGTCAAAGCTTTCTATCAGAAGAAGGTTACAGGATGGTGAGTCTATGAAGATGATAAAATATGTTTATTTTCTCACCTTAACAACTGACTCAAACATGATTTTTGTATGTTTGTCTCTTGCTTATATTTTTGAAGGTGTCCAAGCTGGGCTGATGATGAAAGTATTGCTGTTAGAAATGTCAATAATGAACTTCACTTCTTTGAGGACAACAAATTTGGTAACACAATTGCATGAATTTTCATTTTGCTTTGTGTATTATTTTAATGAATGACTACTCTTTCTTTTACTGTTTAATGTGCAGAGACACAGTTGAGAAATGACACTTTTTATCTACAATTTAGTCAAAAGCAATACGTTTAATTACTTGGGTATTTTTTTTGTGTGGCATTTTTACACTTATTGAGTGTTGCCGGACATTTTTATTTAAGATGTTTTGTGTTTTGTCTTGTAGAAACGATTGCTAACAAACTTCACCTTCAGAAAGTGTCCGAGTTTGCATTGTCCTCTGGGCCTCAGCCGAGCAAGGTATCAGATTTCTTGAAACCAAATTTTCCGTTACCGCAGAATGTGATGTGTTACTCATAGCATCCATGTTAATACTAATTAATACTGTTGTTTCATTGCTGCAGATTGCCGCCTATGTTCCTGGAAACAAAGGTTGTCCCTCTTTTGTACGAGTCTATCAGTATCCCAATTTTGGTGGTCCAACTTCTGCGTTGGCCAACAAAAGCTTTTTTAAAGCTGATAGAGTGACCATGCTGTGGAACAATAAAGGTGCATTATTACTGTCCTTACAAACATTATTCAACTTACAATGTTTTTTGGGTTCATGTTAATTTCAAATATGCACTTTGCTTTGCTCTCGTAAAGCCACTGCGGTTCTGGTGACCGCCAGCACAGATGTTGATAAAACAGGAGCATCATATTATGGAGAACAGACGTTACATTATCTTGCTACCAATGGAGAGAGTGCGATAGTACAATTGCGTGAGTACTGACAGTTAATTTATAAATCATTACAATAGATTTCTGTCTTCAAAAGAAAATTCATTGCAGTTTGGTGTATAATATTTTCAGCATGTGTATGCAGGAATAAAAGGGGAAAAATGTGAATGTGATGGCTTCAACGAAATTGTTTCCATATGGTGACTTTTGTTTTTGTGTCTTGTACAGCAAAGAACGGACCCATATATGATGTGTGTTGGAACCCGAACTCTACAGAGTTTTGTGTGGTTTATGGTTTCATGCCTGCCAAGGCCACAGTGTTTAACCACAAGTGTGAGTCTGTGTTTGACTTCGGCACGGGTCCCCGTAACGCAGCTTTCTACAGCCCTCAGGGACACATCCTAGTTCTCTCAGGCTTTGGAAACCTGAGAGGCCAAATGGAAGTTTGGGACATGAAGAAATACAAGCAGGTGTCTAAACCCCAGGCCGAAGACACCACACATTTCTTCTGGTGCCCTGACGGTGAGCATATAGTGACGGCGACCTGCTCTCCCAGACTCAGGGTGAGCAACGGTTACAAGATCTGGCACTACACCGGCACTGTGTTGTACAAGCACGAGACGCCGTCCAATAAAGAGCTTTGGGAAGTGTTATGGCAACCCTTCCCTACCGGAACATTCCCAGAGAAGGCAGTGAAATATCAAGCGTTACCGAGTGAGCTGGGCAGTACTGAAGCCAAACCTGCCCAGGCCTATCGGCCACCTGCTCTCCGTAACAAACCGCCATCCACCAGCTCCAAACTGGTGAGCTTGTGTTGTATTGATTCTGTGATTCTGAATGTCCAGTGAGCAGAGATCATGATGATCATTTGTCTCTTTAAGCATGAAGAAGAACCAGCACAGAACATGAAGCCTGGTGCTGCCGGAGAGAAACAAGTGTCTAAAGCGGCTTTGAAAAAACAGAAACAACGTGAAGCAAAGAAAGCAGCCAAACAGGCATGTGACTGATTTGAGTTTTCACATTGAGCTGCTTCTCATTCATCTGTTTTTGTTTTTTACTTATTTTAATATTATTTATGACTTTTATAAGATTTGGTTATTTTGGAAGGTCTCTATATCGTTCTGTTTTCAGATTTGTGCAAGAAGATTGTGAGAACTGTTCCTAAAGGAATAACAAAATGTATAATTCTATAAAACTGCTGGTGTAAGTTGTTATTCAGAATTGTAATTAATGGTACTTCAATAAAATTATAAAGATTAAAATGTTATTTGAACAGGATTGTTAATGTATTTGTTTGTAGGACACAAACCAGGTTCATTTATATTTCCTTATTATAGGAAAGCAAGTCTGATGAAGCTCCGCCTCCAGTAGCAGACCCCGCCCCTGCTGCTCCTGTTCATGAGACTACTGGAGACCCTGAAACTGACAAAAAGATCAGGAACTTGAAAAAGGTGCAATTTCAAATAATATGAGCTTTTTGCTGTATTTTGTGAACCGCATATATGACTTCATATTGACTAGTTTTTCTTTTTTCCAGAAACTCAAAGCCATTGATGAACTTAAAGAACAGCAAGCGACTGGAAAAGTGATGCAGAAAAATCAGGTACTGTAGTAGAGCTTCAATTCATCAACATCTAGGTTATTAAAATGATCACTTTTCAATTATTATTCTGTTTTCACAGCTTGACAAGATTCAAAAGGAGGCCCAGCTGCTGAAGGAGCTTGAAGACCTTGAATTAGGAGTGTGAACACGACTTTTCAAATCTGTCATCAGTTTTCAAGTCATATTAGATGTGAGAGACAATAGAGATGTTTGTCATAAACCACTCATGACCAAATAACAGTCTGTCCTGCATTTTTTAATATACCTGAAATAATGATGACTTTCTCAAAAGCAATATTGCTATGCAATGTAATGTACAACACGAAAGAACACCGATGACAGAAAAAATAAAGACGTTGAAATTCGAACTACGTGACTTTTATTTTGTTGTCTGGTGACCCGGAAGCAATTATTAATTCCCCACTGAAAGTAAAGCAGTCCCTTATTTCAAGCACAAACGCCACCGGTCTTTCAGCTAAAATTATTAACTAATAAACCGGCCAGGACGAGCATTATCCAGCAAATATATCAGGTTTGATAAAGACCCGTTTTATTACATTAAAGCTTTAATATGTTGAGAGTTTAAATGTTTGTTTACATGTAATTAGATGAGCCGGGTTATGTCCTCACAACACATAACGTTAACTTACATGTGTGTGTTTTTATATTCAGTTCAGCTGATCGAGTTGAAACTGATGTTTGGGGGGTATTTTACGAATTAAAATGTTTTTTAGTATTTGGTGATTCAGCCATTTTAGCACTCACAAATGCGATGCAATTGTCTCAGTTGTTTTTCATTATTTCGATCTTTGATCGTTTGTAAGGGTTTTATATTGTAATAGTGTTCAGTTAAATGTCCAACGGCGAATTTCAGACAACATTGTTATCGTCTGACTCTAACTGCATTGTTTAATAAGCAAATGTTTCATTTTTATTTGTTTTGATGTGCTTCGTCTCGCTTTTTTTTGCTAAACAGACCTTTAGCCTTAGCTGTTCTTCTAAAGCTTAGTCATTTATAGCTATAGACACAGCTTTGACACACATAGAACAGTGACGCACTATGCAAAATATAAAGCAGTTCATCTTCAATTTAAACAGTTTTTTTTAAATAAATCGTGTCACTTTTTAAACACGGGTACATGCAACTTAAAAATCCAGCTGACATGTCTTAGGCAAAATGTTTAAAAACCTTTGGAAGATTTCAAACCACAGCCTGTCAATAACCAATAACACCAGCTAAATTTGTCCTGTTTTGTATTTTCATATATCATGTTTTTCGAAGCATTCATAAACATCGATTTATTTGTCATTTTTCCAAGTTCTGGACCAGCCGAGCATAAGGAAATCTGAGACCAACCTTTGACTTGTAAGTAGATGACAGGTTCAATTTGTTTCTTGTATAGTGCAATTAATGCATATGAAAGCTAAATTTCCTGATTGTGTATTTGTTTTATTTGCAGTGTCTAGTATACTTGAATGGACACATTTTCCAAAGGTACACAGGTATAGCTTGTTTCTGCTCTCAGTGGCTCTGAAAACTTGCTTTGGAAGGAAAGGAAAGCAGCGGTTTGCTTGAGTTCATTTTGGTTGTTTTTGATTTGTTCAGTAAGACCAAATCAGTCCGGCCGAGGTTCCATCATGCCTGTCAAAAAGAAGAGAAAGTCATCTGGTTCTGAAGATCCAAATATCAGAAAGTGTAAAATCACCAGGTAAGACTTATTTTGATCCTTTCTTGCTTGTTTCTTTCTTTCACAATTTTGTTTTAAAAGTAGCTGTGTGATATCCATAGCATTTGTATCCAAAATCACTTAGCTATCATATACGCAGTAATATTAATGTTGATATAGTATAAACAAAAATGTAGTACTGGAACCCTCTATTTATAAGTATGTGACAGTATACTATTCAGAGAAAAGAGACAGGACAATTTGCCAGGAATAGGGAAATTTACAGTGATGAATAAATGTGCTGAATTCTAGTATAAATAGACTTTGAGAATGATGATAGTAAAATAAAATGTCTCACACTCATCTCTTTAATGTTCAGTTACTGCAGGACACAAACTCCAGGACGGCTGCTGAACCCAGAGGATCAGTTCTCTAGCAAAAAGTGTCTCGCCTGGTTTTATGAATATGCAGGTATGCACATGTAAAACATTTCTTTGTATCTCTCCCTGAGATATGTAGATATTTTCTGATATTTTTCTCATGGTTTAAATGTGTTCAGGGTCAGATGATATTGTTGGTCCAGAGAGCATGGAGAAGTTTTGTGAGGACATCGGTGTAGAGCCAGAAAATGTTAGTGCATGATTACGTGTTCATATTTTTTCATATTAGAGAAATTGTCGATATTAATTTTACACTTTGCATCTGTGACCCTTCAGATTGTAATGTTAGTTTTAGCCTGGAAGCTTGAAGCGACTAATATGGGTTTTTTCACAAAAGAAGAATGGATGAAAGGAATGACATCACTACAGTAAGAATTCCTTTCTCACGTGTCCTCCGTATCATGACCCATTATACATGTGATTAAATCTTTGATTTTATTGTGTTTGTCTACAGATGTGACTGTACAGAGAGATTACAAGGCAAGCTGGATTACATGCGTTCTCAACTGAATGATCCTGTTATATTTAAGAACATTTACAGATACGCCTTTGACTTCGCCAGAGTAAGAGATATTTTGTCAAGCATCTTGTACGAATACTAAAAGATTTTATAGTTGCAAAAAGGTTTTGACCCAATTTTGCAAAGTGAAAGTTTTGTTTTTTTATTGGTTTGGAATACATTTTTTCTAAATATCTTTTAAAATCTTATTTTCAACATCTGTTTTTAACATCATATATTGTAGGATAAAGATCAGCGTAGTCTTGATATGGACACAGCGAAATCCATGTTGGCGCTGCTGCTCGGGAGAACGTGGCCCTTGTTCCCTGTGTTCCATCAGTTTCTGGAGGTTTGTGTTTTTTTTCTCTCTAGACATCATAATCACAGGAAACATACAAATTTGTTCATTTGCTAACCCTCATATCATTCAGAGCATTTTACTTCATTACGTTGTAGAGCTGAACTTGATGTTTTTTGCTGTAGTTTCTAATATGGTGCTGTGACTTACAGAACTTTTTTTTTCCTCTAGCAATCAAAGTTAAAAGTCATGAACAAGGACCAGTGGTACAACGTCTTAGAGTTCAGCCGTACGGTTAACGCAGACCTCAGCAACTACGACGAAGACGGAGCTTGTAAGTTTTATGGTTTTCTCGTCATGTGTCATCTTGTCTTTAACAGCATCTGACTCTGTTGAATGACTTTCTCTACGTCCTGCAGGGCCGGTGATGCTGGATGAATTTGTGGAATGGCATAAAGCCAGAGTTGCGTTATAGCACGACCAGGCCAAGAACTGTAGATCCACGGGTGAGTTTGAAGCACTTCGGAGTTTGTGTTTTTTCGATGTGCCCCAGACGGCAAACCTCTCAAGGACTGGTGACCTCAACATGTCCAACGCTGACAACAGACACAGAGACTTTTACAGTGTTAAAATGGGAAAAGGAATAGAGAAGTCACAAAGCAAATAAAAGGGGAAATATTTTTCATATTCTTGCAACTGTTATATTGCCAGTGTTGTTTTCTTTCCTCAGCAGAGATGGTCTGTTTTTTTTTTGTTGTTGTTTTTGTTTATAGTATTTTGAAAAGCAAATAAATAAAGCAGTTGTATGTAATTGAATTGTTTTTGTCTTAGCTTGCTGCACTGCTGAGAGAATGCTGTAGGAATAAAATCACATTTTTCCTCAACATTTTAATATAAACATCATTTAAGGTAATTACATCCCCAATATATACATACAAATCTTCCACACGTAAATGAGCCGGCGAGATAAGGCCAATGCTGGTATTCGAAGAGCAAGGTGTCAGTATACATAAAATAACTTTGATGACAAGCAAGTTTTTTGTTCATACATCTTGTAAAACGTTTTTAAATAGCTGACCGGCTGTCAGAGGATTCTGTGACGGGGTTGAAGTCCACAGATTCTGCCTGTTTCATAATGGTGTTGAGTCGAGTCAGTGACTTTGTTCTTATTCTTGGTCTGGCCTCATCTTCAAGCCCAGAGTCTTTAATGTGACCGTATTGATTCCCTTCCTCATCGTAGTTGTACACTTTAATGACACGAGTCTTTTTCTTTGGATGTGGACTCAGAACTGTTTTGAACTCTTGGTTTTGTTCTTCACCGCTCTGAGGTTGATTTGATTTATCATTCCCACCATCTGCACTTTCATTTGCTGCGGCATCTACGTCACCATCTCTCTCGCTGTCCTGGTCAACCAAATCTTCATTCGCTCGGCTTCCAACTATGTCCACGGTGTCTTCTTTAGTGTCGTGGGTTATATAAAAGTGCACTCTTTCAAACTGAGCTGGTTGTGTGTTGTTTGTGATGGCATCTGGGTTGTTATTATGCTCTCTGTCTTTCTTATGAGGCATGCAGGCCCTTGTCAACTGTAGACACTTTATCACATAAGATTGCGTAAACGCGCCCAGTGTGAACGCCACAATAAAGGTGACGATAACTGATGATGTCACAGCAGCTACAAAATGGTCGTCTGACACAGTGGCGTCATCAACCTCTGCTTCTCTGCTTTTCCTCGGCTGTTCCTTCATGGTAAGATTTAAAACATTAACTCTGTACGGTAAGATCATTCTGCCAGTTTTATCCTGACGGACACACAAATAAAGGCCGTCGTGGCTGGTGGTAACCGTTGAAATCCTCAAACTGCTGTTGCATGTTTCCACAGGATCTTCGCTGTGAAGGTTGCAGCCTTCGAACAATCCGAAAGGTGTCTGCCACCAGCGCACCACCTCTGCAATATTGAACAAATTTAGTGAACAAATACGCAATATTATCCAGTTAAAGAGACAAATGCATCATCTACTCGTCTTCATTTCATTCCAAACCTGTATGATTTATTCTGCATAAGTTATATGAAGGACGTTGATAACCAAACAACATTGACTTCCATTGATTTAAAATGTTGCGTTAATTCAACTTAAAAATATTAGTTAACATAACAAGTTTGCATGCAATTCATTACTTTTTTAAGTTGAATGAACTCACAATTTTAAGGCAACCAGGTTACTTATTTTTTTTACAGTGTTTGCATTGTCAAATGTAAAATAAGTGTTTGGAGCGACATGAGGTTGAGTAAATTAATTATGAGGTGAACTACCACGTATATTATAGTTATAATATCACGTTTACATGCTGCTTTGCTATTAAAATATTCCTGCATGGTACATTGTGAATGAAACGATTTCAATAGGGTTGAAAAGAAGAAATGAATGTCTTATCGCTGCAGTTTACCTTTATTTCCATCATCTGTACACTGTAGCTCCAGTGTTTGTCCTGGATAACTGTAAACTGAACTGATAGTTCTGACACGTGGAGGTTTTGTTTCACCATCAGTATGACTGTGTGCTGCTGTGTTGTGTATGTAACTACTGACACACAGAGACTTGCAGAGGAGAAAAACACTCAACAGAGAACTGATGACTAACTCCATGATATCTAGAGGAAAATCAAGAAATATTTATTAATTCTAATTAAATTATGATTGATGAAATCTTCAGTATTTATTTAAAGTGACCCCAAAATGTGTTTGGATTAAAAATCTAAATTGTGAATAGCCCTGCATTACATACTAAAATATCAAAACATGTATAATGTTCAAACAAATGATGCAAGACTTTTAACAAAAGTCTTGTTTACAGAACAAACTTTTATTTGCACTTATTTTATCCATCTGGTCACAAGGTTTGTTCATTTGTTTTTAGACGTTTTGGGGTCACAAATCACTAACAAAAGCTCAAGTTTTAAGTGTTTCTTTTTTGCCACCAGATCATAAAACATGTGGATTTACTGATATCTTACAAACTAAAAAAAAGATCAATATGTCATGGCAACACATATTACATTACGTTTACTTTTTTTAAATTCAGCTACAAGTTACAGCAATTTATCACTAGCCTGAAGTGAAAATAGTACGTTGAAATGACATGTAAAGTCAGTTTTATTGAAAAAAAAGCAGTACACATACTCACAAAATGAGGCTTGAAGTTTGTTCCGTTGTGTCTAAAACAGGAGTAAAGTACAACCCTCACATGACAACTCTTTAATTTCATCTTGTGCTGTATGTTTAAAGATTAACATTTCTCTCATCCGCACTACACACATTGACATGTGACTGTCGGCTTTCTCAGGTATAAAAAGTTAAATCTGTGTGTTAGATTGAAGATCATCAATAAAAGTTGCCTGTTAGACAGATTTTCATCGTTTTATTGTCCATTTAATCCAATAAAGCAGCATTAATTATCATTTATCATTATCAATGACTATTATCAATGTGTTGTGCCTAATTTACACTTGTTTTCTCTTAATATGTTGAATAACCATTATATGGAAAATAGACAGCAAAGTAGATATATAAAACAGATAACAAAATATATGTCAAGTCTTCCGGACACTTTTATGCCATTGTCACGATATTTCAGTTGGTTTCGCCACACGATGGCAGCATTGAGTTCAAGTTGAACCTATATTGTACATTTGCGTTTATTCTTGCCTATTAAGACAAACTTATTCGGAATATGAAGTTTCAATAGAACATAATCGTGTGAAAAGAGCGCTTCTCAGAAAAGGATGATAATGTGGATGAGGTTTTTACTCTGTTTCCTCACTGATAAACGCGATGTGTAAGCAGAATCGAGAGAGAGAGAGAGAGAGAGAGAGAGAGCTTGTGTGTGTGTGTGTGATAGCCCCTCCCTAACACTACAGACATAAACGAGAGAAGGAAACAGACTCAGGAGATACACTGTGGCATTTGCTTTACTCTCTGGAGGATTGAAGACTGTAAACATGCACATGTGCATATGGATCAGTGAATAATAGGAGCATCTGTTTCTCATCTGCGCGTTCATGTTCATAGACTGAAGCAGCTTGACTATCAGGAAGAGTTTTCAAGGTAAATCCACTGAAATACGATTAATGCATCTTTTGCAAATGTTGGTCAATTCGTTGTCAAACATTTCTGTGTGTTTCACTATTTGGGGAGACATTGGTTTTGTGATATTATGACGTGTGTGTGTGTGTGTGTGTGTGTGTGTGTGTGTGTGTGTGTGTGTGTGTGTGTGTGTGTGTGTGTGTGTGTGTGTGTGTGTGTGTGTGTGTGTGTGTGTGTACAACATCAAACACGTTTGGCGGGGTTGTAAAGGGAGGAGTTACAAACTTCGACATTTTAGGGGTTCGCATTCAAAACGGTAGGGGATTTCAAAATAGCGACTTTCACACCTTAAAAACTCCTTAAAAGTACTAGAAATGTTAAAATTTTAATATATATTTCTAACTTGTATTTCCTAAATCTAGTGATTTGTGGGAACTGACATTGTGTTGTATTACTGACCTACATTTTAAACAACGATATTCATCTGTAGGCTACATAAGAAAAAGAAGAGTTTTATGTTTGCTTGACTTTATGTTTTCTCTGTTTGTATTCTCTCTTCATTTCATAACATTTCCATCGAAAAATGTCTCAATGTCATTGCATTACACATTGCAACAAACAAACTCTCAAAGCCAGTGGTGTTTATTTTAAAGAAAGAAAATTGTGAGATGTTAGTGTTAAGAGTAAATGTGCTCAACACCTGCGTGAACTTCACAGTCACTTCAAATGAATTTAAACCTGAGTTTGTGAGAAAAACTTTAAAATTTGTAATAATTGAACGTAATGACATTTGGACATTGTTAGTGTGCAAACACATTTTGTCAATATGCTTTCTCGAGAGTCAAGACACACCCTGTTTAAAACACAATGCCATCTCTGACTCATTCTGGAGATTCATGTATTGTGAAATGTGTTTGTCTGAAAACCTTGCTTCTGTCGTGTCTTTGGGTTCAGAGTGAAAGTGTGGGTCGGTGATACAGGCCTGGCTGGATATATGGCCTCTAAGTACATTACTCTGAGCACATTATTGATTTTCTTCTGTATAACAGACTTCTGACAGTGTGTGTGATGCTTTAATTGCTGTGTGGTTGTGAGTTGAGTGAGCGTCTGACCTCTGGGGCTTCTGCAACCAACACCGGAGCAAAAAGAAGAACAGCGGCCATATTACAGAAATAATGTGTTCAGTATCCATAGCCATTTTAAAGAGTATCTTCTTTAGTTCAAAACGGACAAGTTCAAGTTTCTAAAGACTTGAAAGTTTGTCTAACTTGGCCTTTAGAGAGTAGGTCTGTCACGATGATGTAATTTGGTTGACGATTAATTGTCGATTAAATAATTGCGATCATGGCGATTAATTGAAAATAACTATTATTTAGTGTAGAGTGACCTTAACAGAAGAAGACTTGAGCACTAAAACTAGATATGAAGGCGTTGCTGTGTAGCTGCAACAAGTTTGGAAATCAAAACAATCCAAAGCTAATACAACTCAAATGATGGAGAAATGTCATTCGAATGAAACAGTAAGTGGGTGATTCTCACGAAATCTTGCTGTCAAGATGTCAAACATGATTTTCTTAAAAGCACTTGTATCAACAAATTTCCTTTATTTCATTTAAAACAAGGTGATGTGGTTAAAGGCATTAATTTCTAAACTTTTACTGACAGTTTAACACAATTTTATAAAATATTTACCGTAACATAGTTTGTATTAATCATGCATAATATGACTAATTCATTCATTATATTTTAATAGATTATTACATATGTAGAATTTCTTTAAATGTGGAAAGGGAAGGGAAAAAGTCGTACGCAGCGTGACAAGAGATTATTACGTTTTTAACTGGAAAAATATAAAGTAATTTGTTAACTTGTTAGCCATTTAAAAAGTACTAGTAGTCATGTTTCTTTACATAAAATCAAACTTAATGTAAATATGTTTGTGTGTGTTTAAACAGTCTTTAAAAAACGTTACGGAAGATAAGAATATCAGTCATGGACACGTCTTTCCTCCACTATTTCTTCATTTTTATTATACATGAATATTCTGTCAATTTGAGAACATCTAGTAGAACATCCAATTGTTTTTTTTAGAATATTAATATATTTTGATCCTGTTTAAATTACAACATATAATACACAAATCAGGGCGCGTTACGGTTATGAGAATTTCAGCAGAAAAAGTAATAAAATACATAAATAATTTTAAAAAATTGTCGAAGGTAGAGAACACAATTATCTTTATTATGATCACTTTTTTGTGTTGTCAAACTGTAGTTTTATATTTAAAATCTTTACTGCCATGATTTTTCAGCGGTTTTGTGAGAATCACCCAAGTGCAGATCGAGGACATTGGATGTAAAATGCAGCAGATACTGCAGATAACACTTATTTTCTAAGGATTCACAATAATGGCGCTTATCTGAAATAATTGCGACGTCAAAAAATTGCGACAGCCCTACTTGAGAGTTAACCAAATGGGGGGCAGTAATGTTTTTTTTGTTGACAGTTTTGCTGTGATGCTGTAATGCTGACGCAGGGCTTGTGTGGTTTTTACATGCGGTTTCTTTTCTGCTTGATTGTGCAAGAGTATTAAACATATACTTGTATATGAAGAGTGCATGTAAACAGAATGAACAGCGTAATAAAATAAGCCTAATAATCTCATTTCAGGCGGCAGGATGTTTTCTTCTGTAAAGCCGTATGAAGGGCAGCAATTTGCAGCCCTCAGGAAACAGTGCCAGCAGAACAGAAGTCTGTTTGAAGACCCGGTCTTCCCCGCCGTGGACCGGTCCCTCTTCTACGCTGAAAACCGCATCGGAAAAGTCACATGGAAGAGACCAAAGGTAATAAACAATTGTAACTTTTCTGTGGTGTTTACATTTGCATGGCTTGTTGCTTTTCTTTCGAGTTATTAATACTGAAGGTTGGGGTTTTTGTTAGCTCAATAGCCCTAAACACCATTACATACTTTAGACAGCCTAGACATTATTATTGTTTGTATGTGAGTTCTGTGTTTATAGGATATGAACGTACACATCTTGTGTAACTGGATGCCTCGTGTAACTTAGCTTGCAAGCTGATGCAAGATAAATGTGTTTATATTTTAAACTATAATCTGCAAACAGTGATCTGCTGTATGCCAGGATTATTTTTACCCTGTAACGGTTATAAAGAAATGAGGTTTGTTTAACCATTATATCCTGTAGCTGTCATAACTGAAGTCATGATTCAGTTTCCTTGGCTATAAACAAAGCATAACTTACATACATGGATAGCTTAGACTCATTAATAATGTGCCAAACTCTTTTTGTCTACAATACATAACAGTGCATATTAATAATACAAACAAAATGCTATTTAGTATATTACATGTTTTATCTCATGTTTCAATAATAATGTGATTTTTAATAACACAAATGAACATGATGTGTAGAGATCTAGGGATCTTTTAATATCAATTGTGCTCATTTGGTTTGCGCAAAGTTTATTAGAAAGGTAATCTTTCCCCGTCACTTGTTTTTGCTGACACGACGAATAATAAACTACGTTTTAACATTTCCAAATCTTTCATTGCAGTTTTGCCTGAGATCTCACCCAGTATTTGTTAATGCACATGAGCAATATTCAGGTGTCCTGGGTGTGTATACTGTCGTCTTCTGGAAATTGTTTTGTTGTCTTAAACGCCAAACCCTGAGCATTAAACGTATTGTTTAAATCCTCAACATAAAGCATGCCATAACAAACAGCACACAGATGGGTGTGTTTACACTAAGGGAGCATTGCTTCATGACACTCAATGTCCCTCGAAAGTCATCGTGAATGAGACTTCAGGTTCTGTTCAGGCATGTGAGCGTAATGTTGTTGAACAAGTGCAATGCTGCAATTTTACACCCTGTTCAAACAACGTCTGTGTCGTTTATTTCACATCTTTTGCTGTTAGTGGGAGCATAAGCCAGTGTTGGGAAGCATCTTTGACCGGGTTCATGTGCTTAATAATACACAATGCTAATTCTTAGGTTCATGTTACAGTATTTGTTTTTGAAAACTTTCGGTATAATGTATTATCCTGCTCCACCCCTGAAACAGCATTCATAAGTCGAACAGCTTTGATAGATATTGTTTTACTACGGTTGTAAATATTAGTAATGCGTCCTTTGTGCAGTACCTACTGCATTGGCCTCATATGCGGTTATCAATGCACATCACGAGAGTCATTTGTCTTAATAACACATTAAAACAATTAACCAAGAACAGGTGGACGTGGCACTTTTATGTGAAGATATTAGGGCTAGGCCTTACATTTTTATCGTCTTTCCAAATTTTTATGATGATTCATATTAAAGAGTAACTATTACAATGTCCTTAAAATTACATTTCATCGTTCAAAGTGAACGACTTTCAAAGATATTGGCTTTGGAGAAAAGAAGTCGAATCCGAATCACGCGAACGAATCGTCTGTCGTTCTAATTTCATTTCCGTGACAGATGTGCGTCACTCGGTGCAAAGCCCGCCTACGTTCCATCGCTGTGCGCTCTAGACCAATCACAGCAGACTAGACCATCTGACCAATCAGATCAGAGTAGGCTGACAGAAAGGAGGGATTAGAGAGATGAATCGCTGAACGAATCAAGTCTTAAAGTAAAGTAATAATAACTGCTTATTATTAGAAAATGTACGTGTTTTTAAACTTTGTATGTACATAAACTTGTTGTTGGACACTCTGTAAACCAAAGTACGACCTTAAAAATCACAAAATACTTACGCTTTAAGAGTTGATTTGCAAAAACTGAGCAAGTAATATCAGTTAAACTGCAGTTGGGTTGTTTTGATGAAGTATTAATAACAAAAAAATACAGCACACAATAAAACACAATAAAAACATTATTTTTAACGCTATCACTTACTGTCGTCGTGTTGATGGGTTATGTTTTGTGCAATTCGCATTAACCGAGAGTGAATTGCCTGGTGCCGTTCTTTGCACATTTATTAAATTTTTTTAAGATGTTCAAGATATTCAGCAATTTTTTGTATAATATCTAATATTTGATATTTCTCCCAGCACTTCAAAGACTGTTTGCTAACCGTGAATGGGTTTGATTGTGAAGCACAGAATCATGCAGATCTTTTTTTTTTTCTTGAAACAGGAGCTCTGCGATGATCCGCACTTGTTTGTGAATGGGATTAGCTCTCATGACCTGCACCAGGGGCAGCTGGGTAACTGCTGGTTTGTTGCAGCGTGCTCCAGTCTGGCCTCCAGAGAAGCGCTATGGCAGAAAGTAAGTTCGTGTTAGCGTACGCCAGATTTTGTGCACTATATCTCTTCTCTGTTTCTCTCTCTACTCTGTGTGTTTTCAACGTAACATCTAAAAAAAAGATTGTGTGTTTAAGTTTGAGTTATCAGCTCCTTATCAATTGTTTGGTTAATGAATAAGTTAAATGTCCATGAAAGTAATTCTTTTCTCCAGTGAGATTGAACACACCAGGATGCATTAGTCAGAACGTCCGGGAGGAGACATTTATGAACATTTATCTCTCTAAAAAACAAGAGATTTTCAGCGTTTCGTGTCATTATGAACTCATTAAGCCGTGTTTGCTGGTACTGTAATCATTACATGTGAGCCGTGGGATCATGTGCTAAACAAATGAAGGTTATTAGCATGTGTTGTTGTTCACAGAGACAATAACACGGGGTGTAATTGGAGGCTTGGGGTTTCATTTGGGATTTATGCACGTTACACACAAACGTGGAGAATAAACACAATTTGATGTGTGTTTTGTTGATTTTTGCAGATCCTAAAACATGAAATCAGTTTTTGTACGGTTGTTTTCGTTCACTCGAGACCAGACGTACGTCATGTGTTTCTGCGTTAAGGCCTCATGAGATGATGCGTCTGTCGCATATTTTGTTGGAGTACATCGCTGCTCTCCTGTGTATGTACCTTGTCTCTCTCCAGTAGACATGTTGTTTCCTCTTGAGGTCTAATTAGTGTCCTTTCTTCCTACGATCCCTCAGAAGACCCCCTGCACACACACACACGCTTACGCTCCATTTCAGTACCTTATGGGTTGTCATACGTAGCATTTTAAGGTATATGGAGGGTGTCCAAATAGTTTGGTGCTTTATTAAGATACTGCTTCAGTATCAAAAGTTTTTTTAATGAAGTATATTCGTGAAAAACAGTTTGCATGAGTTCGCCTGAAGGCAGGGAGTTTGACAGGCATCAATATTGATCTTGTCATAGCGGTCGGATTTGTCTCTGTTGACCTTTCAGTCAGATGCATTCGTCGTGTTCACTCCATACAAAACACACAAATGCATAAATGAAATGATTGAATTTTTTTTTATTTGACTAGTATTTGCATTAATAACATTTATAATGACATTGTTGAAAAAGTTGGAACTTGTTTAAATTATCGTAGACTTTTAAAGTGTTATTTTGAACACAAAGTAGGATTTAGTCGAGATTAGAAGGAAGATTGTGACAAAAAATTACAGGAAGAATCTAAGTTTTTTAGGATACAGTTTTAGGACCGCCGTGGCATCGTCACTCGCTCTTGTTGAAGACCAGAGAGCAGGTGATCTTGTCTTTTTCAGCCCCCTCCTTATAAGCGAACAGGAAGTACATCACCTTCCGCACTTTGGCCAGCTCCGCTATCCTCTCCCCGAACTCTTGAATATCCGCCTCCAAGCATTTGATGGGTGAATCGTCCGGATCTCCGGCGTTCCTCCAGAACTGGCCGATGGGCTCCAGCAGCTGCCTGGTCATCAGGTTGGTGAGGTCGGGCGTCCAAAGCTGAGAGATGCCCGTGACCGTGAAGCGTCCGGTTCCTTGTAGGGTCACGTTCCAGTGGGAGAAAGTCAACTCCTGCTCGGTGAAATCCAGGCGGTAGACGGCCTCGTGAGGCAAGAGCAACCTCTCGCCGTCCTGCCTCTTCTGACCCTTCTGCTGCAGCGACTGCACGCGCAGACGCATCACCTCCGTCAGCTGGAGGTCCTCGGTGAAGGTCAGCTCCATTTCTGATCCCATGACCGGACTGTTCCTCTCCTCTCGGATACAAGTCGTCTGGTCGCGGATTGCCGGCAACTGAATGAACTCAGCCGTCTCTTTCTGTGTCTCTTTACAGCTCCCTGCCAACACCGCCCGCCTCTCGGGCCCCACGGGGCAAAAAGCCTCATTTAGTCGGGGACTTTATTGATTCTGCCACACATGTTTTGAATCATTGGATGAGTTTTGAGGGAAGGAGGAGGAGGAGACAACCTTTGGGAGATTTGTTTGCATGTTGCAGCACTAAGCAACAGATGCGTTCTGATGTAAAACTTCAGGATTTCCCTGTAGGCTTGTTTAGTTCAGGAATGCATTTTAGATTCATTGTTTTTATTTGGAGTTAAAGTGTATGTTTAATATGTTTCTGATATGATTGAAGAGCCAAACATGCTCCTATAATTGCATGTAAAAAAAATTGAGTAAATCAGTTTTTTGTTTATTTAAAGAGATATGCATATTGTTTTTAATAATGTGTTTAATGTTTTAAATGTCTTCAATGAAGACCAAGTTAAAGTTGACCAATGAGCATGTAAACTCCTGAACAAAATGACAGATTTTCTTATTTTCATTGAAGTACAAGAGGTGGAAATAGCAAATAAATGAAAAGTGAGGTTCTTAAGTAATTGAGACAAAATATCATTTTTATTTTATTAGTCTCTTTCGGACCTCACTGTATGTTGATGTCAGCTTTGGTTAATTTCTCCCCGTCGGTCATATGTAGGTCATCCCGGATTGGAAAGACCAAGAGTGGGACAATCAGAAACCGGAAAACTATGCTGGAATCTTTCACTTCCGGTTCTGGCGGTTTGGAGAATGGGCGGATGTTGTAATCGATGACCGGCTGCCGACTGCAAACGGTCAGCTCATCTACTGTCACTCCAATGATAGTAATGAGTTCTGGAGTGCCCTGGTGGAGAAAGCCTATGCCAAGCAAGTATCACAACCAGACAGGACATAAAAAAACATTTCTTAAATAAATATTACACCAAAAAATACATTTATCACTTTCTGTCTTCTATGAAACAATAAATAAAATATCATGAGTTGAGTTATTTGCTTTGCATGCTGTCATTGACCTGAACCCTCATCTCTCAGGTTGTGTGGCTGCTATGAAGCTTTGGATGGTGGCAACACAGCCGATGCTCTCGTAGATTTCACTGGAGGTGTGTCAGAACCCATGGATCTGCTGGAGGGCAAGTTTAGTCAGGAGGAGGAGACCAGAAATGAGCTGTTTGAGCGAGTACTGAAGGTCCACAATAGAGGCGGTCTCATCAGCTGCTCCATCAGAGTGAGTCTGATGTCCACATACAGATCATCAACACATGTGGCAAGAGATTCAAACATTAAATTAAGCCCACATGGAAAATACCTTTAGTCTCATTTAGTATTTATTATAGTAAACTGTAGTATTAACTTGAGTAAAGTGATAATCTGTAGTAAATACTATAGTATTCTTAAATTTTACTATAGTGAACAGATAAGCTGTAGTAAATACTGTTGTATACTTTAATGTTTACTCCTGTAAAGTGATTATCTGTAGTAAATACTATATTATTTTTCAATATTTATTATAGTAAACTGATAAACTGTAGTAAATACCATTGTATGCTTTATAATATTAACTTGAGTAAAGTGATTATCTGTAGTAAATACTATAGTATACTTTAATTTTTACTATAGTAACTTGATGATCTCTAGTAAATACCATTGTATGCTTTATAATATTTACTATAGAAAATTGTAGTATTAACTTGAGCAAAGTGATGATCTGTAGTAAATACTGTGGTATACTGTTAATTTATAGTAAATACTGTGGTATACTGTAATATTTACTCTGGTAAACTGATTAACTGTAGTTAATACTATAGTATTCTGTAGTATTAACTAGTAAGTTGATAAAACGTAAATACTCAAGTGGACTTTGATATTTACTATAGTATTCTGTAGTATTAACTAGTAAGTTGATAAAACGTAAATACTCAAGTGGACTTTGATATTTACTATAGTATTCTGTAGTATTAACTAGTAAGTTGATAAAACGTAAATACTCAAGTGGACTTTGATATTTACTATAGTATTCTGTAGTATTAACTAGTAAGTTGATAAAACGTAAATACTCAAGTGGACTTTGATATTTACTATAGTATTCTGTAGTATTAACTAGTAAGTTGATAAAACGTAAATACTCAAGTGGACTTTGATATTTACTATAGTATATTACAGAATTTACTACAGAATACTATAGTATTTTCATATGGGGTTTTTAAGATAATTTGACTTTTATTACTTTCATGACTTGTAAGCAGTGATTCTTGAAACCTCGAGTGCTTCAGTAATGTTTACTTCTGCTTTTCTTTAGGCGACCACTCAGGCAGACATGGAAGCCCGTTTAGACTGCGGTCTGGTCAAAGGTCACGCGTACGCCGTAACAGATGTGAGGAAGGTACGTCTGGGCACCGGTCTGCTGGCGTTCTTCAAATCAGAGAAGCTTTCCATGATCCGCATGAGGAACCCCTGGGGTCAGAGAGAGTGGAACGGAGCTTGGAGTGACAGGTTTGACAACATCTGCCAGCTGTTTCTGTTGCTTTAATGCACATGATGATGTTGTCGCTTCATCCGCACAAAAGACGGCTTCTATATAGATGAATGAAACCACAGGAGAATCATTATTGTGTTAGCTAGAGATATTTATTGCGTCGTTTGTGTAACTGGTTGATATTTTGCGCTCCATAGCTCATCCGCTGTGTACATAGTTTGTGATTTAAGACACCAGAAACGCTCCAGCTTATCATGTAAACACTTTCCACAATTTGTACACAACATCTGCACACGGTTAATATTTATCATATGTGCTGAGGAAATGTTGTACAAAGTCTTCACCAAACCCGCCTGCAGAAAACACAAAAGGCAAAAGTGACGCTAAGGAAGAAAACAGGAAATGCTGAAAGTGTGTTCTGATTGGACACAAAGGCTCTTTGTTTTTTTAAACCAAATATTCTGCTAGTGTTTTACATTCTTTGTGTATTTCTGTGCTCATACTGCCCCCATCAGGATGAACTGTGATTAAACGGGCGTTTAATGTGACATTTTATTAAATTACCAAAGATGATTTCCTCTGTTTGTCAAAACAAATATATATACATGATGAGCAGAAAAAATCATTTGGCCATAACAGCAGTCCCATCACTAAAAGCATGAGGCTCTAAAACTAAAATACAAGCATCATATTTCCGATTTCTAAGTGAAATGGACACAATCCTTTCTTTGAGTGAATTACTGCAATGTTTAACTTGCTGTAAGTTGTTTTAGAAGCCATTAAAATATGAAAGTCAGTTAAATAGATTAATGTACTGTAATGTTTTTCTTAGTCCATTTCTCTTTACATTTCGTCTCCAGCTCTGAGGAATGGAAGCGAGTGAGTAAGAGCGAGAGAGAGAAGCTGGGTGTCACCGTGGAGGATGATGGGGAATTTTGGTGAGTTTGTGTTATCTAAATTCTATGTTTTTTTATAAATGTAAGCATATATTTTTATATATGTGACCCCAAAACAAACAATGATTCAGTTTCACTTAAATTTCATCCGAGTAAAAAATATCAAAGCAAGTGACTTCTTCAATCTTCCCATGATGCATTTGTTCTGCTTTGAGAAGTTGTTTTCTTATTACAAACCTAACAATCTGCTTCTGTGAAACATGAAATTGGTGTTTGTGTTTTATTTATTTTTTTAAAAAGCTTAAATATTTGACATTAGTGTCTATATGCTTTTTGTGGCCAGTAAGTGTTTATGTTGTTTATACAGTTGATGCCAGAGGTGAACATTACTTAAGTATTTTTACTCTCAAGTACATTTTTAAATATCTGTATTTAATAAGAAAATGTTTATAAAGCATGTTATACTTTGTACTCCACTACATTTCATAGATAAATGTTGTCTTTAACACGCTTAAATCTAGTACTAGATTTGTATTGTCTTTAATTCTGTTTTAAAGGTAAAAGTTATTATACAAATTATTTATGAGATGTAGTGGAGTAAAAGTATGACATATTCTTTGTAATGTAGTGAAGTCATTTTTTTTCCAATGTAAAAACACACCATCCATGTACATGATTAATGTACACAGTTTATGAAACACATTAAGATCCTTTTAAAAAAAAAACAAGTACCTGCATTTTTTGATCTATTTCTGTGATGCAGGATGAATTTTGAGGATTTCTGTAAGTACTTCACAGACCTGATTCTGTGTCGTTTGATTAATACCTCGTACCTGAGCATCCACAAGACCTGGGAGGAGGAAGTGATGCGTAGCTCCTGGTGTCGTCATGACGACCCTTTAACAAACCGATCCGGAGGCTGTATCAACCACAAAACCACCTTCCTCCAGAACCCACAGGTGCGGCAGGTGCTCAGAAGTGTGTGTGTGTGTGTGTGTGTGTGTGCGTGTACTGAAAAGTGCGTTCCTCTGGTTTTGTAGTACGTGTTTGATGTGACAAAAGCAGAGGACGAGGTTTTGATCTGCCTACAGCAGCAGGACAAAAGAGCTCAATCCAAAGACGGAAAAGGAGAGAATCTGGCCATCGGCTTTGATATCCAAAGAGTACGTACTGGCCGATATCGATATGCGAACACGATTGTTCTTGCGTGGATGTAGTAAGATGTCTTCTCTGATAGGTCGAGCTCAACAGGAAGTACCGCATGCATGCCATCCAGAAGACGGTGGGCAGCTCTGTCTACATTAACTCCCGCAGCGTGTTTCTCCGCAAGGAGCTGAAGGAAGGTCGCTATGTCATCGTTCCGACAACCTTTGACCCCGGCCTGCAAGGCGACTTCCTGTTGCGTGTCTTCACAGACTTACCTGCATCCTGCAAGTAATACACCAGATTTAACGTTTAAAGTCTCGTCTTTATTTATTCTCTCGTTCCAAACACTTGGTTTATTTTTGTGTGTGTCATTCTCAGAGAGCTCACACTAGATGAACCACCGCAAACGTGCTGGACGGGGTGTTGTGGTTATCCGAAGCTGGTCACGCAGGTCCACGTGCACAGGGCGGATGGACTCAAGGCCCAGGACTCAGATGGATGTAAGTCTATTCTGTATGCAAATCTGCTAAATAGGAAAATCTATTATTGGGATTATGTGTGTCAGGAACAGACGTAAAGGACACATCTTTTCAAAATGAGTCATGAGGGTTTACGGTGTCCTCTTTGTGATCTCATTTACTAGTTTATGATTTTCATGTCACTTGAGAACAAAACTTGATAAAAGCTTCTTTAATAAAAAGTCTGAATGTTCTCAGTGTAGAAGATATTACACCACAGTTCAAAGGTCACTTCATAATCTTAAAAATTATTTGAAAACTAGACAAATTTATTAAATTATTTTAAATGGAAAACATGGACTGAATAATAAAAAGTGGCCAATAACTTCAGTTCTGTTTAAAAAGCATCTCTATCAAATATAACATAGTTTTGATTTATTTAGAATTCCCTTCATACAAACTCCCAAAATACATTTGTGTTATCCTATAGTTTTAATGAGGTTACTATTATTTTCAAATAAACAATGACCCTTAATTTTTAAACAGAAGTTTGTCATAATTGTTTGTATGAACTTCATTTGTTTTAGATCCAATCTTATCAAGTAGTTTGAATGTAGTAATCGAGGGAATTTTGTTGTTTCAGCGTCTGATCCGTACGTCATCATCATGTGCGAGGGAGAGAAGGTTTGTTCTCCGGTGCACAAAAACACTACGAGTCCGGACTTTGACGTGAAGGCTGTTTTCTACAGGAAGAAACCCAGAGAGCCGATCTTCGTTCGGGTGAGTGTTTCTTCAAATGTGCGATGAATCCGTAATGCTGTATTTATGATTCGATGCCTCATGCTCTCCTTTCTGTGCCGATCAGATCTACAACCATAACATCCTGAAGGATTCGTTCATGGGTCAGGTGGTCTTAACAGGTGATCTATCCGACCTGCAGCCGCTTCACACGGTTCACCTGCGGGACAAAGGCAATCGTCAGAATGATGATCTGCCGGGTCTGCTGTCGGTAAGCCTCAACACTAGTGATGTGTTGACAAACATCTGAACCTGAGATGGTTTGGGGACGGCCGTTACGTTTCTGCATCGGTGGTAAAGTACTTTTATGAGCACTTGATGTGCTGTCGGCCTCATCTACAGTATGAAAATGTCTTTTGGGAATGTTTCTATCTGCCAAATAGAGACGCAAAATTGACTTGTTTACATCTGCTTAATGTAATATTCTGGTATTAAATCCTTAATGTTGTATTTATCTTAGAAATTATGTCTATGCATCTATACTAGTCTATTATCTACATATATCAATATTAGTTTTATGAAATTATATTTATGCAATCATAGTATCTTCCACTTTTTTGTGTTGAATCTGTTTACACGTTTATATATATTTTTTCAAATATTTGTCATCATTTTTACCTACCTTGGCTAAGCATTTCAATCTTATACATTTGCCAAATAATCTAAACATTCATAGTTTACACATCTGTTGTGTTTTGTGTCTTGACTGGTTTCATGCAGTGTTTTATTCAGGGATTATATCTGTGCACTAGAAACCATTTATGTTGAGGTGCATCAGTGATGATGTAATGATTCGTGGTGGCCACTAGGTGTCAGTATGTTGTAAGAGTGGAAAGTATTTGGGCATTTTAACGAATTGTCTTTAAATGGTAATATGTTCTTAACACTAGGTTAAAATTTATGTTTAATAAACCTTATTTTCTTGGAATTTATTGTTTTAATATTTTTCAGGCAAAACGTAACTATTGTGTCTATTCATAACTCAATGTTTGTCTTATAAGGAATGTTTTGTAAGATAAACAGCATGTGTGTGTCACAGATCAGTGCAGATGTGATTTTATTACAATCACAATGAATTACTTTCATTTCGCTGATTTAAGTTTACACACAGGGCTGTCATGATTAAATGCTTCATTAAATAATTTTTACTAATTTTACTAACTTTGTTCACTTAAAAATTAAAATTCTGTCATCATTTACTCACCCGTATGTCATTTCAAACCTATATGATATTTTGAAGAATGTTGGTAACCAAACAGCAGCGGTACCAATTGACTTGCATTGGCTTTGTGTCTGTACAGTAGAAGTGAATGGGTACCGTTGTTTGGTTATTAACATTCTTCAAAATATCTTCTTTTGTGTCCTGCAGACGAAAGAAATACAGGTTTAACATGACACGAGGGTGAATAAATGATGACCGAGTTTTCATTTATGGGTGAACTGTCCCTTTAATACCTTTAAACATTATTTAATCAATGAAGAAAATATTTTTTCCAAAATGTGAAAATAACAGAAATATATAAAGAAACCATTACAGAAAGATTATGAAGTCACCCAAAGTAAAACTGAGATATGAGCATGAGTCCTGTCTTTTGATGCAGTGAAGTTTGAAATGCATCAAAATGTAATACTGATATGACTCAAGTAATGGAGAAATGTACAGTACAGGTTAAGGACGGTGGATGTAGGGGTCAAATAACCATGAAAAGCCGATTTAATAATTATGACAGCCCTGTTTACAGTTTCTTTAGATGTAAAGATTGTTGTTTACAGTTATTCCAGAAAGTGCCTTTATCAAAACAGGTGAAATAGCCAAAGAAAATCATTTTTCTGCGCTTCGAGCATTCACACTTGTGCAGCATGAATAAATTCCTCAGGTAATGCAATGATAACGCATGATTTCACATCAGTATAATTCATCTGTGTATATCAGACCAACACATTAAAATACTTTGCAAGTTTCCTGTATTATGTCCTTTTTTTGGTTTAAAATGTGATGTGTAAACGTGTGAAGTGTAGGAACAAAATGATGTTATAGCACAGAGTCGTTCAGGAGACGTGAATCTGTCGGCTTCGGGTTGTAGAGCTGTAAAATAAACTCTTGAAATCAAATGTCATGAAGCTGTGACCTTATCATCAGACAGTCACGTGACTTAATTTGCATTGTGTGTGTGTGTTGTGCGTTTGTGTCTGCATGTGTGAGGTTTTGTGTGCGTGCGTGTGTTGTGCGTTTGTGTCTGCATGTGAGGTTTTGTGTGCGTGCGTGTGTTGTGCGTTTGTGTCTGCATGTGTGAGGTTTTGTGTGTGTCTGGTTGTGTGCGTGCGTGTGTTGTGCGTTTGTGTGTGTGTGGGGTTGTGTGCGCGTGTCTAGTGCGCGCGTGTGGTTGTGTGCGCGCGTGTGAGAGGTTTTGTGTGTTTCTGGTTGTGTGCGTGTGCCTGGTTGTGTGCGTGCGTGTCTGGTTGTGTGCGTGTGTTGTGCGTGCGTGCGTGTTTGTGAGGTTGTGTGCATGTGTCTGGTTGTGTGCGTGCTGTACGTTTGTGTCTGTGTGTGTGAGGTTTTGTGCGTGTCTGGTTGCGTGCGTGTGTGTGTGTGAGAGGTGTGTCTTACCCCCATCAGTGCTGGTGAATGAGAGGAGTGTGTCACACGCAGTTTCCTCCTCTTCAGTTGTTCTGCACATTCACATCTACCTGCGACTCACCTGTAAGGACGTCTGTGTTCTCTCAGCTCACCTGAAACACAGAGAAGACTTTATTCTTCAGTGTGGTGAGTGGAAGATGTGTTTCTCTTTATGACTTTTAACTTGTAACAGTACAATTCGTTACATCTACAGTCTTAACTAAATATAATGCATCATTGTCATCTATTACAGATGATTATATGTCAGTAGTTTATATGTAATATTTATTTTCTAATGTGACTAGTGGCGTTTGTCTCTTACATAAACTCACTGTTGGTGATGGTATCAGATATTAATGATATGATCCTGTATTATTTAACATGATCTTTAAATGCCTGTCAACATTTATAATGTACAGATGCACTGCATCAGATGATCTTACATCTTTTATAAACAGTTTTATATGAGTGCTGATGGTTCATGACACAGTGAAATGTGAGTGTTTTATGTCAAAGCATCTGATTCTTGCTGAATTCAACCTCTATTCAAGCTGTGCACGTTTTTCTTACAATTCAGCATTTAATGTGCCTTTCAGATTAAACTCTTCAGTTTTATGTTCTAATACAATTGAGTCAGTTCAGTATAAATGTGTTGCTGGAAAGTTGACGTTTTGAAGGCTTGAAGTGTTGCTTCTATACAGCGAATCTCTTTATTTCTTTTTTAGGATTACATTTATGTTTTTCTGAGTTCAAGAGAACATCGCAGTGTGTTTAGAAACAAAGATAAATCTACGGCTCAGCTGTGGATTACCATGCGTGTCTGCTTCTTAAAATATCCATCCGGCTCTTTACAGCTATTTAGATTTTTTTGTTTGAACGGAAAGCAGACTGGCACCCTGTGGATGTTTTAATTTGGTCTAATCCTTTTATGTCAGTGACACATATGTTTTTTTAAACATCTCTTGTACTCGTAGTCTTAAACGTAAAGGAGCTCAACCTCACATATGTGATTTCTTTCAGTATCTATACATGATTTGAGCATACGTCTATAAGATATTCTGTCTTATTTAGCAAAACAGAATGTCTGAAACAATATAAGTGAGTAAAATGTACTTTTTTGTTTCTTTGGAGTTTTTGGAAAACCATGGATTTTAATAGTAAATATTGTTCATATCTGCCAGTAACAAAATATCAAAACCTGAGGAATCTGAAAACATAACAGAACTGATCACAGTAATATAAAATCATGTCAAATCCTCTTGTTGTTATCCATTCGTGTCCATGTGACAGGACTGTGATGTCTTTCTTCTCAAACGGGAGCTGGTGTAGAGAGTAAAATATTCATGGCCGTGTTCATGCTGCACTATTGAGCACATTTAGCCTGTTCACCTCAGCGTGTCCAGACCAGATTAACCAGCTAGACTTACAACAACTACACATACAACTGCAAATACACACACATTTCATATTGTGAGATCTGTGTCTGTTGCGAGTTTGATGGAGATGATGATGATGAAGATGATGTGTGTCAGGGGTCAAACAGAAGCTTCTAGACACTCAGAAACGTGAGGCAGCTCATTTACGGCTGAATAATTTAACATGAGAATGTTTACAGCTTTTCTGCTTTATTTATTCAAAGTTACTGTTTTTAATTGTTATTTGTTTATTTCATTTCATTGTTCATTTCATTATAATTCTAGTGTTTTGTGTCCTGATATGACAACCAGATCTGAGGGTCTAGTGTGTATGCGTAATATAATGTGTTTATATATTTATATTATGTACATTTGACAAAAAGGGCTTATACCTCTCAAGCAACACTATAAATCCTGTTCTATTTTTACACTTTCTGCATGATTTCACCTTGTTGATATTCTGGGTTTATACAGATTGGAAATGATTTTGGGAGTATGGATTATGAACCGTTTTTTGTCACTATATTGTGTAACTGATGTCCATGTGTGTGTTTTTCTCAGGGTCTCGTACGGATACGTCTGATGTCCAGCAGTAAACACAAACATCAGAGTCATGGTCATTCTACAGCAGGTACACAGAAAGATTTATATCTGTAATGTTGAATATAAATGTGTGTAGATGTTTTGTGTCGTTGTTTGCGTGTAACTCTGTACAGTAGATCTCTGGTTTGAGCTACAAGCTAAATACTGAACAACTGATGATCTCTAATCTGATCTGGGTCTTGTCTGCATTAAACACACATATCTGCACCTTTCATATTTTTTTTTTTTTTTTATAGTTTCTTTGTTTTGTTTTTTAAGAAGCTGTTTGTATTATTGTTCGAGACTGATGGTTGCTTATGCTGTTTGTCTAGTGGTCGAATTCTAAACATTTTTTTAAGGGGGTGGTGGGGTCAAATATTTGACGATTTAGAGACAATTTGCATTATAAAATGTAATAATTTAAGTAAGATGTGGTATGGTAAACGGGGATTGTGGTTTTTCAGACGCCATCCCCTCACATCCCCTTTCAAATCGAACCCTGTGTTTGTCCTCGGGGAATATTGTAAACAAAGCTATTAAACTATTTCAGGTAATGGAAGTGAAATCAAATGTAGGCCTAAATATATATATATTTTTTTAAATATGTTATCTTGGCAATAAAGCAAAATGTAAGTTAAGGCACTCAAATTATTCACTTAAAATGAAAGAATTTATTAAATAAAAAATGTAAGCTAATTCAAAATGAAAAAATAGATCTGACTGTAACATTTGTATAGTTGGACTTTGTGACGACTTGCCCCGGTCTAAACATTTGGATTTTGCTGTTATCTCTCTGTTAAATCCGTGACCAGTAAACCCATTTGAAGTGAATTATCATTCAGTTTAGTGTTCTGTGGGCTTTATGGGCTGTCGTGTGTGTCATACACACAGATCTGTCTTTCTCTATCTCTAATCACAGCTGACAGCCACTCATTATACAACAGCCAAACGCTGCTCATTCACACAGCCATCCATCCTCCCATCCTCCCTTCTGTCTGTCCTCTACCAGCTACCAATCTTTATGTCCCGTTCAAGAACACGTTCACAGAAATCTGAGTCCAGCGTTTGGCAGGGGATGTGTTTGATATGGGATTATCATGGAAATGAAGGGAAGGAAAGCACATTGTAGGTTTTTGGAGGGGTGGGATCCGAGAGTTCGCAGACTGAGTTACAAATATCCAACGCTTATGCAGGTAAGACCAGGCTTTAACTCCTGAATTATTCTTAAACATTTCTTTGTCATCTTGCAAGAAGATAAAATCAGGTTTCGTTGATATTATTTCATTATTATCTCATAAAACAATCACAAATGTATTCAATTACTGAACATTACTATTATACTGAAGTTTAAAGTGATTGTTCACCCAAAAACCCATTTCAAATCTGTATACATTTCTTGGTCTGCTCAACACAAAGGAAGATATTTGGAAGAATGTGAGTAACCAAACAGATCTCACCCCCCATTTACTGCCATATAAATAAATACTATGAGAGTCACATTCTTCCAAATATCTTCCTTTGTGTTCAGCAGAACAAAGACATTAATACAGGTTTGTTGAAATGACAGGATGGTGAGTAAATGATGACAGAATTTTCATTTTTTGGTGAACTATCCCTTTAATACTGTTCTTGGATAATAGCATACATGGTAAACGTAAAAGTTGCTAAATATAAATTTCAGGCCCGCCCTTGTTGTTTGGTCAGCGTAACAGGTTTAACATCATACAAATAATTTCAGACAATTAGGCTACTATTATTATTATGTACAGTCGTTATTATAATTCGATTAAAATAATTATAATTTATTGTATGTAAAATGCAGTACTTTTATTTGTAAGAAGACTTTTTAAAGTACTTTTTCTATACATTGTAGTTATTATATTAATGAATGCATTCCAGTCTGACATCATCGGTTTCATTCTCCGCCCACTCAGAATTATAAATGGGAGGAGTCATGATATAACAAAGACACTCCCGCTGTGAGTGCAGTCATGCGCAGTAATGAGTTTAACAGGAGACGCACGTGCGGCTTTTTTCTGCTAACATGACAATTGAAAAGTTTTGTTTTATGCAAACTCTGAATGTGATCAAAACACAACGAAGCAGCATGTGATGAGAATGTTTAATGGTTTAAATGCAAATGAGGTGAAATTGGCAATAACACTGTTCAGTGATGTGTAAATTTGATTGTGTTTTATTGGCTGATGTTGTGAAGTAGCAGCTGTAGATGTTGATAAATGATCTGTTCACGTTTATTAATTTGGTTTAAATTTATACATTTATTCGTCTGCTGACCTTCATCTAATTTTGTCCTTTAAATGCTAATTGAGAGCAGAACATGATTTAAACCTGATGGCTGGATGAATGTGATTTACTGTAATCGTTGATGCTATTGTCTTTATAACTTATTCAGTGTAGGTGGGGGTCCGTTTTATTATTATTGATATGATAAGTGTGCAGACTTCAGAGATTCATAGGTTTGCATTGAAAGAAGTCATATCTAGAGTGCTTTTAAGACCTGTAGAAAACCATAAATACTTTTAGAAAATGAAAAGCTTTTTTAATCGATTGATAGTTCACCGGATAAAACACGTGACCAGTCATTGCCAACAGGGGGCGACATTTCATATAGACTTGAGCTCAGCGTCGACTTAAAGGCAAAGTTCACCTAAAAATAAAAATGCTGTCATCATTTATTCACCCTCATGTCATTTCAATCTTGTACGAGTTTCTTTCTTCTGCAGAACGCAAAAGAAGAGAACCAAACAACACTGAACCCATTGACATTGCTCAAAATATCTTCTTTTGTGTTCCACTGAAGGATGAGCATAAACAGGTTTTGAAGCACATGAGAGTCAATAAACAACTTTTTATTTGGGGGTATTAGGCTGCTGTTTTTTTAGTTGTTAGTTAAAAGCGCACTATGGACATATTTCTCGTTGGGGTGTTTTGGGAAACAGCATCCATGTATTTTCATCTTCGTTACACCTTGAGGAGTAACTAGTACTGTAGTATTGTTTGTGAAGATAATGCATGTCTATAACTAACACAAACGTCACTCTTGTCTTGTGCTTCATACATTATTTATCCGCAGGCTGCTGTCGAACTTTTTTAAAACACTGACTGCGTGACTAATGTGACATGTAGCCTACTCCTAAAACACTGTATGAGTAATCATTGATTCATATAAAGACATGAATGAAAGTACAGTAATATCTGGAGAGATGTCCATGAAATCTCAAAGACAAGCAGCTTTGATGAATGATGAGCATTAATAGAGCAAATAATATCACATCTTGTCTTATTTATAATCAAGTGTTTCAAGCAAATGTGATGATGGAGGATGAAACAACTGAAACCTGCCAAAATCATATTTATCCAATATAGAGAAAATGAATGCATTGACACTAAATAAATACTTGACACTATAAGAATAACAGCCTTTGCAAAAACATGAATCCTAATAACCTTAAAAGTCAAATGTTCTTGGAACGTGTTTTGTGAAATCGCGTAAAAGTGAGAGACACCCAAGTTCTTTCTTTTCCCTTTTGAACCTTTTTTACTCTGATCATCTGTTTGTATCATGAGGATAAATTCTTTCATTGTGTTCCTCACTGTCGGAAGTCTCTTTGGATTAAAGCGTGTGTTTAAAGGTTTTCCCAATGAAAGACGGAGAAGAAGACAGACAACGCAACACATTTGTTGTCTCGGTTTGAATTATTCACATGCTCAGCGTTGCTAGGATTGTATCAGTGGTGCCGGCCGGCGATTCGACCTTCTCAGACGTGACAGCTGTGGCCAAACGGTGTTGGGTTCCTTTACCTGGATTGATTTGCCTTTGAGGATATTTAGTTGATTAAAAAGCTTCATATTATCAGGGGATCAGCGTCCACACCTACACATCATCCCCGACCAACCCGACAGAGAGAGAGAGACACAGGAACATTAACTTAAACTAACCAAAACACGATTTGGTTTCCTCTGAAGAAAGGAAGCTCCTGTGAAGATTCAGGTCTGGACGGTTGTGCTTGAGGACGTGAAGCAGACGGCCTGGAATCCTTCATCTCCCGGAGGAAGTGATCATCTGAATGTGTGTGTTTTTGAGGAGGTACAGGGTCTCTCGGGGTCTGGAGTTTTGCGGCGTGTATGGATTTAAGTTCTTGAGATCTCTTGAGGATGTACAAACGCCGGGATTACGTTGAACTCTATGAGAAAGATCAAGCGAAGTGGGCTTTACTACGAAATGTCAACACCGTGGTCAAACACACCACTCTGTTACCGGTACGACACACGCGTGTGCTTTTACATACAGGGATGTGTTTTCTCCAGCACTGAATTGTCGATAAGAACGATAGATGTGAAGGATTATGTGACTGGGGTGGTTGTTTCTTAGTCTTAGGAAATGAAGAGTTAGACTTTAACTTTGAAAAAGTCAAATATTACATTTACATTTTAACAAGTAAAGATGCAGTTTTAGGTCCTTGTGGGTCTTTCATGCTTGGAAAAACTAAATCTCATTTGGTATTCATTGATGACATCATGGTGTTTCCTCTGTTACCGCATTGCTCTTTAAAATGGTTCATGTTTTGATGTATTTAAGGGTTCTGCCCCCTTTAAAAACAGAATTTTATGCTTTACAGATTGTTTATTCTATCAATCTTTAGGAGTATATAGATGACATCTTTGATTTCATGCACTCCTGAAATGATTTTTAGATCAGGTGATGATGTCAGACATGTACATTATTCGCTCTTCGGTGTTTATAGACGTGTGACCGTGTTTCAGGGCGACTATGTTTGGATGGATCAGAAGAGCGGTCGAGAATTTGAGGTTCCGATCGGAGCCGTGGTGAAGCTCTGTGATTCTGGACAGATTCAAGTCCTGGATGATGAAGGAAATGTGAGTTATTGAATAGCATCATCACTCTTGCTGTTGTGTGCTGAAATCTTTTACAATTTTTTGATTTCTAATCATTTTGATAAATAACTAATTTAAAGCTTTTAAGTTTTATTCGTATGAAAACACAATTCATGTGTTTGTTGTGAATCGGATTTGTCTGTAGTCTGTGTTGAAGTTGTAAATCTGGAGTTTTTTAAATCTCAGGAACTCTGGATTTCCCCCCAAAATGCCACCAACATCAAACCCATGCACCCGACGTCCATCCACGGGGTGGAAGACATGATTCGTCTGGGTGATCTGAATGAAGCCGGGATCCTCCGGAATCTTCTCATCCGCTACAGAGAACATCTCATCTATGTGAGTCTCTCCTCCTGTCACAAAACTGATGATGTCTTTGCACTTTTGTTACTTTGATAAAAGCAAATTCTTTTCTACATTTACATATACAGATGTACACGTATATAATGTAAAGTTATTTTTTCTTAATAATAGTATTACACAAAATCAAAGTGGAGGTTTTTTGAAGTGACAGATCTTTGTTGTTCTGTGTTTAATGTGGTTATATTCTCTTGGCTCTTTTGTCGGTGTAAAGACTAACTGTGGGGGTCGGGTAAGTGTTTATAGATCATGTCATGCGCATGAGCGTTCGCTGTTTTCATTACGGTGCTTCATTTCATCATGGCTGTCAGGTCTGCGCTTACGACATCGATACATCACCACTGTAACCGCAAGACGCTCGTGCGCTCGCTGAGTCCGTTCACTGTCATCTGCATGTTAACTCATCTTCAATGTTACTCAAAAACATTGTGTCAGTAAAACACAATTCATCATGTATGTTTTTGTGCCTTTCAGTCTGTGTTTAAAAGGACATTTAGTCATTTAGCAGACGCTTTTATCCAAAGCGATATACAGCGACTTTTTTAAATTTACTTGTCAAGTATTCACAGAAGAGATTATTTATATATAATAATAATAATAATGATCTATTATTTTATCATTTATTCACTCTTATGTCATTCCAAACTTGTAGGACTTTATTTCTTCTGAAGAAGAAGCTCTTTAGTTTTTAGCAGTTTTGTGCTTTTGTATTCTATATTTATTTTTGAAGCGGTTATGTTTTTGTTATGCTTGTTGTTATTTCAGATTTAGTTTTCTGTTTATAATTTAAGTGCCTCATCTCAACTTCAAATTTGGTTTAGTTATTTAAATAATTTTTAATATGAATGTTTCAATATTTTTACTTTTAGTAAATTTTGGAAAAGATCACAGAGAAGATGTTTCATTTCATTCATGCATTAGTCCGTCTGTACGAAACATTAGGGCCTCAACAGTATTTTGTTTTTCTTCTGTAGACATATACAGGCTCAATCTTAGTGGCGGTGAACCCCTACCAGCTTCTGCCCATCTATACGGCAGATCAGATCCGTCTGTACACCAATAAGAAGATCGGAGAGATGCCGCCGCACATCTTCGCCATCGCTGACAACTGTTACTTCAACATGCAACGCAACAACAAAGATCAGTGCTGTATTATAAGGTACAGACACTCTTCATAAGAAAACCTGTCATGATGTCCGTCTGTGTGCTGTTCGGATGTGATGTTTAAGAATTTTCCAATCTACATGTGAGACTGATTTTCTAGAGATGAGATTGTAAATATCTCTTAAAGAGAACATTACACAAGATCAAAATTACATTTCATGCAGTGTGTAATGTTGCCGTGTTTGAAAGTAAGCCAAGTTGTAAATCCGAAGGTGAATGAATAACAAAGTTATTGGCTTGGAAAAAAGGGAGTCGACTCTGAATCACACGAACGAGTCGTGACCGAGTCAGATTCTCTAACCGCCATGTATCTACGTCACTAGAAATAATCCCAGGCTGCCCGCAAAAACTTGAACGCACGCGCACAACCAATCACATCAGACTAGACCATCTGACCGATCGCATCAGACTAGACCATCAGACCGATCGCATCAGACTAGACCATCTGACCGATCGCATCAGACGAGACCATCTGACCGATCACATCAGACGAGACCATCTGACCGATCGCATCAGACGAGACCATCTGACCGATCACATCAGACGAGACCATCTGACCGATCGCATCAGACTAGACCATCTGACCGATCACAGCAGACTAGACCATCAGACCGATCGCATCAGACTAGACCATCTGACCGATCACATCAGACTAGACCATCTGACCGATCACATCAGACGAGACCATCTGACCGATCACATCAGACTAGACCATCTGACCGATCACATCAGACTAGACCATCTGACCGATCACAGCAGACTAGACCATCTGACCGATCACATCAGACGAGACCATCTGACCGATCGCATCAGACTAGACCATCAGACCGATCGCATCAGACGAGACCATCTGACCGATCACATCAGACTAGGCCATCTGACCGATCACAGCAGACTAGACCATCTGACCGATCACAGCAGACTAGACCATCTGACCGATCACATCAGACTAGACCATCTGACCGATCACAGCAGACTAGACCATCTGACCGATCACAGCAGACTAGACCATCTGACCGATCACATCAGACGAGACCATCAGACCGATCGCATCAGACGAGACCATCTGACCGATCACATCAGACTAGACCATCTGACCGATCACATCAGACTAGACCATCTGACCGATCACATCAGACTAGACCATCTGACCGATCACATCAGACTAGACCATCTGACCGATCACATCAGACTAGACCATCTGACCGATCACATCAGACTAGACCATCTGACCGATCACAGCAGACTAGACCATCTGACCGATCACATCAGACGAGACCATCTGACCGATCGCATCAGACTAGACCATCAGACCGATCGCATCAGACGAGACCATCTGACCGATCACATCAGACTAGGCCATCTGACCGATCACAGCAGACTAGACCATCTGACCGATCACAGCAGACTAGACCATCTGACCGATCACATCAGACTAGACCATCTGACCGATCACAGCAGACTAGACCATCTGACCGATCACAGCAGACTAGACCATCTGACCGATCACATCAGACGAGACCATCAGACCGATCGCATCAGACGAGACCATCTGACCGATCACATCAGACTAGACCATCTGACCGATCACATCAGACTAGACCATCTGACCGATCACATCAGACTAGACCATCTGACCGATCGCATCAGACTAGACCATCTGACCGATCGCATCAGACTAGACCATCTGACCGATCGCATCAGACTAGACCATCTGACCGATCGCATCAGACTAGACCATCTGACCGATCGCAGCAGACTAGACCATCTGACCGATCGCATCAGACTAGACCATCTGACTGATCGCATCAGACTAGACCATCTGACCGATCACATCAGACTAGACTAGCGGAAAGGCGGAGATTAGAGCGATGAATCGCGGAACGAATCATTTGAGAGTCAGTCAAGAAGTAAGGTAAAAAAAACGGCTTATTATTTCAAAATAATAGTGATTTAACACCATGTATGTACATAAACCTGTTGTCGGGCACTCAATAAACCAAAGTAGACCCTTAAAAATCACAATTTACTCTTTAAAACAGTGAATATATTCACAGTTTTGTCTATATGTCTGTGTGTTTTCCCATCAGTGGTGAGTCTGGGGCTGGAAAAACAGAAAGCACTAAACTGATTCTCCAGTTTTTAGCAGCTATCAGCGGACAGCACTCCTGGATTGAGCAGCAGGTGCTGGAGGCAAACCCTATCTTAGAAGGTAAGAGAATCACATCTCCATCTGACACGTACCAAATCCAGGACGAATGTTTTTACCAGGGTAATATGATGGTTTACTCGACAGCCTTTGGGAATGCCAAAACCATCCGAAACGACAACTCCAGCCGCTTTGGGAAGTACATCGACATCCACTTCAACAAAAGAGGAGCTATAGAGGGAGCAAAGATCGAGCAGTACCTGCTAGAGAAATCCAGAGTGTGTCGACAGGTGCGAACACCTCTCAAACACACTGTATTCTGCTGCGGGTGGAAAACTAATCGGTGTTTTTCTCGTAGGCTCGTGATGAGAGGAACTATCACGTTTTCTACTGTATGTTGAAGGGAATGACTTCAGACCAGAAGAAGAAACTGGGTTTGGGTAAAGCCACAGATTACACCTATCTTACTATAGTAAGTCTTGATCATACGCGACGTTTCTAGAAGTATGATGCCAATGTCAACTTTTTTACGTTTGTGTAATTCTTGCTGTCTGATCTCAGGGAAACTGCACGGTTTGTGACGGTCGTGATGATCAGAAGGAATACTCAAACATCAGATCGGCCATGAAGGTCCTCATGTTCACAGATAAGGAGAACTGGGAGATCTCGAAGCTTCTCGCTGCTATTCTGCACATGGGTAACCTGAACTATGAGGGTGAGTTTACATACACGTCTATATTTATGTTCTTTTGTAATTGACTAAATAGTAAATTGTATAGCTCTGATGGTTGGTTAAGATGTTAAAATGGTTTGTTTGGTTCACAGCCCGCACATATGATAATTTGGATGCCTGTGAGGTGGTCCGCAGCTCAGATCTGACCACCGCGGCTGTTTTATTAGAGGTATGAGTCTAGTGATTTTTCACTGTTATGAGCTAAAAGAGGTTTGTAGGTCGGATTTGTTTAAAAACTATGATAAATGATCAATATTAAAATACCATATGATAAAATTCATAATAAATAAGACCAAATATAGCTCCTTAACTTTTAAAGGCAGGATAGATTGATTGGTATTCAAACATATTAGGCTACTTTTATTACATACTTTTCTCAAACATATTATTAAAGATATTTTCTAAGTTTTGTATGCATATTTTAGTTGTGCTTATAGTGTAAATTGTAGCTCAGCATTTAACAAATCAATAAAAAAAACGTATTGTGAAAAATGTATTCAAGTCAAGACCAGAGAGAATGCCACATAATTTTTGCCACATAATATTGTCTAAATATTGTTTTTGACAAATAATTTTGTCTAAACGCAAATATTGCATCACTTTTGGCCACTACGGAGTTCTAGTATTTAATGCAAATTCACTTTCATCTTTTATCTCACACTTTGGCTATTGTTATTCGATCTGTTGAAAACAGTTCTGTATTTTTTGTAAATCATTTTGTATTCCACCTTATGAATTCAAGGTCATTTTGGTTTTGTTAAATTACTGTATTCTCGTAGTGTATTATTTAGGTGCAACATTAGTTCATTAGGTTTGAGCGCCCTCTTGTGACTAAAAAGAAAACATATTTACAGTTTGTTTCTTATTTTAATTTTGGTTTTAATAATTAAAGACAATTTAATGCCTGGATGATTGTTAACACTGCTGTAGGGCATGAGTATGTATTAAAACATAACACATGCAGGCAAGTACAAAACATGATACGTTTATTAAATGATAAATGCATTTGACGTCACTATGATCAATAACATGTGATGTTTCATTGAGGGTTATTTATGTTTTTCCAGGTGGACTTTAAGGATTTGATGAATTGTCTGACCAGTCGTACTATAATAACTCGTGGAGAGACTGTGTCCACTCCTCTCAGTATAGAACAAGCTCTGGATGTGCGAGATGCGTTTGTAAAGGTAAACACTGATATCATCTCTGTTGTCAAAGTAAAAAGGAACAATTCTGCAAAACATGTACAGTACATGCATATAGAGGATTGAAATGGACCCTAGTTGCTTACAGATAACACTAACACAGAGAATTATTGTGTGTTCGGTGTGATAATAGCAACTGATCTGAAATCAGTTGTGTGTCTGTGATGTAGGGAATATACGGACGCTTGTTTGTGTGGATTGTTGAGAAAATCAATGCAGCCATTTATAAACCTCCATCCCACGAGCTGAAAACTGTCAGGAGATCCATCGGCCTGCTGGACATATTCGGCTTCGAGAACTTCAATGTTAACAGGTAATACATTAGTACAAGGGCTTTTAATGTCTTACATGACACAGACCCCCGTCTATCTTTTGTCAATTTGATCTTTTTATACACTGACGAATTACAGCAATATCTAGTATTTTCTTCTCACTGTTCTAATATATTGCTAAGCTATATGTAGAATGAAAATTAAATCAAATTTACTTGAATCAAATTTAATCAATTAAATGCCGTAAATCATTTTTATTCTAATAATTTTGTTAAAACATTTTTATTATTTTTTATTATTTACTATACATTTATTTTTATTATTATTTAACATTTCGATTAATTTATTGTAAAAATGTAGATTTTTTTTTTAAGGCACATGGAAACTATCTGTATATAGGTCAAATAAATCATTACATTATCTACATTTACAAATCTGTACATCTTTTTCTTCTCCAGCTTCGAGCAGCTGTGTATTAACTTTGCCAATGAGAATCTACAGCAGTTCTTCGTCCGTCATGTTTTCAAACTGGAGCAGGAGGAATATAACCTGGAGAACATCAACTGGCAGCACATCGAGTTCACAGACAACCAGGACGCTTTAGACATGATCGCCATTAAACCCATGAACATCATCTCACTCATAGACGAGGAGAGCAAGTTTCCTAAGGTCAGAGAGACACGGATGCTTCATATGCTGTTCTTTATAATCGCCCTTTACATGCTAACGTGTGTTTATTTCTTCTGTTGTAGGGTACAGACACCACCATGCTGAACAAACTAAACTCTCAACACAAACTCAACACCAACTATATTCCTCCCAAAAACACGTATGAAACACAGTTTGGCATTCAGCACTTTGCCGGTGTGGTGTTCTACGAGACCAGAGGTCCGTGTTCCTTAACAGAGTATTACTGTATTTACTGAGCAGTTTGGTTTTATCACTGCGTTAAACGCATGGTTATTGTGTCCACGCAGGGTTTCTGGAGAAGAATCGAGACACTCTTCATGGTGACATCATTCAGCTCGTGCACTCCTCCAAGAACAAATTCATCAAGCAGATCTTTCAGGCTGATGTTGCTATGGTAACGCCTCCAGCTCATCTCATCCTCATAAGAGGTTTAGAATCGCCAGACTTTTCAGCGTTTCTGTCATCCAGCACGTCACTTTCTGACACGTCTCAATGTGTCCGTTCACAATAATGGGTAGTACCGTTTGAGTGTTTTTACTAACTTAAGACTTACAGTATTGTTGTTTTAAACATAAAGGGCACATCATATGTGACCCTGGACCACAAAACCAGTCTGAAGTAGCACAGGAACATTCAGTAATAGTCAAAACTACATCGTATGGGTCAAAATGATCGATTTTTCTGTTATCATTACGATATGAAGTAAAGATCATGTTCCATGAAGATATTTTGTACATTTCCTACCATAAGTAATATGCTATGCTAAGGACTTCATTTGAACAACTTTAAAGGCCATTTTCTCAATATTTTGCACATTTTTTCAACAAACCATACATCAATAGAAAGCTTATTTATTCAGCTTTTATATGATGTAAAAATCTCAATTTCGAAAAATATTTTTTTGTCCAGGGTCACATATTATAGGAGAGTAATGAACTATAGTTAATAGTACAGAATATAAATGAAAAAAATGTAGTAGTTACTCTACTATAGTACAGTGTGCTAAAATTTACTATAGTAAATAATGAAGAATACCACAGTATTTTTTCTTCATGTGGGACATCTTTGAAACAGCAGTTTCAAACCGCAGAGAAAAGCGCAGATTTGAATGAGGAAAAGGAGAAAACAGAGCAAGTAAAACACTTGAAACGATCATCCTGACATCTGTTTAAAGTGAATGTGTCCTGTGTGTGTTTCCTGATGTTTAGGGGGCGGAGACCAGAAAGCGTTCACCGACCCTCAGCAGTCAGTTCAAGCGTTCTCTGGAGCTGTTGATGCGCACGCTGAGTGTTTGTCAGCCGTTTTTCGTCCGCTGCATCAAACCCAATGAGTACAAGAAGCCCATGGTGAGTTAAACCAGAGATTCAGTAACTCTGTAATAATGTGTTGTAAAGTCTTTGACGTTTTGTATCCGACCCTCTTCTTCCAGCTCTTTGATCGTGAGCTGTGTGTGAGGCAGCTCCGCTATTCTGGAATGATGGAAACCATCCGGATTCGCCGGGCCGGATATCCCATCCGTTACACTTTCGTGGAGTTTGTGGACAGATATCGTGTTTTGATGCCAGGAGTGAAACCTGCTTACAAACAGGTGAAGAAGATCTTTCTAAACGTTCTGGTGTAGGAGATTTTTATTTGATCATTTTATTTTCTAATGTAATGACAGGTATCGCTGACACACGCTTCATTCTTGAAATGGTTGTCATCTGTTCAGTCATCTTTATATTAAGAGACCGTTTACCATTTTACAGATTATAATCTTACTCTTTTCACAGAATCACCAATGTACATGTTATGAAAAATGAATCAATAATACTACATATTCTGTATTTGTTTTAGTTTTACCTTATGTGTCTGCTCGCTCTGCTGTCTGTACTTATATGTGTTTACTGTAAAGCTGCTTTACAAGAATGAAACATTTTTCTAATCCGATTAAATGTGTACATTATGTTGATCATCTGTATCGTGGTTAATGTGTTTCTCAGGAGGATCTGAGAGGAACCTGTCAGCGGATTGCTGAAGCTATTCTGGGTCGAGATGATGACTGGCAGATGGGAAAGACCAAGATATTCCTGAAGGTGTTGTACCTCACCCCTAAATAAAATGAACATTTTCTACTTATATAGACCATAATAGAACATCTGCATAACCAATACAAGAACTCCGTGTCATGTGATTCTTTGCTTAAGTCATGGAAATATCAGGTCATTGTTGTTTTATGGAGTCGTGTCAAACTCAAACAGGCACAATATTCAGGTTTGTTTTTGTGGGTCCGGAAACAGTGCCCTCGGCCAGAGGTCAGAGATCAGGAAAGCGTGCGAGTTTTGGTCTTTATCATGTCGTCCAGTTCTCTGACACAGGAAAACTCTGTCGGTGGGAAGGAAGAGAGGATGGTGTCATTACTCGCTGACAGGACATTAAAACACTGAAGGATTATGACAGATACAGATCAACCTGATGTGATTGGACAGTCAGTATTGTGTAAAACATTCTGTATAGATTTATTTCTGAATGCTAAAATATACAATAACACGTAGCTAAAGTTCTCTCCTGGAGATCAGTTGGTAGAGCATTGCATTGTGGGTTTGATTCCCAGAGAACGTGATATTTGCAACCTGCAAATATTTAATCATTTAAAATAATCATTAAAAAGTCCTTTGCCGAACTTGCTTTCCTATCTCTGTCCTGTCAAGAATATAAAATAATTCAAAATTGTATAATAGAAAAAATAATATAGAAGTCATTTAAAAATATGATGTGATAGTAAAATAATAAAAACCATGAATGACAACAAATATAATTCATGATTGTTTTCTGTATTTGTTTTAATTAAAAAATATATTTTTATGCATGAAATATTTTTATACTTCCATATTTATTTATTTCTGGATTTACGTTTTTTGACATTTGTGCCCATTTTTATTACAGTTTGTAGTAATTGAGACCGTTCTGTACTGTATACTATAGATATAACACAGTTTCTCATGTGTTGTTGTTTTATTTGGACGTCTCTGTATTTTCGTCAGGATCATCATGATATGCTTCTGGAGATTGAGAGAGATAAAGCCATAACTGACAAGGTGATTCTCATTCAGAAAGTGGTGCGAGGTTTTAAAGACAGGTGAGATTTCATTATGTTTCCGAATCCTAATAACGTGATAATGTGCTGTTTTACAAAAATATCTCGTTCTCTTTCCACAGATCGAATTTTCTGAAAATGAAGAAGTCGGCCATGTTGATCCAGAAGACATGGAGGGGTTATTACTGTCGGAAGAATTACGGAGCGGTAGGTCTCAAGGATGTTTACAGAAGTTTGACTGTGTACACAGTTTATTGTTGTGAAACGATTGTCTTCTGTCCCGTAGATGCGAGCTGGATTCTCACGTCTGCAGGCCTTGTATCGATCTCGTAAACTTTACCACACTTACCACATTGCACGACAGAGAATTACCCTGTTTCAGGGCCGCTGTCGAGGGTATCTGGTGCGACGGGCCTTCAGACATCGACTCTGGGCCGTCATCACCATCCAGGCCTATACGAGAGGCATGATCGCCCGCAGACTTTACAAGAGACTCAAAGGAGAGGTGAAGAGCTTTTATTTCTGCAGGAAATGCTTTTGAAAATCTTTTTTTACGCTCAAGTTTCTCATGTGTATCTGTTTATATTCTATTTAGACAACCAAACAGAAATGCATTTGAGTTTTTTTCTGCCGCTTTTCTGTGTGTCTCAGTATCGACGGCGTCTAGAGGCGGAGAAGATGCGTTTGGCTGAAGAACAGAAGCTCAGGAACCAGATGAGCGCCAGGAAGGCCAAAGAAGAGGCCGAGAAGAAGCACCAGGAGCGTCTGGCACGGCTGGCACGAGATGACGCCGAGAGAGAGAAGAAAGAGAAAGAGGAGACGAGGAAAAAGAAAGATATGTTAGATCAGATGGAGAAAGCTCGGCACGAGCCCGTCAATGACTCGGATATGGTGGACAAGATGTTTGGGTTCCTGGGTACCACAAACTCTTTCCCCGGTCAGGAAGGTCAAGCACCGGCTGGATTTGAGGTGAGGATGGTGGATTAGTGAGATTAGAGTTTGCTTTTGTTGTCTTCGATGTCTTAAGTGTATGTTTCTCAGGACCTGGAGAGAACACACAGAGAACTAGAGGAGGAAGATCTGGATGAAGCTCTTCCTCTCCCGGAGGAGGATGAAGAGGATCTGTCCGAGTACAAATTTGCCAAGTTCTCCGCCACGTATTTTCAGGGCACGACCACACACACTTACGTACGACGGCCGCTTAAACAACCCTTGCTGTTTCATGAGGATGAAGGAGATCAGCTGGTACGTGACTTTTCAAGGCTTCAGATGTGCTTTTATGATATATTACTGTGATATGCTCATGTTAAACCACAAATGATATAAAACCATTTAATGTTTAATTCTTCGAACACTTTATAACTCATCCTCCAGGCTGCTCTGGCCGTGTGGATCACGATCCTCAGGTTCATGGGTGACCTTCCGGAACCCAAATATCACACAGCCATCAGTGACGGCAGCGAGAAGATCCCCGTCATGACCAAGATCTACGAGACGCTCGGAAAGAAAACGTACAAGAGAGAACTGCAGGCTCTGCAGGGAGATGGAGAGGTGAGAGATGCTGCTGGATGTAACGCCATTAATGCAATGTATACAGATTCACACAATCTCACACAAAATGTGTCCATTTCTTCTGATCAGAACTCTCACACCGACAGTCATAAGAAGAGCAGCGTGCGTCACAAACTGGTGTCACTCACTCTTAAGAAGAAGTCCAAGATTACTGAGGAGGTAAGTGATGGTGTTGCCATGGTGATGCTATTGGTGATCACATCTTTTCAGATCTTTTCTTGTTCGACCTGCTTTCACCCCATGAAGACATGAACGCATATAATCGTGTGTATATATATATATATATATATGTATATATAGACGGTTTCAAAGTGACAACATAAACAAACGTTACTGCGCATGTGCGCTTTTATGACCCCCCCAATTTAATTTCCGGTAAACATCCACAAACAATAGAGTATTTCTGATAACAAGCAAAAGAAACCCAGAAAAAACTGGTCTCTCCAATATTTAGAATTTAGACTGCGATACTAAGCTCAACCGCTAGATGTCAATGTCGCATACGGTTTCTTTAACTACAGGACCCATTCAACAAATTGTTTATTTAATAAAAAGGAACATACAAACAAAATTCAACAAATCGTTTATTTAATACAATTGTTATACAACAAAATAATACTATTAAGTAATATTAACATAATTAAATATAGTTATATTAATAGACACTAGCCAAACACAAACCGGAAGATAACAGGCGCGTGTGCGTCCTATGAAACGGCTAATGTTACTATAAAAACTTTGAGTGAAAATCAGTTCTAAATGATTTATTCCACTCCTAAGAATAAAAATAAAAGCTAGACGATACACAGATTTAAAGGACAAAAATGGTACAAAAATACCCCAATGTATTTTACTTTGCATGAAGATGTACAAGGTTTCGTGCGATTTACCCAAGGGGTCTGACATGTTTATTATTAAACATGTCAGACATGAAATATTCATGAAATAATGACATGAATATTATTATATAGAGATGAGCCATAGATTTTTTCGTCAGGTGACCAAGCGTCTGAATGATGGTGAATATACGGTACATGGGAACAGCATGCTGGAGGACAGACCCACATCCAACCTGGAGAAGCTACACTTCATTATCGGCAACGGGATCCTGCGTCCAGGCCTGAGGTTTGACCTGAGACACTCAAACGCATTCAGAATCATTAGTTTAGTTGTCTCATTGAACTCTTTTATATAAAGATGATTTGATGATTTTGATCTTGTTTCTATCAGAGATGAGATCTACTGTCAGATTTCTAAGCAGTTGACCCAGAATCCGTCTAAAAGCAGTCACGCTCGCGGCTGGATCCTCATGTCTCTCTGTGTGGGCTGTTTCGCACCATCTGAGAAGTTTGTGAAGGTGAGAAATGTTGCTTAAAGTTAAACTGGAAATATCGATTTATTCATCGATATTAAAAGGTTTACTTTAAGTATATTTTAAGTGTGTGTTGTGGGTCTTTTGTTCATGCATTTTTAGTACCTGTCTTACTCATGAGCATGTGAATTACTGTGATTTTACTATAGTAAAAGTACAGTAACCCACATGCACATCCAACTCAATCGCACAGCGGAATCGTAAGTATTTTACGAGGTGGCTAATTTTGGCTAATCCGTATGAATTCGTACGATCTCAGTCGTAGGTTTTAGTGCGATTTGCATTGACGTTTGCTCCGCGTTAGTTACGTTGTGTAGCGACGGGGTTATGGGTGGGCCTTCAGTATCGCTTAATCGTATGTTTTTGTACAACTCACGACGTATGAATTCATCTCGTAAAATACTTAAGACTTCCCGTAAGATCAGGTTGGCTCATCAGTAATTCAGTGTAAAAAACTTTGATCTATTTATATCAGTTACAGTGTCTTTATTATACATTCTGTGTTTTTCTTTCTGTAGTATCTGAGGAATTTTATCAATGAAGGTCCACCTGGTTATGCTCCGTATTGTGAAGAGAGACTCAGGAGAACGTTTGTCAACGGAACCCGAACACAGCCTCCCTCCTGGCTGGAGCTTCAGGTGTATTATATACATCAAATAAAAACATAGTTTAACATGATAAAATAATCTGGTTTATAACTTGTGCGCTGTCTATAAGTAATCTTATCACTTTTATCCAAGGCCACCAAATCTAAGAAGCCTATAATGCTTCCGGTGACGTTCATGGACGGGACCACGAAGACCCTGTTGACAGATTCGGCCACAACGGCCATGGAGCTGTGCAGCGCTTTAGCAGACAAGATCAACCTTCAAGATCGCTTCGGTTTCTCTCTCTACATCGCCCTCTTTGACAAGGTGTGTGTGATCAATCCTGTTGCTTATACAGTATCTGGCACACACTCACGTAAAGCGTGTTTATTGTGACAGGTGTCGTCTCTGGGCAGCGGCAGCGATCACGTGATGGATGCCGTGTCTCAGTGCGAGCAGTATGCTAAAGAGCAGGGCGCTCAGGAGCGTAACGCCCCCTGGAGGCTGTTCTTCAGAAAAGAGATCTTCACACCCTGGCACGACCCGGCTGAGGACGCTGTAGCTACAAACCTCATCTACCAGCAGATCGTACGAGGGGTGAAGTTCGGGGAGTATCGCTGTGATAGGGTAAGATATGACACAACCAACTCTTTCTTTCTTTATTATTTTACACATTTTAGAATAATAGTAAATAGAATGGGATTTTTGTGACTTAAAAAATCTAAATTAATTCTAATTTGTTATATTTGAGCTCTTATTGGCTATAACATTTACGCATATGTCTCCAAACTAAAACATTTTTAAGATCATGAGAACTTTTTTTAGTCAAATGATCTTTTGAATGATCGTATAAATGTCTTAGCTGTGTTCATTGCCCACTTGTTCTAAGGAGGGAATATTCCTTTTTCTCCCACTTACTTTTATCTGTTTTTCCACGTTTGTTTTTCGTTTCTGCTTTGCGCTTGTCTTTTGCTCTCTATCTTCTCTCTCTTGTCTTTTATTTTCCTGGAGGAGGATGATCTGGCAGAGCTGGCGTCTCAGCAGTATTATGTGGACTACGGCTCTGAGATTCTTGTGGAACGTCTTTTGAGTCTCATTCCGTCTTACATCCCAGACAGAGAGATCAGCTCAGCCAAAACCGTGGAGAGATGGGCTCAGTTCATCATGGCTGCTCATAAAAAGGTGCAATAAACAAGAGTGGGTCATATCGTTCACATCATGAATAAACTTATTCTCAGAATGAAATATAAGTAAACTAGTGAATATATATTAGAAGATGTGCAGTGACTTCAAGACAAGTTCCCATTAAGAAAGTGTTTTAAATATTCCACTAAAAAGTGTAACATTTTAATTAATTTTTTTGTTCTAAAATCTTTTTTATAATGATTTTAGAAAATTATTATATAGAAAAACAATAGTTATTGTTTTACAGATTTTTCATGTATTTTTGAAATACGGTCAAAAAACGTAAAAAATAACAGAAAAAGCAAACAGCAAAAAAGCAGCAAAACTATTTATTATATATTCTTATATACTGTAATTTTACAGGGAAAAAAATTATTTTATGGTAGCTCTGTTGCTCCATCTGACTAAATGTTTTACTTTTTTTTACTGTGTTGATAAAAAGCTTGCATTGTTTAGGATGCATATTATAGCTTTTCTTCCATTAACTGTTTCAGATTTCAAGTGACTGAATGAAAGTTTTTCCAACCTGTTTTTTGTAATATGATTCAATAAAAGTTTTATATTGCCTTGTACTTGTACGTGTGTAATGACAATAAAGTTGAATCTAATCCAATCTAATCTATATTGTCCCGTGCTTGCTACAGAAACGAATGATGGCAAACAATATCTTAACATCTTGTAGTCCGATTAAAGAGTCGAGAAAAGGTTATTATTAAACAGAAACATTGGTGTACAGTTTTATTGAGGTTTGTTTCATTGTGTGTGTGTGTGTGTGTGTGTGTGTCGTGTAGGGCATCTACACTCAGAAGAGATTCGGCCCTCCAAAGGTCAAAGAAGAAGTCGTGGATTTCGCTCGCTACAAGTGGCCTTTGTTATTCTCACGATTCTATGAAGCCCTTAAATTTTCAGGTATATGTTTGGACACAGACAGAAATGTTTCTTTTTAACGTTGACTTATTGCTATTATGTTTGTGTTTCTGCCTGTAGGTCCCAGTCTACCCAAGAATGACGTGATAGTGGCCGTGAACTGGACGGGTGTTTATTTTGTGGATGAACAGGAGCAGGTTCTTCTTGAACTTTCTTTCCCAGAGATCACGGGTGTTTCCAGCAGCAGGTGTGTGTGGAGAGGTTTGTTAGATGTTTGATATGATTTGAGTTTTAAAGATGTTTTCTCTCTTGTTCTGTCAGTGGAGGAAAGCTTCAGGCCCAAAGCTTCACTCTGGCCACCATCAAAGGGGATGAATACACCTTCACCTCCAATAACGCCGAGGACATACGAGACCTGGTGGTCACTTTCCTCGAGGGTCTCAGAAAGAGATCCAAGTTTGTTGTGGCCTTGCAGGACAATCCCAGTCAAGGTTAGACGCATGCGGATATCATGAATGCTGAGGTTTTTCTGCTGAAGCTGGTTAAGTCAGTTGCATCTTTTGTCTCCGTGTACGATCAGCCAGCGATGACTCGACGTTCCTGAGCTTTGTGAAAGGTGATCTGATTCTTCTGGATCAGGACACGGGCGAGCAGGTCATGACGTCGGGCTGGGCTCACGGCACCAACGACAGAACCAAACAGAGAGGAGATTTCCCCGCAGACTGTGTCTATGTGCTGCCCACCATCATCAGACCTTCACCTGATATTGTGGTAATGAAGATCTAAAAATAATCATTGTTTCATGCTTCAGTGTTCACTTTCACCGTCTGGTTTTCTCTCGCTCGCCTTCAGGCCTTGGTTACCATGACACCAGACCAGCGTCAGGAGTCGGTCCGGATTTCACACGTGCCGCTGACGGAGAGTTCAGAGAGGATAAAGCCGTACACGCTGGAGGAGTTCTCCTACGACTACTTCAGGTCATTCATCTCTTCCTGTTTCTCAGTTATTGCTATATCAGTTTTTCAGGTGATTCATCTGTTCCTACATGCTGCATATCCTAGAAAAACAACCCAATATCAAAAGGAAACGTATTTTATTATAGAGTTATAATATTATTTGTGTTAAGTATATAAAGCATTTTGAGGAGCGAGCATTAGATTTGACTATTAACTTTTTATTTACATTACATTTACATTTTTTTTCATTTTATCCAAAGCGACTTACAACAGAGCATAAAACATTTTGTCAACACAAAATGTTGACATTTGACAATGAATTCAACTATTTCTTTAGTGCTTTATAGTGCTTTACTAGAAATAAGAAAAAAGGAAATTGTTTATTTTTCCAAATTCTCTTTACTGTAATACATCCAGACATTTTACACTTGGGTTTGGGTATTTCTCACTGTTCTCGCTGGTGATTCTCTGGTGATTTAAATAAATACAAATAAATATTCAGATGTTTCTATATTTGTGATAATAAGAAGGAAAGTGTGTTTGTTTGTAGGTTCTTTTGTGGAAACTAGTGACTTAGTGTTAGCAGCACTTATTGTATTATTGCTTCTGTATGACATATCGCTTTATTGCTTCATAATTTCTCTGTAAGTCGCTTTGGATAAAAGTGTTTGCTAAATGACTAAATGTAATTTGATTGTAAAATCAGCAAATAAACCAAATCAAACACTTGTTCTCCACTTTATCCCTCTCTGACGTTTGACCCCGTCTGTTCCTCCAGACCTCCTCCTAAACACACGCTGAGCCGAGTGATGATCACTAAGAACCGAGGGAAAGACAAACTGTGGAGCTGCACGAGAGAACCCATCAAACAGGCCCTGCTGAAGAAATGTGTGAATCATGAGGAGCTTTCACAGGAGGCCTGTATGGCCTTCATAGATATCCTTCACTTCACTTTTATAAACATTTCTGCATTTGATTTCTGAATATGAAACGTCCTTGACTCCATCTGCACCTATGATGAAATACATGGGCGATTATCCGTCCAAGCGGACGCGTTCGGTGAACGAGCTCACGGATCAGATCTTTGAGGGCGCGCTGAAGGCGGAGCCTCTGAAAGACGAGATCTTCTGTCAGATCATCAAGCAGCTGACAGACAACCACATCAAGTGAGTTCACAATGAAGAATAAAGGTGCTTGTGAATGATGTCAGTTTTCTCTGGCCATCAGTAAAGCTCTTTGTTTGTTTGTTTGTTTGTTTACAGGTACAGTGAGGAGAAGGGTTGGGAGCTGCTCTGGTTGTGTACGGGTCTCTTTCCTCCCAGTAATGTTCTGTTACCACATGTCCAGAGATTCCTGCAGTCTAAAAAACATCATCCACTGGCATCTGACTGCATGCAGAGACTCCAGAAAGCTTTACGGTAAATACACTCATATACACCTGCATGTACTGAACTACACGCACGCACGCCCACACACACACACACACACACACACACACACACACACACTAATAAAGACACAAAGAAACACAGACACACATATATATATAAAGACACAAAGAAACACACACACACACACACACAAACACACACACACACACACACACATATAAAGACACAAAGAAACACACGCACACAAAGAAACACACACGCACACAAAGAAACACACACGCACACAGGGTTGTGAGCTTTACAAAGAAGGCTGTATTATATATATTTATTTTTATATGGAATCACAACAGAGTTATTAGTTTTTCGTTTTATTATTCGATTTTTTCCCACATTTTAAATGAGCTTGAATTTGTATTCTTTTTAGTTTTCATGTTAATTTTTGTTTTTTTTGTATTAATTATGTTATTGTGTTTTTATATGTTTATTTTATGTCATCAGTGATTGCTATATATTGCTGTGTTGGTTTAATTGATTTTTTATTTCAGTTCTAGATTTTTCTTTCTTTCTACTTAATTATTTATTTATACTTAATTATTTTAACACTCCAACTTAAACTTATTTCAGTTTGTTAAAGTTTGTCAAATAATATTTAGGCCTATGTTTTATTTGATTTTAAATAATAGAAATGTTGGTAACACTTTACTTAAAGCCTTTATGTTTAATGCATTATAAAGGGTTATTAAAGGGTATAATGCATTATAATTGTTCATAATGTGCGTTGTGATACATTATATGTTGTTTTAAAGAATTATAACCAAATTTAAATGAATTGATAAGTGTTATAATGTATTAACTGTGGTTACAATTATTCATGACACATTACAATGCATTAATTTGTAAGGCATAATTAATACATTAAAACTACATTCATAATGAATAAATGCTTTAAGTAAAGTGTTACCGAAATGTTTTTTGTTGTTGTTGTTTTCTATAACAACTCGAGTGAAACAATGTGTCACATGTTAAAACCTAAATCGTTGCCTTTGAACAACTGCATTCTGGGCAGTTTTGAGATATTGAGCTTTAAAGGTTTTGTATTCCATTTGACTTTGTTTAGAAATTGAAAAGGTTTTGTCTACAAAGTCCTAAAATGTAAAAAAAAAAAAACATCACATAATGTAAATAAGTTGTCACATAATATATGAATAACTCAGTTTTGACAGTAATGTCAGAAAAAGAAAATGTCAGATAATTCCTGATATTAAACTAATAAAGAAATCCATTAGGGGAAAATGAGCACAAAAAGTGGAGCAAAAACACAGCAAAACAGACAGAACGTGTGTAAAAGAGGGACAGTTTGTACAGAATAACATTTTTCTCTTGATCCTATTTTTTTTCTGCTTCATTCTGAGCTCACAGCCATTAAGACTCATGAATCATGATGTTGTTTTTTAGTTCTTGCTTTAGTGCTCTTCATGTATGACTCAATTCATTCATTCATTCATTGTGTGTCAGGAACGGCTCCCGCAAGTATCCACCTCACTTGGTTGAAGTCGAGGCGATTCAACACAAGACCACACAGATCTTTCACAAAGTTTACTTCCCTGATGACACGGATGAGGTTTATGACGACACACAGACATCATTTAAATAAACTAGATTAGAAATATTAGATTAGGAATCTTGTGTTATATCTTAGAGTATGAGATCATCATAATGATAAATGAGAGGCAGGTTGAACTGTTCATATGTATCTGGAAGTATTTGTGGTAAAAATCCTGCCAGCATGACGGTCACTTAAATGAATGTTTCTGCTGTTTGTTTCAGGCGTTCGAGGTGGAGTCCAGCACAAAAGCCAAAGATTTCTGTCTGAACATCTCCAGCAGACTGCTGCTGAAATCACCTGAAGGATTCAGTATGTTTGTCAAGATTTCTGATAAGGTATCTGAAGATCTGTTCAGCCAGAACGTCATACTTCATGGTGACGCCAAACTCACATCACGTTTGCAGTCATTTGTTCATAATTTGTGTTTTGTTTGTGTGGTTTTGTGCTGTAGGTCATCAGTGTTCCTGAGGGGGATTTCTTCTTTGATTTTGTCCGTCATCTGACTGACTGGATAAAGAAAGCCAGACCAGCTAAAGATGGTACGGCCGTGACTTATTCTGCACATTTGCTGCTACTCATTCATGTTAATCTATGTACCATAGTATACCATGCTTTGGATATACGGTATATATTATGGTGCTTTGAATAGATAAGTATACATATATATATATATATGCCACATTCGATTGCTCCAGACACGTCAATGTATTCGCCATCTTGGAAAAGTAAACATTTCAGTTGCTGTCGTCACTCACAGGAAAAAACAATGAGTTTTTCCAAAATGTCCAACCTCTCCAATGTGGTGGGCATCTTCTGTATAGGCGGCTCATAGAAATGTTATATATACACTGTTCTGTAGAAATTACATTGTTATTGGCAACAGTTTTTTTTTTTAAGATAAATGATCATTAAACATGAACAAGTCTTTATCTTTACAGAAAATAACAGCCTCATGCAAGAATTTCTTGCAACCATAAATCTGAAAAACCCATAAAAAGGTTGATGCACGAGGCTGTTATTTTATAGTTTTTTTTCCTGTAAAGATAAAGACTTATTATTGTTTAATGTTCATTTATCTTTGAACAAACTGTTGCCAATAAATTCGATAATTATAAATCTACAGTAAGTTACTGGCAACATTTTTTACAGTGTATTTATGGTTTGCATTATTATGGCACATGCATAGGGTGATAATTCCTTGGCTATGTTATTACTTTCTTTTTACAAATGTAATGTTTTGCTTATAGTCATTTTGTCTTATGTACAGCTGCTTTGTAACAATGAACATTGTAAAAAGCGCTACATAAATATACTTGCGTTGAGGAAGGTCACAAAACACAGAGTTTTAGCAAATGAATGTTAATAAATGTGTGTTTGTCTGATGCTCAGGTATAGTTCCTTCATTGACCTACCAGGTGTTTTTCATGAAGAAATTGTGGACGACCACAGTTCCAGGAAAAGACTCATTTGCTGACTCGATCTTTCATTATTATCAGGTGAACATCACATATTCAATATAATATTTTGTATTTGAATACATCCTTTGAAAGATGTTCCATATAACCTTACTTTTGTGTGTAGGAGCTTCCTAAATATCTTCGTGGATATCACAAGTGCTCCAGAGAGGAGATTTTCCAGCTTGGCGCTCTCATCTACCGAGTCAAATTTGAAGACGATAAATCGCACTTTCCCAGCATTCCCAAGATACTAAAGGAGCTTATTCCTCAGGATCTGATACGACAGCTGTCTCCAGACGACTGGAAAAGGGTTTGTTTTTTAATACACAGTGTTTTTCAAGCACGTCACTTTTATGTGTATTAACACGGCATATGTTTGGGTTCGCAGTCAGTTGTGGCGTACTTCAACAGACATGCTGGTAAATCCCGAGAGGAAGCCAAGCTGATGTTTCTGAAGATCATTTTCAAATGGCCCACGTTTGGTTCTGCTTTCTTTGAAGTGAAGGTAAAAGTGCCACAAAACTGTTATAAAGCACAAGAGTGTTTTACAAAACATAACGTCATGTTAAAATCCTGTCAATGCAGCAAACCACTGAGCCAAACTTCCCTGAGATCCTTCTGATCGCCATCAATAAATACGGAGTCAGTCTGATCGACCCCAAGAACAAGGTGTGTGTGTGTGAGCTTTCTTCATAGTGATGTCGTCTTTGTAGTGCTCATCGTGAAGTGTGTTTATTCTGTTTTCTCTGTCCACAGGATATTTTAACCACGTATCCCTTCACAAAGATCTCAAACTGGAGCTCTGGAAACACATACTTTCACATCACTATTGGAAACCTGGTTCAGGGCAGCAAACTTCTGTGTGAGACATCACTGGTGAGAGACTATACCATCACTTCACATCTTAATACACTGCAAAAAAATGACAAACATATTACATTTAAGTGAATTCGTGCTTAAAACGAGCAAAAATCTGCCAATGTGGTAAGAAAAATGAACTTGAATTAAGTTCTTAGTCACTAAATTGAAGATGAAGATTTTGAAGCACAAATTCACTTAAGTTGTATATTTTTTGCCTACAAACAAGACGTATTTTCGTATTTTCTTCCTTTTGCTCATCAAGAAAATGAATCTTGATTCAAGAATTTGTACACATTTGTATTGAAATCAAGACAAACTTACTAAGTAAGAAAGTCATTTTTTGCAGTGTAAGCATTTTTGTCTTGTTTTCTATAGTAAAAAAAAATATATCTAGAGATTAATAGAAAAATATATTGAATAAGTTTATGTTTAAAACAAGCAAAATCTGCCAGTGGGGTAAAAAATAATCTTACACTGCAAATAATGAATTTGATAAATTCTTAAATCAATCCATTCAATCTATCCATTTCCTTAATGAGCAAAATGACCTGAGAAAATACGTCTTGTTTTTTAGACAAAACATATTAAATTTAAGTGAATCTGTCAATGGGGGTAAAATAAAAAACTTGAATTAAGTTTAACCTTTTTCTTAGTCACTAAATTCAAGATTATTTTTCTTACCCCATTGGCAGAATGTTTTGCTTGTTTTAGGCACAAATTCACTTAAATTTGATACGTTTTGTCTAAAAACAAGACGTATTTTTTTTAGGTCCTTTTGCTCATCAAGAAAATGAATCTTGATTCAAGACTTTTTACACATTTGTACTGAAATCAAGACAAGAAAGAAAGTATTTTTTTGCAGTGTAGGTCAACTTAAGGTCAAACAAAATTCTATTTTTTTTGTTGCTTGTTTTAAACATAAACTTACTAAATTCTTATATAAGACAGGAAATATCTTGGGTCCATTTCCTTCAAGAATTTGTAGATATTTTTACAAGATGAAATTGCTTAGTAAGAAGTGTTGCAAAAAAACACAATGTTTAGTTCTCTTAAAAGTGGCCTAATTTAGTATTGAAACATTGATATAAAGTATTCCTAAAAATATCCTTGAACTTAAGCCTACATAATAAAGTAAACTTGAAGTGTTTTTCTAAGGGATACAGTACTACAGTACCCTGTCCTTTGAGCATTTACTTGTCTCCTTTCACAGGGTTATAAAATGGACGACCTCCTGACGTCTTACATCAGCAAGATGTTGACCACCTTGAGTAAACAGCGTCCTTCTCACAGCCACAGCAAGTGAACGTTTGATTGGCACGAGGCCGTCGAGCTGGTGCGTCTGCTGCGGCCTATTGGTCGACCGTGCAGCTGGGGGCGGGCCTTCGCAGCTCAGCTGTGGAGAATGAGCCGCACACCCTCATGCAGCTCGCAGGGCTCCGTGTATCCTGATGATGAATCTTCATCCGTCTCCAGTGAGGATGACTACCTCTGACCGGCTCTGTGGGAGCTCGCCGCTCCTCAAAACTGCTTTTTAAAACCGTTCAGCCGAGTTTCATAAATGATTTGGATCATTATGTGATGATGTAAAATGTAGGTAGCATTTATTTCAGAAATTCTATTATGAATACATATGCATCCCTGAAACATGTCATTAAAAATCATTTTCATGTCTTCCTCACAGTAACATCTCTGAACAAATAATGTTAAATGTTTATGAACTTAGTCAGTTTTATTTATATGAACTTTGTTACACTGCAAGCCTTAAGACATTTTGAAAGATGAAGAACTTTGTTGTTACAGGTTATGTTAAAGCACATATTAACCTTGTTTCTTGAGTTTACATGATCAGTGTTTTTCTATAGATCTTCCTCTATAGTCACAGTTTCATTTTAGATGATGTTAAAAGAGAAAATCTCATGATACAAAGCCTTATTTCACTCTACGTGAGCCACATGATGACTGTCAAATCTTGTGGCTACAGAGGAAAAATTCAAATGTAAATGTAGAATAATAATATGATGGATGTTTGGTGTTTTTTCAGTGGTTTTGTAGTATGACCCCATAGACGATTTTATTTTGTAATGTATGCTTGGTTATAAATGCAAATTTGGTTCGTGTCATTGTATTTATGAATCGTTTAATTTATGGCCTTTATTTGCATTAAAATGTCATAGAATGTGACTGACGGTTTATAAAAATCAAACTAACCTGAACAACAAATTTATGAACGGATGAAAGTTTTTTCCTCGCTTCATGTAAATGCATCATCCATATTAGGTATCAAATAAAGTTTTATATCAAAATGTTGTAGTAAAACTTTTGTGTTTTGTGAAAAGTTTTGACACTGATCTTTATTCATTCTTTGCTGTAGTTTATATTTATCTTTCTTGTACTATGGTTCCTTTCCTCATTGGCTTTCTTTCCAAAATCTATACATACTTTCATTCAAGTACATTAAATTAAAAAAACTATTACACCCCAAAGCTGACTTGTATTATTTTGAACGTGTGTGTTTATAAAAATGATGTTAAGTTGATCTTTTAAACTTAAAATATTGAGTACATGAACCGTATAATGGTGAAGTAATGTTAGACTTCTGTCAGTCGTTTTAAGTATATTTCTGACTGAGCAAGATTATTTTAGTTAACTAAAATGAAAAACTTTGAAAATTTTTCTGTTCATTAAAATCCAAGAAAATATTTGCCTAAAAATTATTGGGAAAAAATTTACTAAATAAATTTTTTTAATGTTGCCTCAGAAATAAGTTTAGAGCACTAAAATTATAAAAAAATAAATAAAAAATAAAATAAAGATTAATTTTATATAGCAAAAATTAACAATAAAATGACAAAAGCAATTTCAACTAAAAGTAACATCAAAACTCAAATACCTCTGAGAAAATTAAATGTAAATTCAATGCAAACTTTCTTATTTTTAAAGTGCACAAATAACTTGAATAAACATTTTTTTGTAAGGGCTTGGATGTCGTTTATAAATACGCAACAAAAGTCTTTATTAGAATTCTGTTTAAGATCCGTTTACAATAATATATATAAACATATGTTTCAGATTAAATAGAAATCATACTATGCATTGCATTTTATACAGGCAAGAAGTTTCATCATTCAATAGAAAGCTCATGTCCAAATCTTTACTCTAATATCTTTATTATTAAAACTCAATCTAACAATCCAACTTCCAGATTGTCTGATTTTAATTGTCTCGATTGTGTGACGTTTTACATTTTCACTTCATGCAATGGACTTGACATCTTCAGTGTTTTTAAAGAAGTCTGAGATATTTAACAATGCCTTTGCAATGATGAGTACGTTCTTTGTTTTTTGTTTTTTTTGCCATGCGCATCAGGATGTTAAACAGGCAAACTGAGTCATTCACATGTTGAAAAATAACTTCACAGAAGCAGGAGAAACAGAATGACATCTCATCTCCTCGTGCCAACCAACTCATAAAAATACAGTCGATATGTCACATAAAAGTGTTATGGAACTACCATTGTAGTACTACGGTATTCTATGAAGAAGTAGCATGTAAATACCACAATATATGATTATGACAAGCATGATCATGTACCATGATATATAATTCAAAGTACTGAGGTTTCATATCTTTTCATGTACTTTCTGATGGATTTATTTGACATACAATCAAACTACACTGTAAAAGATTTGAATGAATTCAATTTAAAAATATTAGTTAACATAACAAGTTTGCATGAAATTCACTAGTTAACAATTTTTTTTAAGTTGAATGAACTCAACTAAAAGAAAATTTTAAGGTAGCCAGGTTACAATTTTTAGTTAACCCAAAAATATTTTTTACAGTGTATTTGTAGGACTAACATATTTTGCATTGTGACATTTTTATGTTTAGCACATTTCTCCAAACCCCAAAACTGAAATAAATAAAAATATTGTATGTGAATTATCGCATAAGCATGGTATGTATATTCAACATTTTAAATAACGGAAATAACAAAAACAGACAATAAAAATTGAATGAAAAAATGTGCTAATATTTAAAAGATGTCACAAATCCAAATGGTCCTTAAAAATATTATTATACCAAATTGAACTTTGAAACATGACATAAACATGTTAAATATAATGTGAAATATAACTTAATCAGTTTATCCTGACATCCGAAATATGGATGAATTTTCTCAAAAACTTCCATTGGGAGTTTTTCTCCACTGGGACTAGAAAAACTTCAGTGAGGTCTCATGAATCCACGCGGCATCTGCTGTCGGTCTGAAGATCTCACGGACGCTTCGCTCTTCCTCAGACGGGCGGCTCTTCTGTGATGGTGGGCAGGTTTGGTGGGGCTTGTGAGTTATGAGGTTCTCCTGGAACGCTGATGCTGGAGATGGACCAGACGTCACTGAGCTCTGCCGTACGGAGAGAGAAATGTCACAGAGGCTCGCTCACAGATCAGTAATGAGAGAGATGAGCGCTTCAGACGGGTACAGAGAAGCCATGCACAGGGGAAACATGCAGGGAGAGATCAGGATCCAGAGAGAGAGACGGGCCATCAAAGAACAGAGGATTCCAGCGAATGCCCTGCACCTCACAGGCTTCTACAGGACAAAATCACATGCAAGACAACATATACTGTACATACTGTATATGACACTATGAGGCTGTATATGTCATCATCACAGATACAGTATAAATACTTTACTGTATGGAATATATGTTTCTATTTTTAATATGTTTTATTTTCTTCAAATATGGATATATACACTAGCGGTTCAAAGTTTTGGGACACTTGAGCAAAATAAAAAAATAAAAAACTTTTGATTTGAGGTGTTTGCTTAAATATCTGAAACTAGTTTAGTAGACGAAAATAAAATTTTAACATACATGTTTTTCATGACAAAACTAACATTTTATTTAATTTTTTTTGTGGATAACTTTGACTGAATAATGAAGAAAGAACAGCCAATAAGAGCACAGAATAGATCAAAACTCCTTTAATATTGTTTATGAAGCATCTCGGGGTGAAGAAGCTGCTTGAGAAAATTACATGAAAACATTTCTGCAAATTCTAGTCTAAAGGTGAAAATGATAAAATATAAAATGTTTTAATATCTTTCTCTTACAACATAATTCCCATAGTTCCCTTCGTTTAATTTCAGAATTTTGATTATTATTATAAAATGTGGAACAAATTTGAACACAAGTGAGTAAGTGTCCCAAATGTAATATATGTTAAGTTATGCGAGCTCACATTTTATGGGGAGTGAATTTAACTATTGAAGTTTCTAAAAAATGATCCATATTTAGCCGCGAAAATAATTAAGAGACCGTTTCAAAGCATCATTTCAGTTTTTCTGAATTTACTATTTATAGGTGTTTAGTTAAAATTATCATTCTTGTTGATCATTCTCAGAAGACAGAAAAGATGCTCTGTATTTCTTCAGACCTCAAATTCTGCATATAATATTTACTTTTAAGCAATACAACAGTCATATTGTAGCCTACATGTATTTAGGGAAAGTTCAAAATATTTTTTTTATGTGATGTTATTATTTTATCACAGTTTTCATGTGTCTTGTCATTCTGTCAGTTTCACATTGCTGTTGGATGACTTTATGTCACTCCTGAGGTTTGATTTTGTTAAAATTCAACAGACACTTGACTGGAATGACCACAACACATCTAGAAATGCTAGTTTGAAATAAAAAGTTGGAGTGGTCTCTTCATTTTTTAGGTCATTTGGGTGGTTCGTGCATATTTTGTTCCAAGACAGCAATGGCACATGAGATAACTTACCGGTTCTGAACTTGCTGTACGGTCCGTTCTCATTCACCTGTCTACTGCCAGACCAGAAAGGTAAACCTCTCTCACGCCACCTACAGGAGGAAAGATGACAGGTGATTCTATTTCACTGTGATATTCATAGTGTTTCGTTTCAGTATCACCCTTTGCTGAGTTCACACTCAACGCGAAGGATCGTATCCGTCGCTCTTGATTTCTCGCTTGAATACTGACGCGAAAACATCCGGACGAATTTCTCGCTTCTTAACTTGCGCGAAAGACGCGCGTTCGCGACAATCGCGCCGCCTATTCGCGTCATTCGCATCGCCTGCCGCGAGTTCGCGTCTATTCGCGTCTTTGCATTGACTTGCATTGACTCAATTCGCGTTTGGGGTGAACTCACAGTCTAGTCTCAGTTGTTTCTTTTCAAAATGAAATGAGAGTGTAATTGTTGAAGCACATGAAGAGTCTGGAGGTGTGAATTAATCAAATAATGTGGATTTGATAAGAAATGTTGGAGATCTTTAATAATATTGACTTTTGATTGCAGACGAGACAAATCTGAGCTCAGTTTGAGACATTGTTGAGATCTCTACTGAAACTCTAATGACGGAGACATTCGTGAGATTGAGAAAAAGTTTCCTTTCCATCTCATTGATATTTAGGAGAAATAATCAAGTTTTTAAAGAGATCTTATCTGTGGGTTGATTGAAGAGCAACAGGACTCGACAGGAGCAGTCTAGTGTTTTATGGATGGAGTCAGGACTCACCAGTGGAATATAAAAACAGCGGCGATGAGGAAAGCAGACACGATATCCGTCAGACTCCACATTAAACTGTAGTCTTCTGGAGTCTGTGCGTGTGCGTGAGGACAAGAGATCAATGTTAATAAAACCCAGAACACAGACATGATTCCTCATGATGTTCATTCACTCACCATGAGGAAAAGCGGCTGCTGGAGTTTCTTCAGAATGTGAAGAGCGTTGGTGGTGACCGAATGAACTCCTGCACACCACGCCAGAGAATAAAGCCACGGCTGACTGATCACATACAGGTTAGTACTGATGTTCACTGAAGCGTACTTTCTGAAATGAGAAACACGACATTGAAGAGACGTGTGGTTCAGGAAAAGAGAAACTATCTCCTAAGATAGATAGAGACCGTTTATTTTATTACTTATGTAAAATTCAAGTATCAAAGTACTTGTAGTATACTTGTAAGTGTACTATTTTAGTACCGCTTAGGACTAAATTGGCCCACTTTACTTTTAAGTATACTTTAAGTGTAACAGTAGTAAACTTTAAGTACTAGTTTTAAATGATGTTTTCATTTCTACTGCAACTATACTTGTGAACTTACAGGTACACTGATATTTTACTAGTTAAATACTTTTTTTGTCAATTAAATACTTTTTAGTGTATAAAAGGACACTTTGATGTATACTTCATATTCTACCTTTAAAGTGAACCTAACATTACACTTAAAGTTTAATGAATATTTCCATATTATTTTTGTACTTCAAGTACAATAATTTTTTGGGGTCAATAATGTGCGCTAAATGAAGTCAATTCTATCACAAACTTGATAAAACATTAAAGAATAGTTTCTGAAGGTTGTGGGTTTGAACACACATACTGATAAAAAGGCTTTAAATAAAGGTATAATTGTGTAGATATAAATGTAAATACGTTACTGTTTGTACCTGATCTGCTCCTGTGACATGAAGCTGTAATGGAGGTTGAGTCGGACTACATGTTCCTCCTGAAGCTCCTCTATGGTGCCGTGGTCTCCAGACGTCTGCTGTAAGTCCGGGTCCAGCTCCTGTACCAGACTCCTCTGATCGGCCGGCAACCACAACACCTGAGAAAAAACACACCATTAAACATCCGTCGCGTCCGGGTTCCTTATTCAGGATCCTGACCCACCTGACTGGAGTTAATGAACGATTCGTTGTGTAGCACCTCCAAGGTGCGACTGAGCCACGTGTCTCTGTACGGGTGACCTCTGGGTGGACGTCTGAGGTCAAAGATCACCAGTCTCCCGTGCTCGGCAGCCAGGTTGAGGAAGTCTTTCAGCGTGGGTATGGTCTGATTCTGGACCTGAACTTTCTCATGTACGTCGAGAGAAGATGCCGTACCAAAAGGGTCCCTCTAAGAGAAGAGACGGAACAGAACGACTCAAACAAATGAAACGAATAATGAAGTCAATCAGGCAATTGAGCTAGTTTTGATTGGTCACGCAGATCTGGCAACCCTGTCCGAGGAGCTCAAAGGTAGCGGATGCATTTCACAACACAGAAGAACAATCCCATAATAAACTGTTCATCAAAGCTCTCGGAGTTGATCTTTAAACAGGGCGAGGTTTAAGACGTTTGTCTTTCAGGGTCGACTGGAACTGTGACGTATGCTACCTGCTGGCAAAACCTAAATCCAGCCAGAATCCTCTACTTCCTATTGATTCCAGCAGGGATTTAAGAGGAATTTCTGAGGTTAAAACCACACCACATTTAGATGAGCACTGCCTGCTCATTTTTGTATCGTATGATGGGGTTTCAATATGTTTTGACCAAAAATGAATAAAAGAACCATTGCGGGTTGAGACAGATAAAACGGATTATTTTAATGAATGTTGTTGTAGATTTAAATAAAGTCATTTTGTCGCTTACACACATCAACAGATCAGTACCTGAAGGAACCACGATCCAGCGTTCAGTATCTCCAGCTCATTCCAGGTGAACATCGCTGCCGGTGCGTCTGTTCGGTTTGGAAACACCTCGTGCACGTTGGTTGTTCTCCTCAGCGTTGTGTCGTGCATCAGGAACGGAATACCATCATAACTGCAGACAGAAGGATTCTATTAAATGTAAAAATGCTACAAAGATTTTTTGGTTCCCAGATAACAGAAAAACATTTTTCCACTATAAAGAATGTGGATGTTAATTTGTTGTGATTTTACCAGGGTAAGGAGTGTAAAATAGAAGATCCTTTTCTTTTATGGAATTTGTGTTTGATTTATATCTTTTTTTTTATATTACACAATTCCATTTGTTATTATTTAGTTTAATTATTTGAATGTGAAAAATAGTCAAAGTCGATTGTTTATTTTTTATCACTGAATGGTTCAATTTAATCTCAGGTCTTATTACTGCGTCTTACGCAACTTTGTGTATTTTTTTGTGCTATTGTGGGAAAGCTCTAGAAAACCACAAACCCAATCCTTTGCTGGGCACATGGACGTGTGTGTGAGATATAGATCTTGGGCCTCATGAATAAGTATATTTTGTCCCAAAAGTGTTCGCAAAAAGGAAGATTTTATGCCAGAACCTGCGCATAATTCCCTTTATGAATTCCAAACAGTGGAAGATTTTGCGTACGTGTATCTCCACCCCATCTCCTCCCCGATGTAACCATATATGGAGCTTACAACGTCTAGTGCATGTTATCTGGTTATTATTTTCATATGCATATTTCCATCCACGTCATGGTACGACGAGACATTTAGAAGATATGAGCCAATGGACCGCTTTATCACCGGATCGAGCAGTGTTCACAACAATATCAAAGTACGCACCGTTGATCATTGTTCTCACTAGAAATAGTTCTGCAATATAGTTTAAGAGGAATTATAATGCACCGACCTCGCTGTCATTAAATCATTAAAATATAACATAAGACAAGTGTTCAAAAGCAGCGCATGCACTACAAATTTATTTTAACTTTTTGTGGAGTGCTTAAGCTCAGTTTAAAAATCCTTCTACCAATATTATTACATCATTCACAGTAAAAGGGTTTATCTTTTTATAAATCCCCATATGTGCGTAGAAAATTGTGTACGCATATTTCTATGTCCATTTTGTGCATCCAATGTTTATACATGACACCCCTGATGATACACGACTGGTCATGAAACCTGCGTAATATAAGCTCGTGTCCGTGTTCCCTATGGAGTGTCCTGGTGCTGGTTCAGTAGAGATGAGAGTACTAACAGGATTAATGTTCTCTAATCACTTTAACTCAACGCAACGGTGTGACTCAAATCAGATCTGATCTCTCAGTTCGAGCACATGTTTGTGAGAAGCTCATGTTTGATAGCTGAAAGCGTTCTGGGTTGTTAAGCATGAAGTTTAAATCAATGTTGACTGTTGCAAGATGGCCGACGCGTTGACGTATCCAGAACAGTTGAATGTGATCTATGTACTTAACTATGGTGTAGTCATTCAGCTTTTAAGACAGTGTTTCAACCCAGTATAAGCTCATAGGTTAGGGTGACCGTCCACAAGAAAATTAGGGATTTCGTATGATCTATGTAGGCAACAAGATAACATACAGAAGCAAAAGTACTGTGAATATGTGGTTATATGAAAGAAACCTTCATGTGTCAATGCTTTTAAAATGCTTTTAAACATATGTGACCCTGGATCACAAAACCTTACTACTTTTGTACTACTTAAGTCTTAAGTAGCACAAGAACATTTGTAGTAAAAGGCAAAAATACATCGTATGGGCCAAAATTTGCCATTTCTCTTTTATGCCAAAAATCCTTAGGATATGAAGTAAAGATCATGTTCCATGAAGATATTTTGTAAATTTCCTACTGTAAATATATCAAAACTTTATTTTTGTGAGTAATATGCTATGCTAAGGACTTCATTTGGACAACTTTAAAAGCCATTTTCTCAGTTTTTGCACCCTCAGATTCCTGAATTTTTGTTGTATTATGTAGCAGTTGTATTTCGGCCTAATATTGTCCTATCCTAACAAGCCATACATCAATAGAAAGCTTATTTATTCAGCTTTTACATGATGTTAGAAATGTAAATTTTTTAGATATGATGGTTTTATGATCCAGGGTCACATATAACATGATAGTGAATAGGACACATCTCTCACCTGATTGTGACATCAGTCTCTAGGCCCTCTCCACCCGCCTCTACGGCTCTCTCAAAAGACAGATGTGTATTCTCTGGAGCTAGCTGTTTGAATAGAAAACAACACTGATCATATCAATGGGGTCAAACCAAAAAAACAAGTGCAATTTGATCAAAATCCCCAGTGTTGTCTTTCAGTATTACACAGAAACGTGATATTGAAATAACACACCATGGGTGCTCCTCTGTGTCCGATGAGAATGGGCGCTGGTCCCAGGGTTCCCTCGTCTTTGATGCACGGAGAGTACAAGCCCAACGGCACCAGATACAGCGTGAAGAGAACAGCCAAATACAGGCTCAGGATAACCACCTGTCTCACTGAAATACAAGTATCAGTCTATACAATGAGCCAATACAAAGAAGGTAAGACAAACCCAGCAAGAGAGAGAGAGAGAAAGAGAGAGAGAGAGATGATGTCTTTGTGACAATGGAGAGGTCTGTGGATGGAGGCGATCATCACATTCAGCTGGTGTGATCTCATCTGTCTTATTTATCATGACCTTATTAAAGTGTATCAGTCATGACTCAGCGAGATGAATGAGACACAGGATTGAAGAAAAAAGGGGGGGAAATGTAGGGTAGAAACCAACTGAATTTTGGAAGGACAAATACTATGTTACTGCACTTACGATAGTATAAAATCTTGCTGAAAATGGATGCTACAGCTGTTTTTTAGACAGATGTGCTGATTCATACCATAGATTTTTTACACTAATGCAACCAAAAGGCTCTGTTTCCAACAGAATTGGGAATCGAAAATCGGAAGGATCGAAATCGAAAGGAACAGGAATCGGAAACTTAAAAATAAAAAATCCTCTTATGTGCATATTTTCAGAAATGTCATAAAGCACAGGAACCACAAATTGACCATAGTTTCATTATATTAACTACAGTTTTACCATGATGTAGTTAAGCTATGATAATACAAATTGTAATAAATCAGACAAAACATGGTTGCTATGTGTATATATACACAAATCCAGTAAATAAGCAGGATAAATGCCCATACAGGTTGATATCTAAATGTTTGGAATCGAAACTGGGAATCGCTAATAGGAATCGATAAAATTCCCAACCCTAGTTTTCAATAACTTACATGCCAAACATTTACTTTTTTGCATTTGGCAGATTCTTTAATCCAAAGCTACTTACATTGCATTATAACTAACATTTATTCGATCCTTAAATCACTAAAATGGTCAGTACTGGACCCACCAAATCAATGTCAAGGATTCATGTGTTTACATTCATGGTTGGCACCAAACAGGATCACATACCTTTCTTGTTCATGCGAAAGAAGTGCAAGGCTATTGGCCAGGACAGAAGTGTCATCAGTGAAACCCCACCCACATGAAGATAGGGCGCTGTGACCTACAAAACAAAAATGGAGCATAAAACTGAAACATTGGGTTTGACACATGAATGATATCGTGTGAGACGGGTGAGGTGACCCACCTGAAACGAGAGGAGCAGCGTGGTCCATTCTTTACTCCATAAATCAGAGAGAACCGCTGTCACACTGATGGTGAAACTCAGAGTCACCACGATACCAATCTGTGTCATCACCAATACAAAAAAAACATTATTCTCAATAGTCATTTGTGCAAAATCATCACTTTACAAAAGCATAAGAAACAAAGTCACCTTGTGGCTCCAGTGGAGGTAAAGCCGCTGACCTTCAGACAGAAGACAAACTGCTAAGACCTGTGAAACATTCAATCCACACATCAGCGTCTTCACTGTCAGCACACACTCATGTTGATGCAGTTCTATGTTCTCACCAGCAGGAGGGCGATGTAGGTGAAGAGAGCAGCTGCCACCACCAACAACAACACTGACCATGGAAACCAGAAACCCAAGTTCCCAAAGTTAAACCTGAAACATCAGAAAAACGGTTTGTAAACTAGCATATACAGTATATATGCCAACCATTCAGCAGCATGGTACTAAAGAGTTTTAAAAATGTAACTGGTTTCCCAGACAGGGATTAGTTTAAGCCTGGACTAGGCCTTAGTTTAATTGGGAAATTTAAGTAGTTTTAACAAACATACCTTACTAAAAACATTACTTGTGTGCATTTTGAGACAACACAAAGGCACTGATGTATTTTGAGATTATGCTAGTGCAAGTTGTTTTCAGTTTGGACAGATCTTGCATTTCGTTTAGTCTAGGACTAGTCTAATCCTCATCCGGGAAACCACCCCTATGAATGTAATTGCATTAGATAACAAATTAAGTACATTTACATTTATACATTTATTCAAGTTTTCCTATTATCCACAAACAAATGATACTTGAGAATTTACTTGACTTCATGTCATTTGCAGTGAATTTGAACTAAATGAAGTTTTATTTTTGTGGATGTATAAAGTTCACACAGCACATACTGTAAAATATGAACATGCTTAACAATTTCAACATTTGACAAACACAGCTTGATAAAACTTGTCTTGATTTAGAACAACTACTGTTTTAACATTTATATCCTGACTAACTTTTTATACTAAGGTCCAGTTTCACAAACAAGACTAAAATGATTATTATTTTGTCTCAACATGCCCACCAGTAATGTTTTTATCTAAGGCATTTTAATAAAAGCAACTTAAATATCCTAATTTAACTAAAGCATAGTCCTAGTTTAAGCTAAGCCTTGTATGTGAAACCAGGCCTAAATGTTTTACTGTTTTAGGTTCCTTTTTAAATATTAATGTAATGTAATGTAATACAACATTTTGTCATCTAATCCAATGATATTCATAATAATAAGTTATAATAATCTGCTTTATACATTTATACACTCACCAGTCAAAGTCATTATAATCATTCTGTGCTTCACTCCAGAAATACAGCAACACCAGTGTCAGGAAAAATGTCACAATGATGAAACCAAAACTACAACATTCCAGCTGTAACACAACACACACACACACACACACACACACACACACACACACACACACACACACACACACACACACACACACACACAGACCCATCAGTACCTGTGATACACACACGTCATATCAAACTTCTGCAGTTTAGCCCATTTAATCTCAAATTTTTCCCAGACATAAAAATATCAAAATAATGTGTCATTAGTAAACTTTTTGATCACATTTTAGGGTTACTACTATGCATAAAAATCCTTATCAAAACCATATACAACACATATAGGAATACTTAAATAAAAAAACAAAAAAATACAACCATCAAAATATTTCAAAATTGTTATTTTATTCTAACATACATAATCAAATTCTTATATTATTGCTACCCATATTACAACATCAATATTTTAACTTATCTGTAACATTTACATTTTAATTTTGTGGAATATTTTGTATATTTTTGCAACATTTTAATGCATCCTTAACTAACAACTGCAATTGAATGTATATGTAATATCTAACTTCACGGTTATCCCACCGGTCACTATTGTTGCCATCAACATGTTTACTCATTTTATGGCAACACTCAACAAAACTGAATAATTGTGAATGTATATATTAATACTAGTCACCTTAAAGATAATGTGGAACAAATATCTTTATGTTTACATACATTACTAGCCTTTGGTTTCAGAGCTTTGATGCAGCCTTCATCATCTAATGGTGCAAACTGGAAATAAACTGCTCTGGTCATGTGACAATTTGCAGTAACCATGTGAAACTGCACATATTTAATTGAGACCATTTCTTCTTTACATATTTGTGGGAAATGCACTAAAACATCAGTCATTAAGACTTTTAGAGCTTTATAAATGAAGACCTTCTTTATGGTGGGATTAAATGGGTTAGTTCAGTTGGCATGAGTTTATTTAGAGCTGTTTGGGATGTCAGCGTGCATCAATCGTGCAGTGAGTCATTCAGCAGATCTTCAATGACTTGAGTCATATTGAAACCTCTGACTTGCTCCTGTGTTTGTGAGTCTTTTAGAAGTGAAAACAGCCCATTAACAGATGAGAAGCAGAATCAATGCTGTGTTAAAGAAAACAAATCAGTCTTACGACTGTAAAAAGTGCTCTGATAAACACTTTCCTGAGTGCTTTGAACTTGTGTGCAGATATTCTACTTAATGTATGAACATTCAAACATAAATCAAATACTTCATAACAAACCCAACGATGGGGAAAAATATGCTGATAAATAAAAAATACATCATAAATGTTGTGCTTTTTCTTCATTAGCATGCAGTGGCTTTATCTATCCTGATGTCTGTAAACTACATTTCCAAAAGATCAAGGAAACGAATAGTGTTAGTGTTATAAGTATAATCTGTAGGTAAATCAGTAACTTACAGTAAACATATATAGAATCAAATACTGTAGATATGAAGACAAATGCTGCTTTGGAACAATACTTTTGTTTCTGCAGTATACTGTGCATAGTATGAATCTTTTCTGCATGAGCAGACTAAACCTGCCAAAATGTGCACTACACTGTATGAGATACTGCATCCCATAATGCCATGCACTTGACTTCACCTTCCATTTAAACTGTAAGCAATATCAACCACAATTTAAAATCTCTCGACTCATTTGGTTGGACAGCCGGAGTTAAAACATTGTGAAACAACATGTGCATAAAAATGCAAAGTAACCAGAATTTTTTTTTTAATTCGCTGCATTAAACATGAAAAGTAACGAGGTTAATAATGTAGTGGTTTGCAAATATGACATCACTCATCATCATTAGTCAAATTCTGAATGCAAAACATTAAATCAATCATTATATCATCATCTAAAAAAAGTCACCATTTAGTTTCATCAGACAATGCTTTTAAACCATGAATCATATGAATTGTATTGAATAATATCTGAACACTAATAATATATGAGTGTGTGTTCTGACCCGGCTGCAGCAGCATTCTCCCGGCTGGGCTTTGGCTCTCTGATAGCGCCTCCACTGGCAGCCGTACAGACCGGCCAGACACGAGACGAACGGCTGGTGCTCATATCTCTGCAGCAACTGCCGCCGTACCACCTTTAACTTCCCCAGCTTCAGTCTGGACAGGCCCACCGGAGAGCGGCCCATACGTCAGCTGCTACCCTGCATGGAGCAGCCCGGAGCCGAGAGATGAGAGAACGGACGCAGAGACGGCAGATGATCTGAGGAGACAGAGACACACAACCATAAACATAAAGGTTTTCTGACCCCTCACTGAGACACACACATCTGCTGGTTTCTATCACAGAGCAGCTAAACCGGTTATCAGATATTAAAGTGACAGATCAGAGATGTTGTCCACACATACTGCTCACATCCATCAGGATAAAGTGATGCTGATAAAGTCCAGCATCAGAGGACATGAAGACAAAAACAAACCCTCATCTAACGCTCAGAAAACCTTTGAAACACTATAAAAAATGACGTGATCAATACTGAAAGTCCTGGCAACATCATTTACGCCAAATATAATTTATTATAATCCATATGAGATTGAACTTGATAGTTTAATAGAATTTAAATGACTTGTATACAGCCAATCTGATTTTACGTTTAGACAGGCAACTAAACTTGACAACACAAAAAACTACATCCTGAAAATATTTAAAAATAGAAATTTATTTTTGCATAAACAATGTTGTGTTATCCGTAAACACACACTTTAGGAGTGTTTCATACTATTGAAAGAAACTATCGCCAATAACCATCTTCATTTACAAGCTTTTTTACATCATTTTCCTGCTTTATAAAAATGTGAATGTGATCAGGTGAGAGACAAACAGAGGCGTCACAGACGTACACAACACTTCTGAACGTCTGCCAGCATCAAGAAAGCTCCGGCTTTAATGACCAGACACAGAACATCCTTGAAGGCGTGTTATAGGTGATTTAGAGGACAGCTCTAATGGGAATAGCTGGACAATAGCTCCACCTCCTCAGACTGTTGTCAGCCCTTGACAGCAGTGCAGTCTTAAATGAAAATGTCCCATCAGGATGTGAGGATGAGACAGCAGCTCAGTTATCACTTCACCTGACGCATACAATGCTGAACTGGAAATCATTCATCTGATCTGAATCTAAAACTGAATCTAAAAAGTAGTTTAAACATAAACATTTCATTTAGTTGTAATGATGTATATATATATATACACACACACGCACACACACTATACCCCTAACACAGAGGAGACACTCATAACATATTTGTCACCTCAGCTTTATCCGTGTTGATGCGGATTGAAAGTAAGTCTTCTTTCAAAGAAAAGTTTATTTGACAACAGTCATACCCTTTGACCTCGAAATGTGTTGTAAAGCAAGGCAGTAAAACAATCCTTCCCTATCTCACATGAGAAATACCTTTGGCTGGAATGATATAGCAATGCTGTCGTAATGCTATAAAATACAGTTTAACTTCATCTCTTACGAAACCAAATATATGGGAATATACTGGAAAATATAATGGAATATATTAAAAATAAATTTCTATATATTTTCCATATAATTATACAGTATAGAAACCAATTTTTCAATACATGAAAAGTGTCCTTATGTTTAGGTGATACTATATATATATATACATACTAACCCTCTCTCTTTCTATCAATAGGTAGTGTTTATTGTTTCCTAAACTCTCTGTAAGTCACTTTAGATTAAAGCATCTAATAAATGTAAATGTATTGTTCTCTATATTCATATATAGTAAATGCGTATCGACATATGAAAATGTATTTTCTTTGCGTAAGTAATGACGTTTAAACATTTGAAACACACAGCAGTTATACAGTATATCCACTAGTGTAAAGTCATAAAGCAGATGTCTAATGGATGCTAATGGAATTTGTAAAGACATGCAATCGGTTGTCTTTAATATTTGATGACTGAGAGAGATTGAGTTGTGCCGTCTATGAAGGGAGTAAAAGCATCTAAACAGAGAGAAACACACACACACACACACACACACACGCCAGCGCAGAGATCTGCTCAGAGAGGCACAACGCTTTGTTTAAACATAAATAAACAATGCACACACATATAATGATGGCCGTCCCGACAGCAGGAGTATTGTGCTTTCATTGAGAATCTGAATCATCACACACACTTCATCGCTCTCTGTTTCAATTCAATGAAACGCTTCATTGGCAGAGGAAGAAATTGGCAAAAATTTGGAGTGTTAGAAATATTACAACCTCGTCGAAACTCAACTTTATGACGCTAGAGGTGATAATTTTGGGTTTTAGCACTTTTTAGGATGTCGCTTACTGGCCCCCAAAAAAAGTCTAATTTTTTTTTACCTGTTTCACCATGAAGTGCCTCAATCTGATACATCATTGGTCAAAACTAAAAAAAATCCTGATCTCTTTCTTTCTCTCACACACAAGCCAGCATTTAATTGTATAAGGAAATGACCTGATCAACCCGAAACAGACAATCCTCTTACAGTCTGTTGTCTCGTACCTTCTCGAATTAAACCTATACAATGTACACTTTAATATCTCAATTATTTCTCAGAGACATCAATGACCCAGATTATTTGACATCTACAATCTACATTCATTTCACACATCCATACTCTTTTACGCCTTAGATCTTGAAAAAAATGTACCATGGTACCTTAATACAAAACATGGTATAGACATGTTACTGTATGTCTATGAAAACATAAAAGTACCTCATTTCAGATTTCACTGCTTTTATGAGATTGAATCGAACAGACACAAACACACACTTTGGCTTTTACAACGTTTCCAGAAGATTCAGAGGTGTGTAAGTGATGTGTTCATTCATGGCTAACAATGAACAACAGCAACAGCAGATGATCGGTGACAGTCCACAACAACAGAGACTCTTAACAGATCATAACACTTCATCACGCTTTATCACACATTAACAAAGCATTCATGGATCATATGACTCTGCTCACCGACTCTTCAGATGCAGAAATAATCTGGAGATAAGAGTATGAAAACAGCACACCGCTCCCGGGCGATCAGCGCATTGACTCTATGTGTTTGTGTGAAGAACAGAAGGTGCTAAAGACCTGTTGATGTCTCACCACAGCGATGACCCAAACCAACTCCTCCCATTGACTCTCTCTCTCTCTTTCTCTCTCTCCCACTGACGCTCTCTCTCTCTCTTTCTCTCTCTCCCACTGACGCTCTCTCTCTCTCTCTCTCTCTCTCTCTCTCTCTCTCCCACTGACGCTCTCTCTCTCTCTTTCTCTCTCTCCCACTGACGCTCTCTCTCTCTCTCTCTCTCTCTCTCTCTCTCTCTCTCCCACTGACGCTCTCACCACAGTGATGACCCAAACCAACTCCTCCCATTGACTCTCTCTCTCTCTTTCTCTCTCCCACTGACGCTCTCTCTCTCTCTCTCTCTCTCTCTCTCTCTCTCTCCCACTGACGCTCTCACCACAGCGATGACCCAAACTAACTCCTCCCACTGACTCTCTCTCTCTCTCTCTCTCTCTCTCGCTCTCTCTCTCTCTCCCGCTGACTCTCTCTCTCTCTCTCTCTCTCTCTCTCTCTCCCACTGACGCTCTCACCACAGCGATGACCCAAACTAACTCCTCCCACTGACTCTCTCTCTCTCTCTCTCTCTCTCTCTCTCTCTCTCTCTCCCGCTGACGCTCTCACCACAGCGATGACCCAAACTAACTCCTCCCATTGACTCTGACTCTCTCTCTCTCTCTCTCTCTCTCTCTCCCACTGACGCTCTCTCTCTCTCTCTCTCTCTCTCTCTCTCTCCCGCTGACTCTCTCACCACAGCGATGACCCAAACCAACTCCTCCCACTGACTCTCTCTGTGTGTGTGTGTGTGTGTGTGTGTGTGTTTGTGTGCGTGTGTTTAAGGATAGAAAAGTAGAAAAAGAAACTCTATGTAACTTTCCATCTCCATCAAATTTGCTGTGTGGTCTTGTTGTCCATCTACACTTAAGACTTTTTGTCTGGTTTGTATCGTAAATGCACAATACTGCATGTAAATGTTTCTTTCGCAAAAATAAAATGGTCAAAAACATAAAATAGTTTTCCATATTACAAATACAAACTATTTTCCTTAATAAAGTCACGTTTTTCTGTTGGATATGGTACAATTAAAGGAGAAATTGTTTGCAATGTTGTGTTTTCCTGTGTTTTTGGTTACAAGTGTCACAAGTTGCCCATGCATGCATTAGACACGTGACATTGCCAAAATCAAAGTATCAGAACAAAATATATATTCTTTATAAATGCGATTGATTTTCCTGAACTGCCTGAAACGGCTCGTGTAGACACGCCCCTACAGTGCCACGTCAGTTTGCCTCATTTGGTTGCATGACGCCGCTCAAATGCAGGCCTACGCGCCAAGAAGAAGGCGGATCTTTAGTTATCACAGCTGTGTACAATTCAATTTTCATCTGGACAAACAGATAGACAATGTATTCGTATAGCACCAATGAAGCCATTCAGAGTCAGACAGTTTGGCATAGACGCACATCACATCAAACACAAGATGCATCAGTTGTATGCGTGTGTCCTTCATTTGAGACAGAAGAAATCTATTCAGAGATGAATAACGCATCACTGTGAGCTCAAAGCATCAGTAGTTCTTCTCAGAAGAATAGAGAAACCTTGAAAACTAATAAGCAGAAAGCACAGACTGTTCACTGGTGTTCATGAAAAGCCTCCTACGCACAGTGCAGCACTTCATCTGCTTACTTCTTTAATATATAACAAAGTTAGATGAGGAAAAATGTTTCTGCCCTGTCCTTTAACATAAAAACCTTACCCGTGCAAAAACATCACCAAAACATACTGCATTACATCCATAAAGAAATATATATTTTAAACTCTGATAAAGATGGCATGTTAAAGCATTGTGCATTTAATACATGACTAAATGAGTAAACAACAATATTAACATGTTATATATCGTGAAGATAATCCCAAATATGATACGGCATGCTAAATTAACATATATTTGCATGTATAACACAGACATTGCATTTGTCTGACCAGACGTTGCATACAGTAAGCATTACAGTATAGGTATTTTAATGCAGCATGTGATTAGTAATATGTAAACGCTCACCTGACTGTGACTGATGTGATGTTGCAGTAGCAGTAAAATCACCGCATCCAGTTCATCTGTTCATGCACGTGCAGTCTGCTCAGCATCAGCACCAGGACACGCTGGCGGTCATGCATGAAGACGCATCCCGTGATGATGTTACTGACTGACGCGCAGATGCTTCACATGCCGCAGTGTCGATAGCGTCCGACGCGTCTGTGATCGCGCTGCGCACTGCTTGCTGCTGATGCAGCGACTCAACGCGTGAGCTCGAGGATATCGATCACTGTTATGTAACTGAGCTTTCACAGCGACACACCGCTTAAGAGAATACGACAGAAAATAGCTTTATAATTGAAAAATTATTTATGGTATTATCATAACAAATATACACCATGGCTTCCTTTGACTGCCATTTAGACATTTTATCATATTTATCATAGTTTTTGATAAATAATATAAATGTTGCATATATTTATCATATAGGATTCTTATACATTTGATAAATGTTTGGTATAGAAACACTGTTATAAAATAACTTATTTTTAAAGTTATTAATAATCATCATGATTAATATAATGTTGACATTTAGTAGCACATGCTTTTATCCAAAGAAATTAAAAATGGGAGAGTATTTGTTTAATAAGTTAACAATCTAATCTAATAGCCCTAAAATAATATATGAAAATTTAAGACACTTAAATGTCTGAACACAAATGATTAAATGTGGACTTAGCACAAGTACTCTTTCAAAATAAAAAAATTTAACAAAAAAAACCCCAGCAGTTGTTGGATTTAAAACATTTAAATAACAATAATAATATTTTGATATTTTGTTCTGTTGCAACAACCAATAGGAATCATCAGTGTTTTAAATGTGTTTTGGGGCCACCATAGATTTTTGTGAAGCTTTGTGAATTAAAGGGACAGTCCACCCCAAAAAAAATTCTGTCATCATTTACCAACTCTTAAGTTGTTTCAAATCTGTATACATTTCTTTGTTCTGATGAACACAAAGGAAGATATTTGGAAGAATGTCAGTAACCAAACAGATCTTATTCCCCATTTACTGCCATAGTAGGAAAAATAAATACTGAGAGTCGCAGTTTGGTTACTCACATTCTTACAAATATCTTCCTTTGTGTTTAGCAGAACAAAGAAATGTATACAGATTTGGGACAATCTAAGGGTGAGTAAATCATGACAGAATTTTCATTTTTGGGTGGACTGTCCCTTTAAAATCTTTTTTTCTACTAAAATCTCTTTTGGATTTTATCTGAACAGATTTTGTCACTAATGACTGTCAGGAAGAGATTAACATGATCTCATATCACAGAAACAGATGTTTCATGCTTTGAAAAGCCTCTGGGAATAAGACTCTGATGCAGACAACATGCATTAATGTTGGTTATTTTAATCGGTTAAACTCAATGTGTTTGTCTCTCACTTCATTGAAATGAATAGAATTCAATAGATCACACTTGAGTTTTTAGTTTTGTCCTGCAGAAGCTACAGTAGTGAGATTTTACAAGACAAAGAATAACTGAATTGAAAAAAAATCGACATTGTTCTTCAGACAACATTTAGCCTTATTAAGCATGAATGAATGATATTCTTCTTTAAAACATTAAAGAGATAGTTCAGTGATGAATTACATTTTGTAAGTATTTCCTCAGCATCACTAAAGTCTTCCCCAGTATTACATTTCTGCATTTAATGCTGTACATGTGCTGTAAATCACTTTAGATGAAAAGCATTTTTAAAACAACCCAAAGAACTACTGCTTACCCTGCCAAACCAATCTGCTGCGTTGCATAACTGAGAATTTGCATTAGCAGGGGCGTTCAGATGGGTCTTGCACATCACCGCTTCTCGCAAGCTTTCAAAATCCATCTCACAGACCAAAGAAAGAAGCTTACAAGTCTAAGAACATGACTAATCAGATTATTGTGTACAGAAAATCTTTTCATTGAGTGTTTTGGTGGTCGCCACCATTGTTGCTTCATCTGTGGTCTGTTTTCAGTCTTCACAGATCAGGTTTAATGCTGTTTCATTGCATAACAATCTTAAGGTTGATCCGTAGAGAAGCTATAAAGGGAAAATTCTTACATAAAGAACAAACTGCTCTTACATGATCATGCGTTCAAAATAGTGATGAGTGTTTTTGTTTTCTAGAGAAATGTGTCATCACTTTTTCATACCACAATATTGGAAGGTTGTTAACTTTTTAAAGATTTATTTTTGGCCTTTTTATGCCTTTATTTTTTTAAGTAGTGAAGGAGAGGACAGGAAATGAGGTGGGAGAGAGAGAGGGGGTGGAGTCGGGAAAGGACCTCGAGTCGGGACTCGAACCCGGGTCGCCCGGAACGCAACCGCGCTATATGCCGGAGCACTGTCCACTACACCATCAGCTCCGGCGATCCAGGTTTTAAAAGGCATTAGAAATGAGAAAATGACGACACTACCTTCACTTATATGAGAACTATTCATATAACATTATAGATTTTTTCGGTCACAATAGAGCAGCGGATTCATTTCAGAAGTTATTTCGCAGTTATTGTTGGTATATTATAACAGTGCCGGTGTTTTCATCTATATAACCAGATACATAAAACCAAAACTACCTTGACCTGCTCTGATGTGCACACTGACAAGCATTAAATAAACATTAAACAACTAAAAAAGTTTTTTTGTGATGTACATCTTTCTAGCCAAGCACTATAAGATTTTATATCAAGCTCTGGCATACTGCAGAAATGATCACACTTACAAAAAAAGCAAAACACCACACTTTGACTAATTCTGAAGTTTATTTGTCCCGTTTCAATGAAGAATTTTGATCATCAAAAGGCCTTATAAACAGTTTATGGCTCGCATAGATAGATAGTGATTGCTTACAGGAATTTTTATCTTCTCCACAAATCCCGTTAGTCCTTTGAGAGAATCAAAATGATAACAGATTGCATCATGAACGCTTGTGCCATCTTTGAAAATCATTGAAATATTCGTGTCACGGTTTAAGGCCAAACATTGCAATATAAAAAAAAAAGATTTTCCAGTTTCATTAACTTGTTTGCGGCAACACAAAAGATCTTAATGTTTTGTATTTTTAAACTGTGGGGGGTCATGGGACGGTAAAATGTTCAGTCTCTTCATGCACAGGCATCCTTCATAGAACCTTCAGTGACTGTATTTTATAGATCACTGATCTTCAATATTAAAAATGTGCCTCGCTCCGTACCAGATTTATTCTCCAGAGTTTGTGGCTTTTTTATTCGATATAATCGCAGTGCAAACGTACCACACAATCTCAGTTAGTCTATACCCCAATGTGAACACACACACACACACACACACACACACACTCTCTCTCTTACACACAAACCATCTTTAAAAAAGTTGTAAAATAACAAAAAGGCCCATTTTCATGATCCGACAATACACACAAAAAAAATGAATCTCAAAAAAACAAACAAACAGAGAAATCCAGAGAAAGAGACCATCCTTCTATCTCTGGTGAAATCCCCCAGAATCCATTGGGCCTGAGGCACAGTGACCCATAAGTACTCTATTTCCAGTGATGTCATCATTCGGGTCGTTTTGGTGACCTCTGTGACCACAGCGTTGACCGCAGACCCCCTCTGACCCTAACAGTAGAAGTGACAGGTGACACCTCACCACAAGAGCCCCTGACCGAGGCGAGAGAGAGATACGGATGATGGGACGCTCTGGGGGTTTGGGACAGAGGAGAGGTGAGGACTAGCGGTTGTTCTTGGCCGCCTCTTTAGCTGCTATAATCAACGGTGTGAGACTGGACAGAGGCTTCGCCACTTTCAGGAACTGATGCTGCAGAGACGAGAACAAAGAGACATTTATTTCTGTAAATATGACATATTTGCAAATGTGTGGACATTTGAAAATGGAAACGCTTGGTTAATTAAAAAATGTTATGAATAACTCTTTAAATCATGATATCATAAATTGGACTAGATTTTGGCATTATAGCACATTTCTGAACAGGATTTTTTTTTACATTTTAAGGGTCACCAGCGGGTAATCTTAGGAGCAGACAGAGTTTGTTCTTTCTGTATTAAATCGTTTCTATTTTCTGCACCCACTCGCTTTTAAATATCTGAGATTTCCTGCTGTTATTTTCTTCATCCCTTTCACAATTCACACTTGAGTCATATAATGCGTTACACAACATCAATACTGACGCACACACACTTTCAGGGCTTTTCTAGAAAGTTATGACAACACTCAGACTGAACTTTTCTAAATCAGATGTGAGTGTGGGAGTCATGCAATAGAGAGAACTGAACACTTTTAAGCTAAATTTGCCTTTCTGAGAATATAAACCATAGAAATGTATTTATAGATGCCACGTTTGATCAACTCCAGACAGGTCAACGTGTCCGCCATCTTGGAACAGTCAACATGTCAGTTGCAAAAATCAAATTCTTCATCACAACAATAACATTTAAATTCCCAAAGTAATAGAAAAACTTTTCAAAGGTAAAAATGTGTTGCTTTGTGTTTTTATATGCATGAATGTAATAGTTCCATTGGTAACTTTTTAATGTTGTGTTAGCTAATGTTTGTATTAGTTTAGCGCTTATAATGTTTAGGTCTTCAAAACCGCATGCAACATTTGATATTCATACATTTACATTTACGCATTTGGCAGACAAATGAATCCCATAACTACAGTTGCAGACGCACTGTTAACTTGTTCTTAAGTGTTTACAGACCGACTCTGACCAGAGGACTCATATATGTGACCCTGGATCACAAAACCAGTCTTAAGTAGCACAAGAACATTTGTAGTAAAAGCCCAAAACACATCGTATGGGTCAAAATTAGCCATTTTTCTTTTATGCCAAAAATCATTAGGATATGAAGTAAAGATCATGTTCCATGAAGATATTTTGTGCATTTCCTACCGTAAATATATAAAAACTTTATTTTTGTGAGTAATATGCTATGCTAAGGACTTCATTTGGAAAACTTTAAAGGCCATTTTGCACCCTCAGATTCCTGAGTTTTAAATAGTCGTATCTCAGCCAAATATTGTCCAACAAACCATACATCAATAGAAAGCTTATTTATTCAGCTTTTAGATGATGTAAAAATCTCTATTTCAAAAAATTGACCCATAAGACGGTTTTGTGATCCAGGGTCACATATAGCCCATAGAAACAGCTGGTCATGAGGCATATATACAGTATGTATAAATGACATAAACAAAATATTTCTCTACTTGGTGCTTAAACATCATCCTGTACAAGGTTAAAAAAACATATGAACAACACACAAACTGACCTGTAAAAGCTCTTTAGCAGAACCTCTCTTCTCAACGTCCATCTCAAGACAGCGGGTTAAGAAGTCTCTGAACACAGACGAGAGTTTCTCAGGGTTTTGCAGCTCTGGGGTTCCATTGGTGGCAATGAGATAAAGAGCCTAAACAACAGCAGAAGTTAAAGATTTAGGTTTGCAAGCTTGTATGTTCTCTTTGCAGCAAGCAGGTGTGCAAACCCCTATCATTTAAAATACCATAGTAAAACCATCTAATGCCTTCACTACCTACAGTACTTTCATTTGTACTCTCTATGTGTTTGTGGGTAATCCATTATTTGACCCGAGCAGTGTATATGAAACACTACAAACATGGAAATCTATGTTGTATTTGAACTGGTTGACACATCTCACCCTCAGTGGGTTCTCGTTGAGGTACGGCGGTTCTCCCTCGATCATCTCAATAGCCATGATACCCAACGACCAGATGTCCACTTTCGGCCCGTAGGCCTTGCGGGTCACGACCTCCGGCGCCATCCAGTACGGCGTCCCGACCATAGTGCTCCTCTTGCTCTGCTCAGGTGTGATCTGAGCGCAGAAGCCAAAATCAGCTAAAAGAAAGAGAGATTTTTCCATATGTAATCATTAAGTGAAACATGTTAATATAAATGAAACATGTAGCACAGATGCACGTGACATTTCTGGGATTCTTGCTCCCTCTAGTGGCGGAAAAGATCAATTGCGTGTTAGAGAAAAGCCCGTCACACATTCATGGTTCTCATTAAACACCATCAAAGCAAATCATAAGTGATTTCATAATCATCTGTCTGACAGTATTTAACACTTGAGGAGGTCAATTCCAGGCCAAATTCTTTTGAAGTTCCCTTCATGTTAATTGGACCAAAATTCAGGTCAATACATGTCACACAGAACTCACAACAGCTTTAAATAGGCTTGTTTTCTGCATGCATGGATCCAAAGTCTTAATTTATAACAAGAGATGTTTAAGGACATTAAAGTTTGAAAAATAATGTTGGTGAACGCACTGAGTTTGACGGAGCCGTCCATGCCGAGGAGGATATTGTCACTCTTGATATCTCGGTGGATGACCTGATTTGAGTGCAGAAACTCCAGGGCTTGTAGACACTATATGAAGACGACAAGCAATGTTTAGATAAAGTAAAATAAAATATAAATACAACATTCATTCATTATACCAATATTTGTGTGTATTATGCATTTTGCAGCACTTTAAAGAATAGTTCACCCTCTTATCATTTATTTTTCCTCCAAATGTTATGTTATTTTACTTTCTTTAGGTGAATATAAAAGATTTTATTTAAATAATTTTTTTTTTAAATATGATTTCTTGACACAAAAGAACAAATGATGTATGGTGTGCATTTTTTAATTTAGCACTCTTATAAGTTTGTTTTGGTTTCAATTTTGCTCAATAAACACAAAATATGAATTTTATGAAGATGGGATGCCTTAAAGTTTTATATACAATCAAACTGGCTTTTCAACTTATTATTTTAAATGGTCTGTAACTCATAAAACAATGAGTTGACATAATGTAAAAACACTTACTTCATTGTACTTAATTAACGCAGTAAAACATTTGTGTTTATATGTGTGACTTAAGTAGCACGGGAACATTTTTAGTACCTTATTTATTCAGCTTTCAGATTATGTAAAAATCTCAATTGACCATTAAGACTACTGGTTTTGTTGTCAAGGGTCACATACGGACTTTAGGTGATGGATATTTAGCATCTTGGCTAGCATGAGAGCGAGTAAATGATTTAATGTAAAACACAGAATCCGCTGCAAATCAATTATCTAGCATGAGCTCCATTTGTGTGATTCACATTTCAAATGATGTTTCATTGCAGTTAAGATGCTAGATACAAACACCGTGACACAATCATTCCACACTCACTTCCCGGCAGACCGCCGCTATCTGTGCTTCATCCATACACGTCTCTGTGACCACATCCGTCAGGGAACCTCCAGCCAGATACTCCATCACCACCCACAGCTCGTCCCCCACCAGGTAACTATGGAAACCAGAAAGCACCATCAACATTGCTGAGTGATGCTGCAGCATCGCCGTGACAACCGGAGGATGACTGGTTTTATCCCGGTTAGCATGGATACACACACACATTATTTTGACTCCTAACACAATGGTTGCTGGTTCAATCCGAGTAACGCTGATGTCAGATATTGACCACGATGCAGTTTAAATGCAGTAGTTAATCCTAATTGAATTATATCGATTTAACCCCGAGCACAATGAGCACTCTTATTTCTACGTTCGGCACTTGCTACACATCACATCTGCGGTAATGTTACCATGACAACACGTACGACCTCACCTGTCCAGGTAATTCACGATGTTGGGGTTCTTGTTTTCCCTCATGACCAAAATCTCATTGATGATCAACTCTTTCTTGGGCTGTTGCTGAAGGTTCATCTGTTTGATGGCCACCTGAGACAGACGACATACATCACTCAGACTCAGACTCAGACTCCATTCGTCTTCTTGCAATCCGTCTTGAATCTGAGCGAGTTTGCGTTGAGATCACCTGTCTGCGATGTTCTGAGCCCGTGCATGTTAGAGGAATGTTCTCAGAAGATCAATATAAAATGTAGTAAGCCGTCCCGGCATCCCCTGAATTATTGTTATCGATCGGTGAGAATGCCAAAGGCAGACCCGGCGTCTCAGACCCGTTAATAATGATCTCTATTAACCCTAAGAGCATGTGGGAGCTGAAATATCTGTCGAGACCTCCAGTCCCAACTGCTGAGGGAGTCTACAAGGGGATTAAACTATACAAAATACTGTGGTAACATTTAGTATTTATTATAGTAAACTGTAGTATATAGTAAACTATTATATTATCGCACACTGTAGTGCAATGTAGTATACCGCGGTATAGACCGCTAATCATTCTGTGGTACACTGACTGTAGTATAGAACAGAATACTTACGTGTTTTTGCTACTGAGTACAGTACATTAATGAACTCCGCTAAATACAACAGTGTAATTTAGTATTTACTATAGTAAACCCATTACAGTTTGTTATTGTATACTACAGTATTCTGTATTACTGACTACAGCGACTTGATAAGCAATACTATATACCGTATTGTGATTTAGTATTTACTCTAGTAAACTGTAGTACACTGCCGTATAGAACACTAATCACTATACTTTGATCATGCATAGTACAGTATTCTTACTATTAACCGCAGTAAATTGATAAACAGTGATAAATACTTTAGTGTAATTTCATATTTACTCTAGTAAACCGTAGTATACTGTGGTTTGCCGCAGTATAGAAAATGAATTATTACAGTTTGTTAATGTATACTACAGTATTCCTGCTATTAACCGCAGTAAATTGATAAACAGTGATAAATACTTTAGTGTAATTTCATATTTACTCTAGTAAACCATAGTATACTGTGGTTTGCCGCAGTATAGAAAATGAATTATTACAGTTTGTTAATGTATACTACAGTATTCCTGCTATTAACCGCAGTAAATTGATAAACAGTGATAAATACTTTAGTGTAATTTCATATTTACTCTAGTAAACCGTAGTATACTATGGTTTACCGCAGTATAGAAAATGAATTATTACAGTTTGTTAATGTATACTACAGTATTCCTGCTATTAACCGCAGTAAATTGATAAACAGTGATAAATACTTTAGTGTAATTTCATATTTACTCTAGTAAACCATAGTATACTGTGGTTTGCCACAGTATAGAAAATGAATTATTACAGTTTGTTAATGTATACTACAGTATTCCTGCTATTAACTACAATAAATTGATAAACAGTGATAAATACTTTAGTGTAATTTCATATTTACTCTAGTAAACCATAGTATACTGTGGTTTGCCGCAGTATAGAAAATGAATTATTACAGTTTGTTAATGTATACTACAGTATTCCTGCTATTAACCGCAGTAAATTGATAAACAGTGATAAATACTTTAGTGTAATTTCATATTTACTCTAGTAAACCGTAGTATACTATGGTTTACCGCAGTATAGAAAATGAATTATTACAGTTTGTTAATGTATACTACAGTATTCCTGCTATTAACTACAATAAATTGATAAACAGTGATAAATACTTTAGTGTAATTTCATATTTACTCTAGTAAACCATAGTATACTGTGGTTTGCCGCAGTATAGAAAATGAATTATTACAGTTTGTTAATGTATACTACAGTATTCCTGCTATTAACCGCAGTAAATTGATAAACAGTGATAAATACTTTAGTGTAATTTCATATTTACTCTAGTAAACCGTAGTATACTATGGTTTACCGCAGTATAGAAAATGAATTATTACAGTTTGTTAATGTATACTACAGTATTCCTACTATTAACCGCAGTAAATTGATAAACAGTGATAAATACTTTAGTGTAATTTCATATTTACTCTAGTAAACCATAGTATACTGTGGTTGTATAGAAAACGAATCATTACAGTTTGTTAATGTATACTACAGTATTCCTGCTATTAACTACAGTAAATTGATAAACAGTGATAAATACTTGTGTGTAATTTAGTATTCACTATAGTAAACTGTAGTACATCATAGAAATTACAACACTTTGTTCATGTATATTGTTGTACAGTATTTCCTATAGTGAAATGATAAATACTGTAGTCTACTTTAATATAAATATGGTAAGCTTCAAATACACTACAGTATTCAGTAATGTTACTACCGTTTACAGTTGAGTAGTAATATTTACTGTAGTAAATATTGATAAAATATTAAAGCATACTTGAGTTTAGTACAGTGTTTTTTTCATGTGGATAGGCTTGTGGATTTAAATAAACTATCAACCCTATCTATGAACTACAGTGTTAGAGATATTTTCAGTAAAACAGGAAATGTCAGATGTGTCAGGATTCTCACCTCTTGTCCTGTGGCGATGTCTATGGCTGTGTACACTGTACCAGACGCTCTGAACGGAGAAAAGTAATATAACATATGGATAAATAAAAATGTCAAGATTCTGAGATATGACATGGATGTCAAGATGAAACTCACCCCTGTCCAATCTTCTCAAATCGTGTGTATTTCTTCTTTGGGTCACCCACACTGACAATACTACCTGAAGAGTCACACAACACTCTTATTTGACTTATTTGAGTAAAAAATATGAAATGTTTCTCAACAGAATCAATCGCGGCGGTCACATTTATGAAGGACGCTCAGCTTTGAGAGCACACAGTCATCTCAGTTACTCAAAGAGTCGACTGAGATCAGACTTCAGAATCATGCTGTGAAGTGTCAAGAAAATAGATCACTTCCAGTCAAGTTGACTAACCAGAGAGGACAAAACAGAGGGGAAGAGAAGACCTTTGAAAAGACAGATTTACAGGCAGAGACTCGGAGAATAAAGCCGAGGGCTGATCGAGTTTTACGACATCTCACAGTCTTAAATTCAGACCACATAAGAAGTTGGATGTGGTAACCAGGTAATGAGTGGAGGATGACAAATCTTAAGCTCTTAAAGGGATAGATCACCCAAAAATTTAAATCCTTCCTTTATTTACTTGTCCTCGTGTTATTTCAAACCACCTTTTGAGGAACGCTGGTAACCAAACAACGTTGAACCCCACTGACTTCCACAAAAAGACGTTTCTCAATATATCTTCTATTGTGTTCCACAGCAGAAAGGTTTTGAAACACATGAGGATGAATAAATGATGACAGAACTTTTATTTTTGGGTGTACTGTCCTTTTAAGACAGGTCCCTGTATGGACAGAGGGGGTCAGGAAAGACACTCCGGACGGTTTGAAGCAGTGTTCTGGTCTTACCATTAGAGAGCGATCTTAAAACATCTGTAGCATGAGGTTTTTGATAAAATACAGGTTCTTAGAAAGCCATGCATCTATAGGGCCCGGCCATAAACAAAATAACTGCATACTAGACACACTAGTACACATCAAATAAAACCATAGTAACATTTTTAAATAACCTACGATCAAATATTGTAGTATTCTTTAGTACTTATGAAAGTAAACTGTAGTAATGTCCCCCGAAACTATAGTATTTTGTACCTTACTATAGCAAATATGAAGAATATACTATAGTAAAATATACAGAATATTGTTCTATACATACAAAGTGTAGAAATTAGGGCTGTCAAAAGGTTAATCGCGATTATTCGCATCCAGAATAAAAGTTTGTGTTTATATAATATATGTCTGTGTACTGTGCATATTAATTTTGTATTTATAAAAACAAACCCATACATGCATATATTTAAGAAAAATATAAAATATAAACATTTAAATATAATTTCAATTATTGGTAAATAAAAATAAATACATCTAAATATTTCCTAAATATATATATATATAGGCCTACATGTATGTGTTTGTGTTTATAAATACAAAATGAATATGCACAGTAAACAGACATCTATTATGTAAACACAAACTTTTATTCTGAATGCGATTAATCTTTTGACAGCCCTAGTAGAAATTACTATAAGATACCACAGAACGCTACAATTTACTAAAGTTTAATATAGTAAAAGCTAAGGTATACTACAGTATTTTTTCGCAAGGTAATACTTGAATGCCCATTTAAAGTGTCTGCAAAATGAATAAATGTAAACGTGAGAACCAAGAGATCAATGTTATCTGAAAACAACTATTTGATAACAAAAAGTACGCCGAATATTACTTTTATATATCATATTCATTATCATCTGCTATTTTTGTTGAGGAGCCGTTTCCGACCCGAGCATTTGGGACGTCGGAACTTACGCAGTTTCTCCAGTATTTCCTCATCGGACATCTTCTTCTTGCGTGTCTTATCGGTGCTTTGTGGGGTGGAGGGGGCCGGGGGGGTGGCGGTGGCCGTCGGGGTGGAGCTGCAACCGTCGGCGGCCGCGCTGGTGTCGGGTGAAGTGGGAGCATCTTTGGCGGAGAGCGGAGGAGGAAGAGGTTCGATGACAGAACGCGTGTAGATCTGCGGAATGGAGATGTGTCGTATTAGCAGCGGACGAGGAGAACATAGCGCAACACATAACGTAACCAGAAATGACCAGAAATCATGACCACAAAGTCAACACAGATTTTCCATCAATTCCTTTGGTCTATTATTGTGGCGTCATTGATTTCATCCCGTAAAAAGTAAACTGTGGTAAGTTGCTGGACGGTCTTTCCTGTGGTATTTGGCTAAAATGAGCTGTAAAACAGACTGTAATTTAAAGTTTGGCTCTGTGAGACACAGAACCACTGAGTTAACAGCTCGAATCATCAAGCACCCCGATCCACAGTGACCGTATCACACCACAGAGTCAGATGGAGTTATGGATGATTAATAATGCATTCTGGGAAACATCTGGCCTGCTGGTATACCCACACAGACAATAAAACACAGTCTCAGTCTAAACTGACTCCAGTGAACATAATTCTCCGCTCGCACTCATAAACGCTCAACATTTTTGCTCACTGAGGCATTAGTTATATGTTCAGAGGGAGAGAGATCTGTGCACTTTCTTTAAAAGACAATAAACACAACCCCAAAGGTGAGATGTTGAGTCACGGTGCCAGTAGCATCAATTCTCGTATAAAGTGACAGAACGAATTAGATCCTCTATGTAAATTTACCATGATTTACTACGAATGAAAAACGGTTCATTCATTCTTTATTGGTAATTGTACGCAAAACGTGTAAAAACGTGGTAAACATTTCAAATGAAACTGAGATGATGAGTAAGAAATAAGCGTTTTTCGTATAAAAGGACACTCACAGATTTTGTGTGCTCGGGTCGAGGAGCGATCGTGGGCGGAGGTGCGGCTTCGTCTTCATCCTCATCCTCCGAGACGGTCGCCACCGCGGGCGTCTCAGAAACAGTCTTTGAGTTCTGTGGAGGATAAAACAAGCCGATCAGGAGATGAGGCTGAGCCATTGACATCACAACATGTGTGCAAAACAAACCCAACGCTAACATGCCAACTACAAGATCTGAGTCAGACAGCCCAGAATGACCTCAACCAGCTGACCAACTGCACCATAACCTAACCATCAGCCGAACGTTCAGTCGCCATCTTGTTTTAAGCTTTAAACCGGCAGATACAGATTCTGCACATCTCGGCTGGAGAACTGGAGGCAAAAAGATGCTGATTCACATCACAGAGAGAGAGAGAGAGAGAGAGAGAGAGAGAGAGAGAGAGAGAGAGAGAGAGAGGAGCGAGAGAGAGAGAGAGAGAGGAGAGAGAGAGAGAGAGAGAGAGAGAGAGAGAGAGAGAGAGAGAGAGAAACACCCAACAATGGATGCAGGGCAGAATTAGGCCAATACCCTCTTCTTCTAAACATTCAAAAAAGATCGATTAAATTCTGGAAACACCTGAAGACAAGTGACCCAAACACATACCATTATAAAGCCCTAAAAGACCAAGAGCTACACTTAGCAAAGAGTCCTCTCTGTCAGCTAATACTGAGACTGACTGACATCACACAACATCACAACACACACACACTCACAAACATCCGACCAAACCAAATTATAAACACACAAAAAGATCATTACATCACACACTGGAAAAACACCATTCAAAACCAACACAAACTTGAATGTTATTGGGCACTAAATCGAGATTTTATCATAGCAAACTACCTGATCACAGTGACTGATGTGAAACTGAGAAAAACCCTGACCATGTACAGACTCTGTGATCACAGTTTATCCATCGAGACGGGCCGGAGGAGACAGATCTGGACCGCTTGTGAGGAGAGATTCTGTTCTCACTGCAGTCTGACAGTAATAGAAACAGAGCTGCATTTCCTCACTGAATGCCCAAAATATCAAAACATCAGAAATCAATACTATTCCAAAATTACCAACATATTTCCCCATTTTACAAACTGCACCCCACATGAAAAACTTCCCTTTATTCTTGGAGAAAAACTGAGTGTGCAAATATAGCTGCAAGATTTGTTGCCTCTTGCCATATCCTGAGGGACACATGAACATTTAATAAATATATATATAACAAAATATATATATATTACATTTACACAAGATTCCCTTAATGAATGTACATATTGTTGAATTGTAATTATTGAGTTATTTAGTTAAAAGTAAAGTGTTTTCTGTATTACTTATATTACTTGTTTCACTGATTAATTGTAAAATTATTTTTGTTATTATTACTATTATTATTTTTATGCTTTGGCAATGCAAGAATGTACTTTTGTCATGTCAATAAAGCTATTTTGAATTTGAATTTGAAAAAAATTTGAGAGAGAGAGAGAGAGAGAGAGAGAGAGAGAGAGAGAGAGAGAGAGAGAGAGAGAGAGAGAGAGAGAGAGAGAGAGATGAACCCGTTGGCACTGGCTGAAGTGTTTGGCATAAATATTGTCCTTCTGTTTTGTGGGCAGCGCTTACACGACTCTGTTACCTTCCTGTCCTCCTGCCTCCCTCCTGTGTTTACCCCCCCACACCCCCGGCAAACCTCCCCATCCAACCCTGTCCTCTGTCAATCTGTCGTGGTTTTAAGAGATGAAATACAGACCAGCTTCACTCACCGCTGCATTTGAAGAGCTGAAGTTATCTGCACTTTTATCTGAAAATAAAGAGAAATTTGAGCAATGAATGAGAGAAATATTCAATTATACTTCACTTTATACCACATTAATTTACTATTATATACTACAGCATAGTACAATTGACCACAGTTTACCATTGTAAATAGCACTAACGTATACTGAAGTATTTAGTACAATCTATCAATTTACTATACTTAACATGACAAAATACACTAACAAAGGGAAATAATGCTTAAAATTAACTACAGTAGGCCTATGTTATAATGTACTAGTGTCCTATATTAAATATTAAGGCATATATTTAACACAGTTTAATAATTTGCTGCAGATAATACAACAGAATAGTACAGTATACATTAATCAAGTGTAGTAATACCTATACTATACTACAATTTACTACAGTAAACACTACAGTAAACACTATATACCAGAATACTTTATATATTATATATGTGACCCTGGATCACAAAACTGTCTTATGGGTCCATTTTTTTAAATTGAGATTTTTGCATCATCTAAAAGCTGAATAAATAAGCTTTCTATTGATGTATGGTTTGTTGGACAATATTTGGCCCTCGGTAACTATTTATATAAATACAACTATTTAAAACTCAGGAATCTGAGGGTGCAAAACAAAATCGAAATATTGAGAAAATGGCCTTTAAAGTTGTCCAAATAAAGTCCTTAGCATAGCATATTACTCACAAAAATAATGTTTTGATATATTTACGGTACAAAATTTACAAAATATCTTTATGGAACATGATCTTTACTTCATATACTAATGATTTTTGGCAAATAAGAAAAATCGATCATTTTGACCCATACGATGTATTTTTGGCTATTACTACACGTGCTACTTAAGACTGGTTTTGTGATCCAGGGTCACATATATATTTCATTAAAATTAAAAATATTAAAATTAAAAAACACAGTGTGTGTGTGTGTCAGACCTGTAAAGCTCATGTATTTCTGGCTGTTGGCTGTTTCTTTCGAGTCATAGAATTTAAGGACATCGAGAACGGCCTGAGGATTCTTCTTCTGCTCCAATTTGGTGATGTTGGACGTCTGGAGTAACCGTGCCCACTGTTCTGGCATTCCCTACATAAACAAGTACACACACACACACACACACACACACACACACACATTAGAACTCGATTTATGAGGATATATAAAATGTGACAGATAAAATAATGATTTAGACATATACGCTCAATATTTAATAGAAATGCAAATGTATTCTGCATTCAGTGTCTATATGCAGTAAGATCTGTCCACGCTCACGGTGAATTCTCCCGTGACAGCATCAAATCCAACGTGGATGGTGTGCTCAAAGTCTGAGGGCAGAGAAATCTCCGGACGTTCCTTCTTCTTATTGGCTAAATGACAGGAGGAGGCGGAGACATGTGTAGGGAAACAGGAAGTGTAGAGAGCACGGTTAGGAGATATTTGATGAAAGTCAATTATTGCAATTATTATACATACTGTCAAACTACTCTCTTTAACAGAGGAGACACAATAAAATAAAAAGTCTGAATATAAAGCAAGGACCCTTTTTTTTATTTCTGGACATTATTATCAGCCACGACTGATAATTGATAATTCATTAATAATTGATGGGAAATTGTAACGTGTGCATTTCTGTTTACTATTTCTCAAGCACTACATCACAAGTGTATGTGATGGATAAAAAGACGGCATTTAATTTGAGGTGATGGATCAGATACAGAGATTCTCTGTGTGGATAGAGTTCAGCTAATGCCTGTTAAACACAACTCTCTCTCTCTCTCTCTCTCTCTCTCTCTCTCAAGATTCAAGATTCAAAGAAGCTTTATTGGCATTATAAAATAAATCTTATATTGCCAAAGCACAGGAAAATTAAATATAAACATTCTGTACAAATCTAGGTTAAGATAGAAATAAAGTATCTATATATACATATCAATACAAGTCGAAAAAGAGCATATCTCTCTCTCTCTCTCTCTCTCTCTCTCTCTCTCTCTCTCTCAAGCACTGAAGGGTTAGCATAGACATGTGCGAGTGTTGATGCTTTGTTAATGTAATATGTAAAAACACGCATGCAATGAAATGACAGTAGTATTATTGGCTGTTACTCACTCTTGTCTCCTCCTCCGGTGAGTATGGATCGAATGAAACCTTCTTTTCTCCTCTTGTCCTCCGGGTTGGGCGGCAGCGGTTTGGAGCCGTGATTGAGCGGGCCTGAATCTTTACTGGACGAGCCAATCATAGTGCTGGTATTCCTCATGGGCGGAGCTGGCGGCTTGTCTTCTACTTCTCCATTGTCTGACATCTTTGCTGTGGGCGTGGCTAAGTCTGAAATAGCAAACCAGAGGTGGAGTCGGTGAAAAGAGGCGGGACTGAGGACAATTAACAAGAACTGAAAGCAAATGAGCAATCTTTTCTTAAAACAAAACAAAACCTGTGACCTCCTCAATATACCAGGATTATGTAATAGTGGAAACACTGTTTTATTTTTGGCTTCTACTGTATGCGTGTATGAACACACAATCCAATCATGAAACACAGAGAACAAACACACTTCACAAGTCAACACATGCCTAACCTGAACAAACAAAATATTACAATAAAACAAAAACAGACAAACAAATCATTCACTATCACTTAACGTAGGCATAATGTTTAATGCTTTCTCATTTGTACACTTTAGTTAAAACCTTCAGCTGAATGAATGAATATCTGAAAACAAAGACTATCAGAAAATGGGATAGACAGAAATGATCTTGCCAAAACTCTCAAAAAATGTCCAGCAATATTGATAGATCCTAAAACTTTACATTCAAAAAACTCTCTGCTTTTTTGTTGCCTGTCTTTTTTCTTAGATCAATAAGAAACAACCCAGAAAAAAATAAAATTTTCCATACCAAATTCCAGATTCTCGGCATACTGACACACAGCAGTATTCCCGGTAAGAGCACAACTCAGATCCTGACAACACAGACTCTCTCTCTCTCTCTCTCTCTCTACACGTATGTGTTAGTGTTTTAAAAAGGCTCCGCCCTCCCTGTGGTGATGTCACAGGTGAGCAGGAAGCCTTATGGGTTTGATCTATGACTGACATCTCGTCAGTGTAATGTGATATCTGAACATCTAAGACTCACGCACGCACACACACACAATACAAAGAGGAAATGGTAATAGACACAAACACACTTCAGCTGGTGCAAACACACAACACAAGACAGCAAGACAAACAAACTCACATCACTGTCATGTTAGTCACACACACACACACACACACAGCTGGTGAAAGAGTGTTTCAGACAGACAGACCTGCTGTTTATGGATACACACACACTGAAAAGCACACAACGCCCCACATGGCCTCACATTTCAGACACCGCTGTTGCTTTTAGCAGAAACCTGTCATCAGTCTGGTCTCTTTTATCTCTCAGACACACACACACACACACACACACACACAAACACACACACACCTTAGGTAAACTCTAAATTCAGAGCAGAGGTGTAAAAGTTCACTCTTCTGCAATACAAGACTACAAAATGATGTCTAAACACACACATTTACATTTTTCTATTGTTTATATAGAGAAAAAAATTACAATGAATGAACTAAAACAAGTCACACACTTTAACAAACTAAATTATTATTTGTCAATATAACCATCCGATTAAAATAATACAGATAGTTATTTATACAAATATCATTATTACACTGCAAAAAATGACTTTCTTACTTAGTATGTTTGTCTTGATTTCAGTACAATTGTCTAAAGATTTTGAATCAAGATGCATTTTCTTGATGAGCAAAAGGACCTTGTTTTTAGACAAAAAAAATGTATAAATTTGTGCTTAAAACCTTCCAATGGGTTAAGAAAAATAGGTTAAACTTAATTCAAGTTTTTATTTCTTACGCCATTGGCGGATTTTACTTAAATGTTTTGCCTAAAAGCAAGACTTATTTTCTTAGGTCCTTTTGCTCATCAAGAAAATGCATCTTGATTCAAGAATTTTTAGACAATTGTACTAGAAAAGAGGACAAAAATACGAAGTAAGAAAGTCATTTTTGCAGTTTACTACAATATCTATATTTATAATTTGTTTTACAACATTTTGCTATAATGCACTTTATTGACTAGTTCGTTTAAGTATGTGGAGAATTACAAACACACAAAGAGTTTCATTCATTCTTCATTATCAAAAGAAACTGAGAAACAAGAATGAGTTTCTGAAAACCACAGAGATAAGAGCCTGTAATGTGGATTTGTCTTAAATGACACAATTAGACCTGCTGGTTTTCCTGAGCTGCTTCACCACAGATGTGACGTACAGACGAGACATAAGACGTGAGACGTATGACAGGTCATCTGTGATTGGTTATGTCTTGTTTTGTCAGACACCTGTTGCTGACTCGCTGTTTATGGACCAGGAGTAAATCCATGTACAGGAGGATATGATGATGATGATGATGATGAGTAAGACCAAACACTCCACAACACACCTGACATGACTTCAGTCAAACTCTCCAGACTTTCTCATGTCATATAACAAAAATTAAAAATGACTCGATTCAGTGTTTCTGCAGGTTATTTCTTTTTTTACAACACGTTTCAAATGAGTTTTATACCAATTTATATTGCCATTTCTGAAAGACACATACAGAAGTCATGTCATACTTAACTAGAAAGTAGTTAATCTTACAACTCAGACATGACAGACAGATATAGAGATGCAGATAATAGATGTGACAGGGCTTTTAAACAAAGACACATCATTCACCAGACTATGAATCTCTCTCGCTCTCTCTCTCTCTCCCTGTGTGTGTGTGTGTGTGTGCAACAAAAACACATTTATTAAAACAGCCACCGGTGTAAATGAAGAAATTTACCTATTCCGTTCATCAAGTGAGTTTGTGTGTCCGTGTGTTTAAAAGGATGAGCAGAAATGTTTTGATTAAATTCAGATGCTTCAAGAAAAACTTGTATGTGCAAGATTTTTTCATTATCGCTAATAAAAGAGCAACGTTTTGCGAGTTAGCTGACAGATTTTTTTCTGACACAGGATTTATTCACACCTGAAGCGAGTCTCAGGTTATTAGCTCAGTAAATACATGCAGAGACAGAATTGGCACACATGCTGATTTATCCAATGCATATATTATGAACATTATACTGAACTGAGAAGCTAGATATTAAACACACACAATAATAAATATAAATATATTATAATAAATATAATACATTCAAGAATATAAAAAGTTAAGTTTACAGTAAAAAAGAATTCAAATTTGCATACTTGCTCACTAAATGCCTCTTAGTAGCTTTCAAGGTCACAAACCTCAAGCTGGCAAATCCAAGTTTTGACAGAAAAGCGTTTATTTTAACTTATAAACATGATTCTTTGTGCGAACTACCGATAAACATTGACGGCCTGTCGGAAACTGTGTGAATCCAAGATTTTAGTGAGACCTTCAGCATCAGACAGACAATTTTTTATGGATGAGTCTAGTCTTTGTAAGTGATTATCTCTCTCTCTCTCTCTCTCTCTCTCTCTCTCTCTCTCTCTCTCGGTCTCCTGCTTATTCTGCAGTTCTCTTCCGTGAAGACGTCTCATGTAATAAAACACTCTCTCTTTTCTCATGTCTGCACTCTGCACACACACATCTTTGAGACGTTCCTCTTCTGCACCTCATGTTAACATCTGAGAACACACTCGGTCTGATCTCCAAACGCTCTGACACCCGCAAGAGTCTCAAAAGAACATGACAGATGTGTTTCATAACAAGACCACTGAGACCTAAATCCATATCAGTCACTTACAATCTGTCAGCTTTGGACAAGGAAAACATTCATTTTAACAGCCTGCCGACCTTTTATAGACAAAGTTAAATCAAAACGGTTCTCTAATAAATATTTCTGGTCACATCGAGCGTGGTTTATCAATGCAAGTTGTTAAGGAAAAATGATTTTTATAGTCTTTAATTGCATCTTTCAGAAGATGTAGGAGACAACTGTGTCCTTCAGATGTATTAATATCACATCAATGTGTGAAAGGTTAGTGAAGCACTGATTTAACATGACACACATGTTTACTACTGTTCCACATATTTTGTACTGTTCTTACTTAAATACTGTGTTCAATGGGAAAAAAAGCTGTTTTTTAAAGAACACAATTTTAAAGTTGTAATTGCAATAGCGTCATACCATGTGATATTTTGTCTTAAGGTTATCATACTGTCAACATCTCATACCGGCACATACCTACATACAAGTAATAATAATAATAATAATAATAATTACTTTTATTTATAAAGAGCCTTTCCCAAGCTCAAGGTTGCTGTACAAAAGTGAATATTCATCCAACCCAACCCATCACTGGCACAAAATCTGACCATCTTAAGACATACAAAGACGTGGCTCAGTGGTAAGAGCATGCAACGCTAAGGTCATGGGTTCGATCCCAGGGGTTGGACATACTCAGAAACAAATGTATAGTGTAATGTAAGTCGCTCTGAATAATGCGTCTGACAAATGCATATATGTAAATGTAATGTACACTCTTAAAAATAAAGGTGCTTCAAAAGGTTCTTTGATGCCATAGAAGAACCTTTTGGTTCTATAAAGAACCTTTAACATCTGAAGAACCTTTCTGTTTTACAAAAGGTTCTTTGTGATGAAAAACGTTTCTTCAGATTATAAAAAAGTAAGAAAGAGATGGTTCTTTAAAGAACCTTAGGCTGAATGGTTCTTTGTGGAACCAAAAAAGGTTCTTTTATGGCATTGCTGTGAAGCGCCTTTATTTTTAAGAGTGTAGATAACAAAATATTAGTCACTTTACAAATTCAAAGATTGTGTTAAACATTTAAAATTCTCTTCTGATATTTTGTGTTTTTTCACAGACACCACGCTTTAATGTGCCCAATGTGCAACTACCAATTTTACAATTAAATATTAATAGCATTCTAAAAAATGTATGAAATCTCCTGAAATCACGCACAGGACACAATGTGGGCTGGAACTTTGATATACTGTCATTCCCTGGAGCTCTAGATACAAAAACGACCCAGGACACGCGGCTCATGTCTCCCCATGAGGACGCACCCTCTCCGGGTTAAACTGGAGCTTTAACACGCGTGTGTATGCGAGACCCCGCGAGCAACATAATTACACATTCAGCTCATATGAGCAGGAACACGGGACGGTGTCGAGATGAGCAGCGTGTGTGTGTGTGTGTGATCATCATAACACAGCGGGGGGGTTTGTGGTACAGACAGGGAAAAGGGGGACATGCTAATGAGCTCATAATGGGGTGGTATTATTTATCATATATTAAAAACAGTCTGCTGGCTCCTCAATATCCTGAATTATTCCCACGAGACACAGAAACACGGCTCTACAAATTCACACATCTAAGGTGAACACATAAAATAAAAGACGATCCAAGATAGGGTCATTAAATTATGTAGAAAATCCCAGCTCACCTGAGTTACACTGTTTTATATCATGGTACATTTTGTTAAGGCTGAAATACACCACAAGACTTTTGCTCCGATTTTGGAGTTGAAGTTGTTGCAGAAGGTCTGCGCCAGCCTGCCGATTTGATCACGTATTGTTTTCTATGCAAACGTTCAAAAACTCTGCAAGAGTCTGTTCAGATTTTAAAAGTCATGTAGTGTATTTCAGCCTTTGGTGGTATTAAAATAAAAGCTAAAATTGTCTTTATTCGTTTATAGAATATCAATGGACTCTTACATTTATAAATTATTAAAAAAACAAAAAATTAACAAAACCATTAAATATTAATATTTTACAAGAGGTGTGTGTGTTTGTGGGAACTACAGAGTTGAGAGTCAATCCCTGGAGTCGTGATGCTGCATGGCCAGAGTTTGACTACAGCAGATGGTACTGAAGCAAACCAATTTACATATATAGAGATTGAGCGAGCGAGCGAGAGAGAGAGAGAAAGTGTTGTCCAAAAAGGACCCTATATAATTTTTGTATATCATTAATTAAAGTATATTTTTATAACACACACCGCAGCAAGACACTTGGAACTGTCGGCGCCAAACATACCTGTTTTTTTCCGAGAGGAACACTGGAGGTAGTCCTAAATTCAGACAGTATTCAAACTGGCTATTATGTTTAGGCATTTATGTTGTAAATATTTGTTTTTTAACAGCAAGCAACAGAACTCGATTGTCAGGAACCACCATGCATTAACTACGCATTATTATATTTGACGTTTTCATAAAGAATTTCTCAAAACTTTCTTGTTCGTCCAAAAACAGCATTTATTGAAACCAAGCTCAGTATGACATCATAGCGTGAAGGAAGATTAATGTCTACTTCGCTGTCTCTGTGGCCCCGCCCCCTGACTTAACCTACATATACAGACAGGATGCAAACACAGGATTACCTGAGAAATGCTGCTGAGGATTACAAGACGTGTAGTTACAAGTTGCGCAAAAACATTTATTTGTCTTCGCAAATTTTTTATTTTTACGGGTCATCAATGAAACACGTCATCCATCACGCCTGTATCACGGTCTCAGCATCTCTTCCTAACGCACATACAAACTCACATTAATATAGCGCTTAAACATTTTGCTTTACAATCCAAAATTAATATTGGACATCAAGTGTTCTTGATAGTTTAATGCCAATGCTGTGTGATCGTAACCGTCCATGAGTGACAGCAAACATTTGCATGTATATGCCCCTTTCCAACCAGCTCAGCACATCAATACAACAAACAACACAGCAAACAGGAAGTACACACTTCAGGGGAGCCATAAAACTTCCATCATCCCCGGCAACCAGACGGCCATCTTTATCGCTAAGAGGGGCACGGTCCTCAAACACGCCGGCATAATCTATGAGACAACTCACAGCATGATGTTCCACATTAGATGAACACGTGTCGGTCAGCTGAGGTGTTAG
>JAOTQM010000554.1:167500-195000 GCA_026939265.1 Oreonectes daqikongensis
GTCACAAGATCTGAAAAATCCCCAGCACACGTGCCTTTTGTTCTCTTAAAACAAGTCTGAATCTTATCCATGAAATCATAACAGAGAGATTTGTGGCTCTTATTTGTTGACTTCAAATGTAAAGTCTTGCTTCTGGAATGCATAAAAAAAATATCAATGACTTTATGATGTTACTCAATCATCCATTAAGTCAAAGTACACCTCAACAAGATGTTTGTGAAACCAAATATTCACTAACAAACAAACAAGTTGTTTGTGTCATGGTAAACGTTGAGATTGAAATATTTAATCTGAACAGGAAGTTAAAACAAAAGCAACCAATGACTGCTGAGAAACCCATGGGTTGTGTAATGCCCACCTGAACACATTTCAGACCTCAGATCAGAGCGGGCTGTGGATGTTTTATGACTCGTGACAGGTCATAAACAACCCTGTGACTAAACTATGAAAGTCATCACTAAAATAAGGAGAAATTAGATTAGATCGAATTATCATAGAAACTCTGAACTCTGAGAGATGGAGTGTGAATCAGACGTATCAGACATCCAGGTATTTTCCATTTGAAACAATGTCTGATACACAAACAGCAAACAGAAATGAGTGATTTTAAGAAGCAGACGACACAGACAGAGACTCACCAGAGATGAAGCTGAACTAATGATGTGAAACTCTATTAAACATAAACACACAAACACTTTTCAGTGAATAAAATCATCGAGCACAGACACACTAGTGAATCTCTGACTGGAGAGGTGAGATGCTGAGGGAGAATCAGAGATATTTTTAGCAGGCGGCATTATTATATCATGACACAGACGCAGGGATGTTTCTAGGAACTATTTTAGGTCTTCACATTTTATTGAAATTACTAACATAAGCACATTTGCAGTATATCACAACGGTTTGGGATAACATCGTCAGATTTGTTGTTATACACTGCAGTGAAACGTGGCTTTGAGAAGCTGTACAATCCCTTATTTATTTAACACTGACTCATAATGTGTTAACATAACATCCATAACATAAAAAATCTGTTATTTAAAGTAATAGTTCACCCAAAAAGCTCATCGGCTTGTCATTTCAAACCTGTGTGACTTTCTTTCTTCCGCAGAAGACACAAAAAGATATTTTGAAGAATGTTGTTGACTGCCACCCATTTACTTCTACTGTACGGACACAAAACCAATGCAAGTGAATGGATGCCAGTCAACAACATTCTTCAAAATATCTTTTTTTGTCTTCTGCGGAAGAAAGAAAGTCACACAGGATTGAAATGACAGGAGGGCGAGTAAACGATTAACACATCCTTTTTGAAAGTGTAGTCATGCTTTACCAAAATACAAAACATGCAGGTTGTTCATCATTTTCATACTTTAAATATATTGTAATACAATTTAAATTCAATTCACCAACTTCTAATAGTTTTTTTCATCACCATTTATGAAAATGACAATTATACATAGTCTTTAAATGAGACAACAGCCGTTTTTATCTGCTAGACATATTTAAAATAAACAATATCTTAATCTTTACATAAACGTTTGAAGAAATGTTATTTGGTAAACAGCCACTAAAAATCAGAGAACTTGATATTGGATTATATGATATTTATGCATGGTTAAAAAATGGAAAACAACAATAACTAAGAATTGAATATATTTTAGATGTTAACATACAGTGACAGCTATTACATAATGATAAAAAAACTAGGATAGGAAAACTGGGTCACAAAAAACCTGCACACTAAACTCATTGAACCTTTCAAATGTAGAGAAGCAGAGCGAATAAAGCAGTTTGAAAACAAGCACACTGAAATATCTTATTGAATGTCTAACGCTGGGATACTCACGCACACAGCCGCAGGTGCCACAACCCGAACAAAATCAAAACAAAACATCTGACTCTTGCTAATTCTTCCATCTGACCGCTGACACCACGTCTGGTCAAAAGATGCGAGCTCAAACCCCTCGTGTGGCCTCCTCGCTCTTTTTCTTCAGATGTGACATAAAGGTTAGCACATTTTTTCCTCACAGCAACGGCACACGCTTCTGAAGCAGGAACGGCACTGTACCCGGCGAGCACTCCGCATTCTTCCTTTTGTTTGTTACACTCGAGAAGAGACCAGGAAACAAAATATGCTCTCAAGCCCGCAGCCCGTTTTGTTTCCTTATCCTCGTTGGCTACTTTGACTGTTTCTAACATTAGGCCTGTATGTTCATTGTATATTTTATTAATACTTGCTTAAAAGAAGAGAATATATAAATGGATGCAACCCTGCACTACTGGCTTATGAATTACACACAAAACTTTTTGTGCGTGCAATAAAAACACGTATAGTTACGCTTTTTAGTCTAGTATTTATCCAAAGCTACATCTAAAAAACCATTTTATTGTAAAGGTGTCCGATCCGAACTTCATATTTCCGTCATAAAATGCAACATTGCTCTCTGTCAAGCAACACGGCTGTCAGGTTTTCACTGCGCGGTTATCGTGGCCGAACAAATTTCTGGTGCCGATATAATCACAACATTTATTGGATGTTTTTTTAAAAAAGACCAACAGTGAAATTCATAAAGTTATTGTCAATACCGATATATTGAGACCCCTACAACACATAGAATCCACGCATCTTACAAACCAAAGACACACAATAAACATCTTTTGTTCCTGCAGTGGCCATAAAAATGATCTTTACAAATCCGGGTTGATCAGAAAATACATACAGACACACTCGCATAACAATATGCATGATGTCAGAGCATCGGTCGTGGGCCAAGCGCACATCTGGAGGGCGTGTGAGGGGGTGGGTGGATGGGATTTTTCTCTCTGTGTTTTGGGATGATAAACAGGGTGTTACTGAAACCATATGGTGACGTGTGGCTCAAGGGTGTGTTCATTTTAGAATCACCGACCCCCACGTCACTCCGACAGCACAAACCTAGAATCCCAATTAAATAATCTGTGGAAATTAGGATGACGCGTGTAAAAATGCTTACATCACACCTACACGAGGAGCGTTTTAGCACACAACACCTACACGTACGGCAGCTAAAAATAGCCAGTAAATGATGATGACAACATTTTATGAGCAAGAGAGATTGATCGATTAAAAGCCCCTTGTGTGTCGGACAACATTTTTGGATGGAAATCAGTTTTCTTATGCCATGTTTTAGTGCTTCAAGCCATTTACAAATATCATCCCCTATAGAGACATTTGCTTGAATGAACCGGTTTACAGATGTGCGTTACTGACACAAGCGACCACACAACACACTTATATTCAATGTGTATATGTGTTACAGTTTTGTAATGCTGCTATTTTTTTTGCATTGCTGCGAAGTAACTACCTTGTGTATTTGTTTGCACATCCTCTTGCACATTCCTGTTTATGTGAATATTCACATTGAATTGAATCTTGAATGTGTCCAACAAATCCACAAATTACCAGTAAAACAGCACACAAAAGGTCTGTATACATCGGTTTATCCCTGAACATTAAATTATAAATGTTTCTTGAAAAGCCATCAAAAAACTAAGAACCAATATATTTTCAGAAACAAAGCCAAAATCACTTTGTATCCCATTGCAGTTTGACCACAGACATTCAGTATTTAAGTTAAAATCTTATGAATTTTCCTTTTGGGTCAGTTCCTAATTCTGACAGAAATACAATCCTGAGATCCATCATGTCTGCAGTGTGTACACAGTGATGGTCATAACCAGACACCTCACACGCCCCAACAGTGTTCATAGTGAATGAGCATTTCAGCCTTATTTTTCACTTTTAAGGCCAAAAAAACACGCAATTCTGATTATAATAATCAATAATAATAACAATAGAAGTGTAATGTTTATTTAAATAGTCATTATTTGTTACTATGTACTATTTATTGTGTATTATTTTCACATGTTATGTAAATAAATAGAAATATTAAATGATGAACGTTAAAATATAAACATCATACACAAATTAACATGATGATGTCATTATTTGTATTATTATTATTATTAAACATGCAAATTCACAAGAAACATTGTTGCAGTGAATATAAACCTGCTGAAACTCGAGCAGACACATCCGACAGCGCAAAATCATAGCACAGCACCGACACGCGTGGAAATAATCACAGTGAGGATCCTGCTGGTAAAGCCACATCCCCATCCGCGTGATTTCTCTCATGAATAAGCAGGGAGACATTCACACCCCACGCCGGCGAGTCTCCGCGTCACGCAAGATCCCCGCGAGCGAGACTGCGGCTGCACGACGCGCGTGACAGCGTTAAAGACCTGCACTCACCTCTGTCCGAAACACGCGTGTAATTTCCCGAATCAGACTCTCCGGTTCTCCGTCGCGTATTCGGTCCGTCTCTCCGCTCTCATTTGCTCCAGTGTTCTTCTGTCTCACCGCTATAGAGAGACACGCACACACGCACGCACGCACACAAACCTACTGCGTGAAGCTCCGCCCACGCGCTATCCCAGTGGACATGCGTGCACTCCCGCGTGGGACGCGTCACCTGCGCCAGTGGAGGAAGAAGCATGCAATATTAAAGACAACGCATAGGGCCTAAGATAACACTTAAGACATTGTCTGAAATAAGATAGATAGATAGATAGATAGATAGATAGATAGATAGATAGATAGATAGATAGATAGATAGATAGATAGATAGATAGATAGCCCTAACCCACATTTTTAGTTTCTTAACTCTCCTATGATGTTCAGTCAAACACCTTTACTAAGTATTTCAGCGCCCTCTGTAGGACAATAACAGATGTGTCAGCAATTATCGTCGTTCAATAAAAATGTTAACTTAAATTCACAAATTCAGTATGCATGTCGCTTTATGGAAATAAATGAATAGAAAATTAGTTGTTGGTAATATAATGAAGAATATCAAAAGTACATTTACATTTAGTCATTTAGCAGACGCTTTTATCCAAAACGACTTACAAATGAGGTAAATAGACTTGATTGATTTTTTTGGATGGCTCGTTGGCAGAACGCAGGGATCTAGAGGGTATTCTTCAGGAAAATATTGTATTCTATCTATGCGGACTCAAAAAATCTCTTCCTCGCAAGTAAAGTGTCTTTCACGAAGATCTGGCAACACGCCTGTTTTATGTAAAATATTTCTAAGGCGCGGTCTGATTTATGAATAAATTAAAACTTAAACCAACTGAACCTACCTGATAGAGGTTGGCTCATGAATATCTATTATTTATTATCATAACGTAATTAATATTCATAAGGAAAACAGTCGACCACGGAGGATTTGTGGGTTCTAAAGCGAAAGGGGCGGAGCCAGAAGTGTGGAGGCGGACCCGCTCTAAAGTTGTCTGACCGGATCGGATTTTTTGTAGTGGAGGGATCCGAGGCCGATCGGAGGAGGTGAGATGTCCGATCTCAGCGTCTCGCTGTCCGTACTATTGGGGATTGTCGTTTTTAGCGAGGTGGCGAGGAGGACGGCCTTATATCTGCTGTCGAACCGACACCGGAGCGTCTATGCGCTGGAGTTGATTTCCACGTTTCAACTGTGCGCGTGCACGCACGAGTTAAAGCTCCTCGCAGAGGTGGGTGGACTGGAGCCGCGCATCGCGTTGACGTGCACGTTTGTGATCTCGGTGGTCCATGCGCTTTCCTTCCACGGTGCGATTTGCAACCCCGCCGGGGTCCTGGAGCAGCTCTGCCGTGGGACTCTCACCCGCCGGGGCGCGCTTACGCGGATTTTGTGCCAGCTGATCGCGGCTGCGCTGGCGCGCGGAGCTATGCCCTACGCGTGGGCACTGTCACTGTCTGACATGCACGCGCGGCACAGATTGACGGGGTTTAAATGCACGAGCAGCCCTGTCAATGCTCCTCTTCTGCAGGCCGCTGCGGTGGAGCTGTGCTGCGCGTTCGTGATGCACACTGCAGTCTCCAACGTGCACAAAGTTCAGGAGATGTATCGAGTTCCTGTCATAGCTGCAGTCATCACAACTTTAGTTTATGCAGGTGTGTGTGCACCAACTAAAAGCACAATTTTATTGGCTTTTGTACAATGACAGATCAAAGTCAACTATTGCTAAACCAATCAATGAGTTGCCTGCAGTCACTTGCAGTTCACTGTACATGTATCGCTTAACCAAGCATTTGTCCTATAATAGGGTTACATGAAGTGAGAACTGTTAATGAAGTTTATTTTGTTTTGGTAAAGGTGGACACATCACTGGGGCTGTGTTCAATCCGACTCTCGCCTTCTCAATACAGTTCCCCTGTCCTGGGAATACATTCCCCGAATACAGCATTGTGTACTGGCTGGGACCAATACTAGGTGAGTTTTACCATTAAAACATTTACATTCAACGCACGTGTAAGTGTGTTTTCTACTGTAACTGTATTGTCTCCTCTAGGAATGATCGCCTCTCTGCTGCTTTGTGAGAAAGTGATGCCGGTCTTTTCAGGAAAAAGCACAATTTCAAACTCTAATGGACTCGAGAAGAAAAAAATTTAGATGATATTTTAAGAGGTCTTGTTCACAATATACACATTTAGTTATGTACTGTGAATGCACTAAACATTATGACACTGTTAGACCATCTCAATTCGTCTTAAGTGTTTTATAGTTTTACTTTGAGCAATGTCTTGTTGAACTTCTTAAATGAGAAGCTAATATATATTCATAAAGCACAATGATGTCATAAGGAGCACACAGTGTCTCAGCGGAGAAACATTCATGTGATGTATTACACAGTTATGATGGCGATAAGAATGACCGGTAGGACTGTTGCACCTTGGTTTTATGATTTAAACGTTGATTTTCTTGTTCCTCTGTGTAATATTTAACTCACTATATTTAATTTGTTATATTGTATCTTAAATCATACATTCCTAGAGTAAAACACCTCTATCGGCGCTGTGTTTTTAATAATGTTTTACTAGTGATCATTATTATCTAGCAATAGGTATATGAAACATTTATGGTGCCTTTGTGTGAAATAACCTGGCTGAACTTGATGAAGTATAAAACAAGTTTTGTGGAATGGATTGGTTTCTATTTGGGAAGAAAACGAAGCTGTAACTACATTTTTTTATTAAACTCATAAATCGAAAATCCTGCATTTGTTTTTCTAACCTGAGAGATCAGTTGTTGTGAAATAGTTTCCTTTGACCCCGTGAACAGATCTGCACACAGTACAAAAACACATTCTTACAGTGATCGAGAGAAACTATAATGATGAACAAACAACATCTTACAACTAAGAAATGAAAACATTAAGATTACTTGAATAAGTTTCTCTGACCTGATGGATCTTGATGTTCTGTCTCTAACATATCAGTGCTGGAAAAAGTTTGTTTATGAAAAATACTGCTTAAATCTTAATAATTATAATAAATCAAACTAATATTTACAATATTACAATGCAAATAATTAGAGACAGAGGCGAGTGACTAAAATATTTGTGAATTCATCTTATGGGATTGTTATTTTTTTATAGCTTTTACAGCACCACCATAATCCCATTAGATCTGGATTGATCATTTAAAACTATTAGGGAAGAAATTTTATTTTAAAAATTGGTCACATTCACTATGATGTCATAATTCAGAGAAAACAACTCATTTATAAATCTTCATTTATAAATCCAGAGTACACTTTTATACTGAATTGTTATTTATAAGATAATACCCTCACCTTCATTAAAGCTAAAGATTTCTTTATGCAAAACATATTTTCCCTCTTTCTTTAAATGTTGAAGTTGACAACCAGTGTCCACAGAATGCTTTGATACATTTTCTGAGAGAGAATACACAGGAAATGATTTAACAAGATGTCATATAAACACTTAACCGATTCAGAGCGAGGAAAGAAACTAGTTTAGCTAAAATATTATTACAGCAATACACCAGAGAGAACAAACAACCACATAGAAATAAGACACCAAATATAAAACAAGTAGCTTTGTACAAAAACAACTGTATTTATTTGTCTAACAAACACATAAACATTCAGGAGAATTATTCTGGTCTTCAGGGAAAACTACAAAATACATCAGTGAGTAATGTTTGTGGTTAGGATAAATTCAGGGAATGGGAGACAGAGAGAGTGTGTAGAGGAGGGGCTGTATAAGAGCTTTCAGTGGTGGGTCTGGTGAGTCAGCCGGTATCCCAGCATGCCTCAGTGAAGTGCTATAATCAGCAAATAAACTCCATCTGGCAGAGAAACACAGAATTTAGAGTCATGCAGGAGCCCAGGTTATATATTTTTAAACAGACAAACAGGAACATTTCAACACATGATTCAGAATATATATAATATATATATATATCCACATACAAACTAAAAATCACATCATTAATCTTTACTTTCATCATATCATAAACCGTAAACACAAGCACCTTATTAAAACATTTCTCTGTTTGTTTAATGATAACTGCACCAATGGCATCAGTTTCCAGTGGGACCTTTTGTTTATTTGACCAATGACAAAGGAAGATATATTGAAATACCAAAAAACACTACGTATCGTAAGACCTACGCTTTGTTTATTGCTTTAAGAAATTCTCTCCTTGGGTTTGGCTTACTCGGTTTCTTTCTTAATTTGACAGACCTATTCATTTTTTATATAATTTTATAAATCACCAGTGTTCCACATCAGCATCATCAAACTGCCCGGCAACTGTATTTGGTTCGACTTCCATTCCATCTGTAAGACAGAAAGAGCTCAGTGTTTAAACAGAGCATTAAATGACGCCCATCCGGCCCAGCAGCACTTCCCCTGGGGCTTTAACTTATTACAGATCCAGTAGTTTTCAGGAAATCCTGCTTATTACAGACACACATACACAAATCTGTTAAACAGGCCATTTATGAACTCAAGAACACATGAATTCAACCATACATACATACGTACAAGCAAGGTGTCCTTGTGGCTATTTGTGCATTACGATATTACATCAAACCTTACATACTCTATACATATTTACCACGGTAATATGTAGAAGATAAATTCTACATATATTTTTTCTGGTTTTGACGTTTTGACATGGATCAGAAAGCAACCACCATCAACATGCTACACACATTGTGATATGTCTTAAATCAATGAGATCTAATCCATGATAAGAGCCTTTACAATCTTTTGTTTTACACAGTAAACGCGGAAAAAGTGTGGCACAGACCTTCAAATTCAGCTGAGGCTTGGTCTGTCCTGACTCCAGCCATGTGATACTCCTGTGCTACTGACTGAGCCAACATCCCCTCCAATCGGTCGAGTGTGGCCTGACCCTCTGCCGTCAGGTGAGACAGACCCTCCTCATAGGTGTAAAACGTGGGCATGTCTCCGTGAGCCTGCTCTTGTTCTGAAAGATGAGAGAACCACCCTTCGTTGTTTCACATTGTTGCAACAGCCAGTAAAAATGGAGACACGCTCCAATGCATCATGGGACAGAGAAACACTCACCCGCCTCCTCTACATCATACTCCTCTCCTTCATAATCATCATCATCTGTATCAGCGTCCGCCGGGTCGGGATGCAGCGCCTGACAGTCACACATGGCCGAGAACATTGGCTCCACTGCAACACACACACACATTCAGAAACGATTCTTCATGAAGCACACTGAATCATTCTGGTGTTTGACTCACATGCAGCTTTATCGCTGGGCACAAAGCGAATCTCTGTGATGGTTCCTGAATCTTCACTGTCACTGTCACTCTCATCTTCATCTTCCCCTGCATCATCTGGTGCTTTATCCTTCATCTCCGTCTCACCTTCACCTTCTGAGAGGAACGTTCATGACAAACACACCATACAAAAACTCGTGAAATATAAAACGCGAGTGTGCTTTCGAACGTGAATGATAAAAATGAAAGCAGCCGTGCCTCACTATCATTCACATTTATGGTTAGTGGTGTTCAAAACATTCTGTTATTAATGTTATCTGTAAGTATTCAGCAGATGATGCCTCACCATCCAGTTTTGCATTGACCATCACATACAGATGCTCTTCTGGGAATGATCCGAGATCTCGTGAGATTGCGTGTAGACTGATGGAGGGATATTCCAGAGAGAAACCCAAACCTGAGCCATCAAACCACGACAAATGCCTGAGAGGACAGAGCAGGTCAAAAAGCATTACTGATGATACTGCTAATGTAAATGTGCTATAAAGACATATAACACACACATAATGCATTCATATTACTGCCATACAAGACCAAAAATTGAAGAATAGCATCATGCAACCACAACATTTCGATAAATCTGTCACCATTGTACATGAATATAATAATCATACTGTGTCATGTAATTCCTATTAAATTACATCACTGAAACGTCGAAGTACTTCTGTAAGGTACCGTTAAAGCACTAAACAGCTACACATGTAGTAAACGCATGCAATATGAACACAAAATGTTTAGTAAAAGTTAAAATAGAGATACTTACGCTTCAGCCACGAACAGTGTTCCCGAGCCGAGTCTCTTTCCGTCCAGGACCGCTATGGTCTCGGCCTGCTGGAGTCTGATGCCCTCGCTGGGTGGATTCAGACTCTTTAACACAACCATCATTTAATTTGACTGTATAACGTGTATTAAATGAGTGTGAACCTGCTCAAACACTGATGCTCTACTGACTCAACGCACGCGCTGCTCAGCTCTGCTCACTCTCTCTCTTACTGGAAGCTTCACGCTATCTGACTGAACAGCATATAAACATGCGCGCGTGAAACGCGAGCAGTTTGCGTGTGGAGAAACTTTCTAACGTTTTTAATACTTCAAAGAAACAGTCACGCGTCACTTCTGTCGATTTCCTTAATGTTTCCTGTGTAATACACGTTGTTTTTTACCAGGGGGCGCGTCACGGCCCAGACAACACAACCACCCATTGAAGCGCATTTTATATTTTATTCATAGCGTTCCACAGATTAATATTTCACATTCACATAAAAAGAGTCACAAACAATTCAAAATAATAAATAAGTAAAGAACTTAATCTATTAATCACAAACGACTCTGATTGGTCCGCACCGGGAAGAGAGACAGTCACCACGTGACAAATTCGTCTACTGAAGTATAAACAATTACAATATCGATATTGAGAAATGTTGATAGCTATTGAATAGAAAATATACAGTGTTAACATAAAATAATGTACTACGACGTCCATGTCACTAAGCCCCGCCCTTGTAGTGTATGCAAATGTTGATCGCCCTTCTAGCCTTTTATTTATTTCTATGCATTAGCGCGCGACATGTGCGCCCACTGCGCCGCTTTATGACGTAAAAATCGAGTGCCTGATTAAAACTATAGCGCCCCTAAAAGGACCAGAGGAGACACGCAAGTGTTAAACACGCAATGAAAGATTTGTGTTGTATGCAGGGTTTTTTATTTATAATTATTTATTATTTATAATATATATACAGGGTTAGTTATTTAATTTCTTTACTGCTTCACTACATTAGGAACCATCTACTCAGGCGTTTACCCATTTCAATGGAACCCAATGTAAAACGTATTTTTATTATCTTTCATTACATAAATATTTTTAATTATATAATGTCTCTTTATATCATATATCATATATAATATTTAAGTAGTTATATTCCATTTTAATACAACAAGAAACATTGTCTTAAAGAATCTTCTATATAGTTTAAATCTGTTTGAAATATTTAGTATATTGATCTGTCAACAAATGTTGCAGGCAAACGTTGTTGTTTTAATGTGTATTTGTTTATAGTTTTCTGTGCTTTCTTAAACTTTAGATCACTGTCAGTTTGACTTGAAATCATGCATTTAAGTATTTTTAAAAGCACATATTAAGGCAAAAACAGTAACAGGAACATTAAATTTATTTCTGTTTTGAAGATAAATTTCTTAAAGTATGGAGACATACATTTGGATAATAAAAGTAAAACATAAAAATGAGAAAAACACAAATTCCAGTAGTATACTGTACAGCTCAAAACACATTCTTTAAATGAAGGCAGAGGCCAGAATTATTCTGGTGCTTGTGGGGATATATGATAATATTGGACTTGTTTTAAGAGGCAGATGTTTTGGAATGGTTTTATAGTGTTCTCATTAGATCAGTCTACCAGGATGTAGAACGTCAAGTTTAAATAAAAGAATACTAAAGTACTGAAACTCTTTCCGAGATCCAGTTTGCTGTGCTGTACTGAACGGTTAAAAAGTGTGATGCCATACGACACAATCAAAGGTGCTTTGACAACAAGTGCATACAGAAGAACAGAGGCACATAAACCTCAGACAGCTTCAACCTCTGTAACAAATGACCTTAAAGGGACGTCCTGTAGCTAAAGTTTCACTAACTTGTAACTTCCTAAAACTTCAGCAACAGCTTTCAAAGTGCAGAAATGTCCTAATCAGGAAAAATGATATACCATATTGTTATTTTAATATAAAGAGGACACTAGTCTTTCGATTAGAATGATTTGCATCTAAACTGCAAACTTTTTATATTACGGTCATTTCCAGTTTGCCTGTAATGTTTACTCTTGCGTTTGTATATGAAATGGTCTTGACTACTGAGTTCGTATTAGTTTGTATACAGTTAAAAGAATAATTCACTCAAAAATGAAGATGATGTCATCCTGTACTCATTCTAATGTCTAATGTTAAGCTCTGTATGATTTTCTTCTATTAAACACAATACGTGTTGAATGGTGACCAGGCATAAAGTACAGCATACACAACTAAAAACATTTTCGTTTTTGAGTGAGCTATACTTCTAAGCTTTCTATTGAAATAATGTACTCCTAAAAGGCAAAGATGTGGCATCCAGGATTAATATCTATTAAAACCCATTTCAACAAATTCCTAATGTAAAACAAACATTAAAACATTTTTACAGGAAACTCAACACCAGCTTGAAATGCACGTAACATTAAACCTTGAATGTACAGCGTCCAGTGTATGTACGGGACGTCAGAAGCCTCTTTATACAAACAAAACATTACTGGCCAGAAATGACAAAGTGCTCGACTCTGAGGAACTGGTACTGTAGTATTAAGTTAAGAAGACCCTGTTGTACACCTGGGGATGCATGCGGCCGAATGACGTGAGTGCATTCAAACATCTGAACAAACACCACGGATCCTCTGGAGGCTTAATTTGGTCCACTACACCAGAACTGACGAGGAACATTCCTGTGAGAGGCGGCTCATGTTAGAAGGCGACGAAAAAAGAAATGTATCAGGATAACTGCTCGCTGTCAAAAACAAAGTTAACAAGGTCCGTGACTCCAGTGAACTCTTCCTCATCTTCATCGTCCTCGTCGTCATCCTGAGCTGCCGCCGTCAGAGGGACCAGGCCGTTGTGCCTGAATTTGGGTGTGTGCTTCGACCTGGAGTCCTCCAGGATTTTAGAAGACCTGCCTGTGGAGATCTTTCCTCGTGTGTTCTGCCTCCTTTGCCCCAAGGCTTCCTCCTCCTCTTCATCATCAGTTTCTATGCGGTTTGACCTCCTTCGGAGGGGGCGCTGGTGTTCCTCAGACCCGTCTGTTTCTCCCTCGTCCCTCGAGTTCTCCTCCTCCTCGTCTTCCTCGCTGGAGCTTCTCTGATGTCTCCGTTTCAGCTGTTTGTGTCTCTGTTTGGATTCTTCCCGTCGGGACTTGCTCCTCTGTCTTCGGACTTTTCTCTGCAAAGGCTTTGCCTCCAAGTCTTTAGAATGTAAAGACTCTACAAATGTAGGAGAAAAAAAGGGTTTGGTGTGTTTACATTTTTTAACAGTAAAAAAGTGATGTGAACGAACAACACAGAAACAAACAGGATTAACAAAAATGTATTAATAAAAATTGATAGTTTTGCTCCTGAATAACTGGTCACAATATAACAGCTATCACTGTTGGTGCAAAAATATTGCAATTGCTGGTAAGAACTTTATGCTGAGCACACAAAAAATATCTTCTATTTAAGTGAAAAAGTTGAAAAAGTTAAAGTGTTTAGTGATGCCGACCTTCGCTGTTGGAGCTGGACAGTCGTCGACGGTGATGCACAGACAAGTTCTTCTGATTCGACGCCTTTTGTGACCCCTCCGATTCGGACGTTTCGTAGTAATTGACATAAGAGTTCTGACTTCTCCGTGGACGCCTTTTGCTCGTGTCCATGTCACTCTCACTAAACTCATTAGATGCCTCTGTCTCTGACAGATGAAAGAGAGAGGTCAGTGAGATCACATGTGAGGGCGTATTGAACAAAGACTATATAAAAACTCAAACTAACCCATTTCTTCTTCCTCCTCCTCCTCGTCCACGGAGTCTAACGCTTCCTCCTCTGAGGATCCTCTCCGTCGGCTGGAAAGTCTGCGTCTGCTCCCCCTGACTCTTTGAGTGTGTGTGCTTTTGCTGTTTTTTCTGGATTTCGGTGGATTCCCGGCGTCACTATCAGCGCTGCCATATTCACTGCCCTCATAAGAGCCCACGTCAGCATCCTCATCTCCCGAAACCACAAACTCCTCCTCCTCAATGCTAGCATCAAAATAACAGATCGTGATTCAGATATTGAATACTAAAAAAATGAGTTGATCTCTCTCGCACACGCACACACACCTGTCACTGAGCTGAAACTCGTCCTCACTCTCTTCCTCATCCACCGTACTGTCGCTGTCCAAGTCATTGAGTCGCCGGCGTTTTCTCTTGTGCGGTGCGACGGGCTTCACAGAGCGGCGACTCTCTCGGCTGACCGCGCTCCGCTGTTGAGCCGTGACGGTCGACACGTGTTTATCAGGTCCAACAGCTGCAGGCAGAATGTCAATCATTACACCAAAATGCATTCGAAGACAAAACACAGTCTCATAAAACCAACCTGTGTCCTGTGAGTCTTGAAGATCTTCCTCTATCGCCTCATCGATGGCTTCATCAAAGTCATCAAACCTGAGCAGCAGTGATGACAAGATGAAGTTCACAGAGACAAACTCACATCTTCTGCAAGATGCAGTGAGAAACATTGATCACCTGTAACTGATGGATTTCCTCGTCCTGGTCGATCGGCGTCCCAGATTGTTGCTCTTCTTGGCATCTTTCTTTTTCACTGTCGAGTTGTCTTCAGCGTCACCATCCTGCCATGATGAAAGACCACAACGCTCAAACCAAAACATCTACAGCCTTCCACAAAAATTCTATCCTATATATATATAATTCATTGACCTATTTTAGACAGGACAAAATACCATAACATAGTGTTTAGTACAGTACAGTACAGTACAGTATTGTATAAAAAACAAACATTGAAATATTAAGACAATGCTTGATTACCTCATGTACAAAAATCTGGTCGCATCAAGCATATAAAAGCCACAATCCTTAAGGACTGCTAATAAAAATTGACTAAGACAAGACAAAAATAATTTTTAAAAAAAGTGTGCACAAATACAGCCCAAGAGACTATGGATGGGTATGGTATAGTATACAGTAGCTTAGTATAGTATATCCCTGTGAAATATATTATGTATACAGTAACATAATATAGCATGGCATAGTTTAGTGTAGCATAATACGGTACGGTACGGAACGGTATAGTACAATATGGTACAATACAGTACAGTACAAAAGCGGTTGGTATGGTATACAGTAGCACAGTATGGTATGGTATAGTATAGTGTAGTATATTACCGTAGAATGCAGTACGGTACAGTACAGTACAAGAGAGCATGGAATGTTGTGTGTACAGTAGCAGTATAGTATATCACAGTAAAAATAGTATGCAGTAGTGTAGTGTAGTATACAATAACATATTATAGCATGTCATAGTATAGCATAATCTAGTGTAGCATAATATGGTATGGTATAGCACAGTACCGTACAAAAGAGCATGGTATGGTATGGTATACAGTAGCATAGTATGACATAGCAAAGTATGGTATGGTGTAGTCTAGTGTTGTATATTACAGTACAGCACAGCACAGTATTGTATAGCATAGTACAATCCAGTATGGTACAGTACAATACAATACAATACAAGAGAGCATGGAATGTTGTGTGTACAGTAGCAGTATAGTATATCACAGTAAAATAGTATATAGTAGTGTAGTGTAGTGTAGTGTACAATAACATGTTATAGCATGTCATAGTATAGCATAATCTAGTGTAGAATAATACGGTATGGTATAGTATAATACAGTACGGTACAAAAGAGGATGGTATAGTATACAGTAGCATAGTATGACATGATATTGTATAGTGTAGTATATTATAGTGCTGTATGGTATGTTATGGTATACAGTAGTATATAATAGCACAGCACAGCTGCAGACTTACTGGTGTTGGTATGATGTTCTCGACGCTGATGCCCACATACACTAACCGCTCACGCCTGAGAGACAAAGACATATCACATCATGCCGTTCATCTCATCATAAGAGTAAAGGTGAGCTGGTGTGTGTGTGTGTGTGTGTGTGTGTTTGTGTACCTCCGTTCAGCTCGCTCTTTCTTCTTTAGTGCTGTGTCCAGATTCTGTAGCTGTTCCTCTAACCTTTCACAGAGAAGTTTCTGTAAACGACAGGAACATACAGTTCATCAACAGAGTTCACATACACACACAGTTTGATTTATAGTGACACAGTAAAGAATGAGCCCTTACATGCTGGCAGGGAGGACAGAACCATTCTCCATCAGGAATGATCATGAGAGGAGGTCTCAGACAGGCTGTGTGATACCCGCTGTCACACAGGTCACACAGGAGAATCTGAGATAAAGACACAGATGGAGAAAACATGAGACAATGCTCTGTTGAAACATGTTGTATTTCTAAATCCTGATCTAGCATCTCACCAGTTCGGGGTGGTTGGTGAGACCACAGTGTTTACAAGCATCTTCAGGCGGAAGCTCGTTCGACGGGTCCGAGTCTGTCTCGCTCTTATTGTCTCCTCCCTCCGATTTGTTGTCCTCATCGTTTGTGGCTTTGTCATCACCTGCATCCTCCTCCCCCTCCAGCGCTCCTTTGGATTTACAGTGTTTGGAACGTGTTTTCGACCAACGAGGCCGTCTGTGTCGCCGCCTTCCCTGAAAGAGTCGGAGATCCGTATGAATAATAACATTCCGTCACATACTTTGATCAGATACACAGAGCTTTCAAGTTACCTTCAAAGACTTCACCTGTCCTTCCACTTCCATCTTCTTGTCAAACTCCTTTCTGGGCTGAACTTCCAGCTCTCTGTCTTCCGCATGTTCTTCATCGTCTTGAGCGGTTGTAAGTTTCCGGTCTGGTTTCCGATCCTGAATATCTGCCACTTTAGGGCTGGGTTTGCAGATTCGGGCAGATCTCCGTAACGACCGTCGATTGCTGGTTTCAGACTCAATGTGCTGGAGCTCAGGAGTACGTCTGTGACGCGGGATCTTAATCTTCAGCCGAATGCCTTCCTTCTGAAGTTCAGAAGATACCTCTTCATCATCACTGTGTCCGTGTTTATCACCTGCGTCTCCTCCATGCGAAACCCCACAGATGCTGGATGAGGACCGTTTTGTGTTCTGACCCTCATCTTTTCTGTGCAGCTTGGATTTGCTCTTTTCGGAGCTCCTCTTTCTCGGGCTTCTCAAACCCTTTGCTTCACTTTCGTTCTCAGCTGTAACATCAGCTTTTCGTTTGTCCGAGAGAGCCGGAGTCTGGCTATTCTTTATTTTTTCATTTTTGTTTTTTTCCACCTTCATGTCTTCAATCGTAGGAGACGCAACCACGTCTGGGCTAACATCTTTTGACAATAATTCCTCTGGTGCACTACCGTCTGTTTTAATCACAGATCTCCCGACAAGAACAGACTGTCTGCCACCATCCGCATCTCCAGCACCAGACGTCAAGTCACTGTAGTTTCCATGAAGCCCGTTTTTGTCCTTGGCGGGACTCTTATCATTTTCAGCCGGCGGTCTCTTTCGCTCAAGGGGACCCTTGATGACTCCAACACCTACGTACTGTTCTCGTATTGTCTTTTGGTACGACTCAACGGGCGTCTCCTTTTCACAAGATGACGTGATGTTTAGCTCTTGTGGGACAGTAATGGTTGGCATCTTCTCTTCGCTCCTCACCAGCAAGACGGCAGGATTGCGTACGATGATCCCCCCGGTGCTGATGCTGCCATTGCTGTTTAGATTATTATTGTTGTGATTAATGTTGCCGTAGTGATTGCTGATGTCATAGCCTCCACTTCTTTTCAACTCTCTCTTCTTCAGTGGTATCTTAGCCTGCTGATCGCTGCTGATGACTCTGGTCACGTTCTCAAACATCACCTCTTTCTTGTCGTCCTGCATCTCTTGTTTGACGGAGGCAGGGGGCATGACGACCGATATGGCGTTCCAGGCTCTGGGACAATCCTTGGATTCTTCTTTGACGAGCGCTTTAATCGTGCTGACTCTGTTGTCTATAACTGGGATGGACTCTGATTTGGGCTTGGACAAATCTTGGACTTCATCTTTGATGTCTCGCTCTGGTTTAACAGCATCGGGTGATGGTTCTTTTTTCATGTTGATGGGTATTAATTCGCTTTTTGTAGGGATGATGCTGTTGGTTAAGTCTCTTTGTCCTGATCCACTGTTTTCACCAGTGTCACCAGCCTCACCTTGAAATAATATCAGCACTATTATTAGTACAGTTTAGCTCTTAGATTGTGTGAAATGAAAACTGAATATCACATATATTATACAGCAATGATGGGGCTCTAAAACCTTCTTTTTCTGTGCTTGGGCTTGTGGGACCTTCCAGCCTCTCTTGGTTGACAGATGAGTCAATCTTGGCTTTCAGCTGTTCTAGCGTGTCTGCAAGATCATTTCTTGTCCTGTTTAAACAAAGTGCATTATTTAAAAAGCTTTTCATTTTTAATAAGCTTCAGCAGATGAGCTGTAAATGATTTCAGAACATACTCGAGCAATATATTTTCTTACAAAATGTATTCGTCTTTGTTGAAGTTAGGTAATATCAATATCAAAACTGTTTAGTTCTTGTTAGTTTATGCGCCTTGACTAAAGTACAATGTACACAGAATCATCATCAGAATTTTTCCTCACCTTGCAATGCATCTCCAGGAGGATCCATCCAAGTCATCTTGTTCTTCAGCATAAACGCGCACATTCTGATCTTGGTCTAACTGGAACCAGTACAAAAGACCTTCCTTGTCTCTACCGATGGGCTGCAGACGCATGTTGTCTGGGTCTTCTTCATTAATTAACGTCTTAAACTTGAGATTTTCATCAAACTGGCATTCACACAAGTGCTGTTAAAGAATAAACCATCCACTGTCATTCTTATCGGATGTAAGTCATTACTGTGTACAAGGTCTCATCCATTCAATGCTTTGTAACACTGTGTTATTTTCATGTATAATCATCAGAGCTCAGCACTTTCCAAACAATCAGCAAATTATTAAGTTAAGGATTGGGTTAAGCTGAATGGTTTGGAAATACTGACCTTCAGGATCCCAGTCTTACACTCAACAGTCATTTCAGCATAACTTTTTCTCTCCAGTTCCCAAGCCCAGGTGCCGTTAAACTCCTGGCACACCTGCACCAACATGATTTCATCAAACTGATGCATTTGCAAGATAATTTACGTGTCGTTTGTGGTCGTGTGATTAAAAAAGGAAACACTCACCTTTGTAAGATACTTCTCCCATCTCTCCGGTGTGACTGTCTTGCCGATCTTACGCAGTAGTTTGACGTGAAGCTCAATCAAGGGTTGAGGAACTAAATAAAAAAACAAATAAACAATAGGATGGGGTATGAAAATATGTACATGTGTCACTATTTTTGACATACTAAAGTTTACAAATAGCATCCATAACACATGCACTACTGCACTGTTTACTTTAACTTAATAGCTGCTGTCCATCATTTATGCACACTTTATACTCATTTGCACTACTGTTCTGCATAGTCTAATTTATATTGTACATATCCATCAGTAAATTTCTGTTCTTAGTAAATAACCATCTGTATATAATGTTCATAGTACATTCCCACTTGTAAATTCTTCATAATTTTTGCTTTATTCTGTATATATGCACAACTGTATATCCTGCACTTGCTGCTATTGCTCTTCTGGTTAGACCTAAACTACATTTCGTTGCCTTGTACTTGTACATGTGTAATGACAATAAAGTTGAATCTAATCTAAAAAAACAAAAAAAAACTCATCAGTCAACTTGAGATGGACTGCCAAGCACACAAAACAAACAACAAAATCAAAGTAATGTTTATGAACATGGAGAATATCCAATATTTGTATAATAAATTATATTTTATAAACACACAAAACAGATGTTATTTTATGAAAGGTGATTTGTAAAAGTACTAGTTTTTCTTGAGTTTATATTGTCTTTTTCACCTAAGACTAGACATAAAATCTCTCTGCTTTACTATGACCACATTATGAATTGGACCCAGTGTGTCTTTAAAGGCCCAATTAGCTGTCAGCTACGTATAGCACACAAACCAATGACAGCAATACGTCAATGACGTTTTCATACGCAATGTCTCCAAACAACAACTTAGGGTCGTGAATGAATTTAGGAGACTGGAGACAACGATAAACACTTAATTTTTAATGCTACACCCACATGTACGACATTAAACACTATTAGGTCATCTTAAAGGGGGCGGGGACTAAACAACAGAACGTAAACAAATTTAACACGATGATGCTACAGTGTAGCATCAGAAGTTTGACAGCGGCCTGCGCATGCGCAAAGCCCATCTACAGCGCGGTTGATAAAACGTGAATGTAAATTTCCCGTGCGACAACGAAGTGTCGCTCAATATAATCGCGTTTAGTGCTATTACAACACCACTAGGATTGTGTATTAAAAATCAAGATCGATCTTTACATGTTAAGAAGCCACAGAGGGTAGGAAAAACAACACCTGACTGTTTAAACTCGTTGCTTAAAAAAACACTCACATCCGAAACCTGAGGAAAACCATGGCAACACTGTAAATCACCATTACACGAGCTGTTTATCTACACACGTACAGCAGGGGTACGATCATAAACAAACTTTAAGTGGTCTGATGTATGATGAGCAGGGATGTGGATCCCGTCTAAATAAAAACAAGCCACTGTCTTACCCGCTGAGGTTTCCTGTAGGTACCGCTCGAGCTGGGAGAAATTCAGCTCGGGCAGATCCAGAGCAGACCCGTAGCGCTCCAGAAAAGAGCAAAGCACCGCAAAACCGGGACTTGAAGCTGTAGGAAGACCCGCTGTGGTGCTTGGAGCAGCCATCTTTCCTACGACTCTGCTTTGCTTAGATCAAAACTGCCCACAATACACCGCGACAACCCACCCTGAGCATCATCTACGGGGCATCTGATGTGCGTGGACCACCACGATACCATCCACCAGCCTTCATCACTTCATTACCACCATCATCGTCATTATAACGCGGTTAAAGCGCTTTTTTAACCCTGACCGTTCATTACTAATGATTTTCTAACCGGAGTGACATCATGGACTTTAAGAAAATGTAATATAGTAACCAGTTTTTCCCATTGTCAAATTCGAAGTGACACCATAGTAACCACTACAAAACCATAGTTTATACATGACATTTATAGTGAGATGATACAAGTCAAAAACACGCTTAACTTAATAATAAATAATGAAATCGTTGTTAATTTTAATAAGGGGAACGCACAAAATGGATGATTTCTGTTTGTTGAGGCGGTTAAGAGATAAACACGAATGAATAAATACAAATAACACAAAACCGATTAAAATAAATAAATATATATATGCAATTCTCTGTCTGTAATTATGGGATGGGGACCACGCACGCTTCTGACTCCAGCTCTGACTGCGTCACAGGCCGGCGACCAATCAGAGTGGCTGACGCTGGAGCGCACGCCGATTGGCCTCAGAACGTGACGTGTATGGTGGGTGTGTACTAGCGTCACGCACTGCCATGTTTGTTGACAGAAAAGTGGAGCACAAGAGGGATTGAGTTGCAAGATTGATTATAAAGAAAAACAAGTATGTAGTGCATGGTTTTATTGTATATACAGTCAATTTACAATCAAATCATTTTTTGCTCGGATTAAATACTAAATATGCATGTGCAAAGTTATTTTATAAATGGATTTTTGGATAGATATGGATGTATCATTACTAAATTTAAGTGGTTCAGATATTAAATGATAAACAGAACTTAACTATTTCCTACAACAAAGTAATGTGTCAGCTTGTATTGAATGATTACTATATTCATAATTAGAGTATTTACAATGTACTTCAAAATCATTACCATGGTAATAACTTTAATGCATTTTCTGAAATCATGGAGAATAAGTCAGGATCATATACATAATAAATGCATCTGATGCAGTAATCTTACCTGTGTAACACTGTCTTTTTACAGGAAAGCTGGTCATGTCTTCTCCAGAAATCGCTTCCTTATCCTGGGGACACATGAAGGTCAAAGGTTGTTCCACGCCCTATAAAGACTGTAAAGTCTGGCCGGGTGGCAGCCGAGCTTGGGACTGGCGTGAAACTGGCACAGATGTAAGATGAGCCCCAGTTTCATGTTCATGCTTTTAAAATCATCTACATATGATTATATGTCTTGGTATTCAATGCACATTTAGCATATTCAGAACTTCTGCTAGTGTTCCTGTAACTAAACATATTTGGTCTGTTTTACTTTTGTCTGCTGCACACATGTTGGGTGCCTTTGCTTTATTGCCCAGTCCAATTCATCCAATAAAGTTTAATACATTAGCACAATTTACATTTGCAGAACACAATTTAAGCATTAAACTTAGAGATCTTAATACACATAAATTCAAATTCTGACTGGTGTTGTGTTTTAGACAGTTCATAACAAATATGAATATGATCTGCACTCTTCTCAGCATCATCCTGGCGTTCAACCAGCTGATCTGGATGAGATTCTCAGAAAAGGGGTGCAGACGCTGGTTATAGGACGAGGAATGAGTGAAGCTTTACAGGTAACTCTCACCTGATCATCATTCAAATCTAATACTAATACTCGATCATATTTGACAGAATTTCTCGACACATTTCAGGTGCCTCCTTCTACTCTTGACTATGTGAAGACACAGGGTGTGGATGTCCGGGTGTTCCAGACGGAGCAGGCTGTTAAAGAATATAACGCTTTAGTAGAGGAGGGGGCTAAAGTGGGAGGGGTCTTCCACTCCACCTGCTGATGATGTCATTAGCACAACCATTTCATTCACTTAAAAGTGCCTAAAGAATACACATGATATTTGTTTACATATTAAAATGGGTCTAGATGAAGTAAGTTGGCCTGTGGAAGAGTTTAGTTCAATGAAAATGTGATTGCATTTTTATAAATCATTAAAGCTGATGTCATCTGTTGTTGTTTGAATCTCAGTTTAATGTGTACAGACTGATTTACGTAAACACTGTGGCTGTGTGCTGCTTTCAAAACATTGCTGGTCTGACCAATGACATATGAGGGGCGGGTGTAGGGTTGTCACCTTCTAAACAGAAAAATAAGGGACGCCTGCCACAGCGGGGCCACAGTGACCACAGGCCTGATGTTGTGTCAGTGGTGGTAAATCATATAACTGCAAATCCATTCACATATATGTAGCTACTTAATAAAAATACCCTGCAATTGTACTTTTAGTATACTAAATTGGTACACTGAAAAGCTGCTAAATTGGAACAACTAATTTTGTAAGTAATGCACTTTATTGTGCAGAAGTAGTGCTGAGGTCCAACTAAAGATATACTGAAGTGGAACTATTGCAAGTATACTTTAGGTAGATTAAAAGACTGACATTATTCAAAAATCATACAATCCTTATCAAAAGTGACATTAAAACAGATTTTAGGCTTAATATTAAGAAATGTGCATTGTGTAAAAGTTTAATTATGATTTTTTAAAATCATTTTATATTTTAAATGTATTGCTTTTTTATTAGGGCATGTTTTTGGTAAAGTATTAAGATTGATGCAATTTCTAAATTTAAGTAAAACACCACAATATTCTGAACACTCTTATTTAATTAATGCTTATGTCTGACTGTACCTTAACTTTAATAAACAAATAATACCATAACTTGTAAACATGGCATAGTATACAGTTAGGGCCTACTGTTTAGCTCTTTGACAAAATGTGAAATGCTCTATCATTTGGACCAAAGCGTCTAAATTAATAAATGTAAACGTATTATTACTTCTTAACAAATAGACAGCATATGAAATCTAACGTAATCAATATGAATATCATTGAGGTGATTAAATGTCATTACATTATCTGCCTTGGAATTAAGATGCTTAAGGTGAAGAACGCTGATACTGCGCTCTGATTTCTGTAAGACCCGCTGACAAGTTGCATCGTTTACACTTCAGTCAAGTATTTTATTCCTCCAATTCTCGTCGGTACTTTTGCATCTGCTTTCGTTTCGGCTCCGAAACTTTCAGAGAAGAACGCAGCGGTATCTGGAGCTGCCGCTGTTTAAATCTGGAGCTGCCGCTGTTTAAATCTGGAGCTGCCGCTGTTTAAAATCGACTCTCTGTCAAGAGACCCGCCCTCCTCTAACGCTGATTGGCACTGAACCTGATGGTATTAAACAAACCAATCAAACCAACGATGGCATCGTGTATTAGCCAATCAGAGATAGAATAAGACGAATCTTCTTCACAGAATGCGGGTGGCATGATTTGCATGGAACATTGATTAATAGACAACTCGGAAATACGGGACAAAATTCGTCCCGTATTGATTCAAAACGGGACGCGCTATTTTATTCTCAAATACGGGACGATTCCGTATTTTAAGGGACTGGTGGCAACCCTAGGCGGGTGAGAGGAGGGTTTGGAAATGCTTTACACAAACTAGTTTTGGATTCTTCAGCGCTCAACATTTTACTCTCTCTTACACATGATTAATGTAGGCATGTAACATTTAGGAAATATTTAGATTTATTTATATTGACCAATAATCGAATTTATATTTAAATGTTTATATTTTTCTTAAATTGATGCATGTATGTGTATGTTTTTATGACTACAAAATTAACATGCATAGTACACAGACATATATTATGTAAACACAAACTTTTCAAATATGATGCTGGTTACTTATTTCTGTAAGCTCATGAGGTGTGCTGATGATGTCACTGCAGCCACTGGGGGGCGCCTGTGAGCTTCATGTAACATTTACATTCAGTCATGTAGCTGCAGACACTGTCAAATGAAAGCAAGTTGCTGTCTAGACCAGAAATAACTACAATAAATGGTGGATTAAATGGTGTAATAAAGCTTTACACTGTCCTTCAATGGCTCTTGTTCAAAAGTTTTTATTTCCTCCAGCAGGATGACTGCTCTAGTGCTTCATTAAACTATTAACAGGAATCCTTTGTGAGGCAACGTGTTACGCAACCATGCAAAGTAAAACCTTGAGTAATGTGCGAGTCTGTTCTGCAGTTTCACATTTCATCAGACACGTGCAGATTTCGAGACATTTGGCTCAAAGACAGTAAGACACAAGCGAAAGACGATGTAATAAATAAAATATTTATTTTCTCAAATTACAGTAGTTACAGTATTTGGCACGGTGTTTGGCAATGGTGCAGTAGTCAAGGCACTACAGTAGAATAAAGCACTTTGGGATTGATTCTTTAAACTAAACCAAATCATCCACGGAAGATTTATAAAAATGACAAACATTCAAACGAGACACAATAAAGAAAACCTGTCGGCACTTGATATCCCCTTTTCTTTTGAGAAATAACGTTTGAACCTTTTGAATGTGATTTGGGTAAATGTTTGCAGTTAAAGACTCTTTATAGCACTGCTGTGTGTGTCCTGTTATATGAGACCAGAAAAAACCCAACCAACACCTGGTGAATGTCTAAACAAATGTACAATATAAGATAAGCACTAATCTACATATGCATACAGCATCTAAATAGATACTTTTGTCTACACAACTAAAGATAACATAGCGACACTTAAAAGTGCTCATTAAAGTTTAATTATTAAAAAAATGTGGCATTTAAGTGGCTGTTATTTTAACCCACAAACTAAACTGACAGAATATGGATTTAGCCGTCTGTCATGGGTTTACTCTTAAATCATACTTTTAAAGAACTTGTTTATCAAAACAAAAACAAAAAAAATGTATAAAAGTATAATTGATCTACATGATCACGATGACACCACACAGTGATTCAAAAGATTTCTGTCAAAAAAAGATATAAAAAACAGACCCAAAGCAGCAGTGATGCATGTCACTGCATGTGTTTTGTCCAGGTCTAGTATTAAACACTACATCGGTGTATGTGTGACGCAAAAGGTCAAGCCAAACATCCTAAAAAAGGTTATGGAATAAAGATTTGGTGCAATATGTTCGCAAAGCCCTAAAATGTGGCGTCTGGTAACCAGCCTTGAGGTTAATAAAGTATTTACGCTTCACTGCTTCATTACCGTTAGCAGGAAGTGACATCATTAGCAGGCACACTTGCTCTGTTCGGGGTCCCGGGCGTCTGTGAGATCCGTGGTGCTGTGGCCGTTGCTGCGGACGGTTCCGTCCGGGATCCAGGATTTGTCCACGCATCTCTCCATTCGCTTCATGATGAGATCCAGCAGAACCTCTACGGCGTGACTGACGTTCTCTCCGCTCGCGGCGCTCGTCTCAAAGTACGGAACCCTGCCGAGGTCAGAAAATACACTTTTACGACGCATAAATAATGCTATGAGTTATAAATAATAGTACTAAACGCCGTATAATTGTAATAGTATTAAAAATAGTAGGCTATGCTGAAAAAATCTTTTCGACAGAAACACCGGAAAGAGTTGTAATAGTTATGATTTCCACATTCATGTTTGTATATAGACACACCTGGGAGGGAAACTTCAGTCAACAGAAGTGATGAACATTGATAACATTCAATACATAAAACACAAGCACTTCTGAACAGATATGAGCTCTGCTCGACAAATCCAAATATCTGTGAGATCTGACTGAGCTTAGCTTGCCGTGCACATGAACATTCTCTGTTCACAGAGACTTTTTTTACTTTATGATTTTACTGAAAATCATACAGGTTAGAAGTGACAACTATCAAGAGGTAGACAGCCACCTGGACGCATTCATATGTTCGTTTCTCAAACCATGAACGTGCTTTTTCTGAGCGCTCGTCTCGACTCAAGACTTCTCACATGAGCTCAGTAAATATTAGCTTTGCGGGACGCCACAATCTTAATGTTAGACAAACAGAGCTCAGACGCGGCCCTGAAAACACACATCACACACGCCCTGAGAACACGCATGACGCCTGCATGAGGATCTGACTCACAAACACCAGCATATATTGTACGACTGAGAATTCTGACGCTTTTTTAACAAAGTTCCTTCAGTGAGTTTCATGATAACTGAAACACAGCGAGCAATGAGTTATATGTCCATAATAAAGATCGATTTACTTTAGAAGCAGCACAGATTCATCCTGACAGCCCGTCACAATGATCTGAACTGACAGGAACATAAGAGGATTTATGTATCACATTTATTTGTTTGATGCACTGAT
>JAOTQM010000554.1:200000-262500 GCA_026939265.1 Oreonectes daqikongensis
AAATACATTCACTTATTCACTCGGCTTTAGGACATCAATAGTGAGACAAAAAAACAAACTTTCCAACATTCTGCTAATCTTCTTTAACAATATGAGGGCGAATAAATCTGCATTTTTACATGAACTAACCCTTTAAACGTGTTTTAACAGCGCTGTGATTTCATAATGTGATCTATGTCTTGTCTTGACACGTTCACAAGCAGAATGTGAGGAAAGCGTCCAGAGATGTCTCAGTTTGAGCTCTGTGAACATTCGCTCTGCGTGTTTGCCGTCAAAGCAGATCATATGATCGTGAACATAAAACTCAAACAAATGCCACATTCTTCCCCCGGCGGCACTAAAGAGCACATCGAGCGTAAGCTGCTTAACGTCTGGAGGCATCAGAGATGCATTGAAATGATTTAAGTCAGACGATGGGAGGGACAACAGGACCTACAAGTTCAGGAAACATAAAACCTGATGCTATTCACAACCAGTACCCAGAATTCCTAGTTACAGCCCTGAACGTTATTATTCTTGAACAACAATTGCTCCTACAGTCTGAGTGTTACACTCCCAATAATACTGAATAAATTGATATTATTAAGACTATTGTCCTGAAATTGTTGAAAATTAAGAGAAATGTGCCAAAAATGACAACAAAACTTTCACTCTTCCTGTATGCCTCACAAGTAACAAAACACAACAGCAAGTGACACACGTGTGGTGTAAAAAGAAATAGACACAATAATTCACAATCTATTATATGAGGATGGTTTGTGTCTAAGTGAAAACAACTGTGCAAGCATCGTCTTTCTTTATTTTTACCTCATTTTAAGTTCTCACTAAGTCTAGATTTTCGTGTTGGGACAAAAAACCATGTTTTAATTTTTCTAGAGCAAAAGCAAAAACTACAAAGATATATTTATTGATGATGGTCAAATTTGAGAATTATATCAAATTTTAGGTATATTGCCAAATATTTTGCAGAAATGTGTTTTTAAGAAGATCACTGATATTGTCAAAAACACAACTCCTTTAACACCAAACCAACAACAACAAAAACCTTGTTGACAAGGTTTTTCGCAGGTTTACACTGGCCAAGTGTAGTTCTTACACAAGGAAAACCTCCAAAAAGCACAAACCTCCATTATTAAAGTAATCTAAATGACCTCACTGAAAAAAAATCGCTTTCTTACTTAGTATCTTGTTTTCCAGTAAAAATGTCTAACAATTCTTGAATCCAGATGCATTTTCTTGATGAGCAAAATGACCAAGAAAATAAGTCAATATTAAATTTATGTATATTTGTGCCTAAAATAAGCAAAAACATCTGCCAATGGGGTAAGATAAATAATCTTGAATTTAGTGACTAAGAAAAGGTAATTTTTTTTTTCTTACCCCATTGGCAGATTGTTTTGCTTGTTTTAGGCACAAATTTACTTAAATTTAATATTTTTTGCCTAAAAACAAGACATATTTTCTTGGTCATTTTGCTCATCAAGAAAATGTATCTGGATACAAGATTTTCTTAGTATTTTTATCTTGTTTTCTAGTAAAAATGTCTAAGTAAGAAAGCGATTTTTTGCAGTGCTGAATGTAATGTCATCAACGTGCCGCCATATTTAAACCTAGAGCGTTGCTTTGTTTCTTCAGATGATGTGATATATTGATCATTAAATAATCTCAAAATATCTTTCTCACAAACATTCAATTTCTCTTCAGAAGATACTTGCTGGAGCTTGGTCTTTTAACAAAAGCAGGAAAGTCTCAACCTGTACATCTGGGATCAGTGAATGAGAATTGTTATATTTGGGTGAACGTTGCTGACTCAAATGTGCTGAGCTCAGAATGTGTGTCAAAGATAAAATCAGCATCATCTTTACTGAAGGAGGAAATGTTCAGTGAAACTTTAAAGTGCTGTGTGATGCTATCAGTCGTCTGACAAAACCTCAACTCCTACTGAAGACATATAAAAAACTACTGTAAAGAATAAATACTTCATGCATCAATAACAGACACTTAACATCATACTTCAGTGTCTCCAGCAATCAAACTATGTGAGCCAAAAAAACTGAATGTTTTTGCACTAGATACTAAAATATATCAAAGCAAGTGGATTTAATCTGAAATAAAGATAAAAAAGCCAAAGTTTATAATAAACGACTGATAAAACGACAGATGTAAGAAAATGAAGAACAACACTTTGTGGTTGTCAGATGTTGGTGTAATATGTCCAGAGTCATTGTGAATTTGACTTACAATTGCCTCATACATCCACCAAACATCAGTTACACATCAGATGAAAGAACGACTCGGAAAAGAGAAGTGAATCCTGAAAAATATATTCAGAAATCACTTGTTTGCAGATGCCACTTAGATATTTTGTTGTTAATGCAATGACATTCAGATAGTTTTCTATAAGTAAAAACAGCATTTATTGACAAGGCTATTGTAGCTTATAGAAAGCTAAACATTACTTGCATTTTAGACAAACTATTGCTTCTCTTAATGTTTTTCTATTATAAGTCGCTTTGGATATCTGTTAAATGTAAACTGGGCAATAGTGCAAAACAGATTTCATGAAATACTGATCTTAGTTACAAAAGCTTGTAAACAAGCCCGAAATCTGCTGAAATTAAGACCGGATCAATCTAAAACACCCAAATCTTTCAGTCTTGTTTTCTTTGTTTCACATAATGATGCTTAATAAAGTCAGAACGCTGATGATCAGAAAGACGCTTCACAATCTTTTGCATGAACACACAAACCTTTTAAGATCCGTTCTGGACACAAGAGTTTAGACATGTGGCTGTATCATCTGATGTGTCTGTGACATTTTAAACAGACGACTTATGAGCTTCTAAAGCAACATCCAGTGAATCCCGATCAACACGACGGGCCTCGTGTAACTCACCGAAACGCAGCGCTTCCTGTCTAACCCAAAACAGCTCTGTGAACCACTGATGAGAATCTGGATAAAGTAAAAGAGAAATGAAGAGAAGAAAGCCAAGGCTTTATCAAACATTCCCAGCAGCACCACCCTGGGCGGCACGCCAATGCTAACGGAAAGAGCCGGAGATACCCGCACACTTTCACACCCGAGCTCCACACCAACAGTCAAGCAGCTTTTGTTTTTTATGAACTCATCCACTTCCCTTTTTTAACCTCATTGTGTGAAAGACAGTAAACATGAGACTTTCTAGTAAAATACAATAAATTATACGTTAACATTATACAGTAAAATTGAATTCATATTATGGAGCAGGTGAAATTAAACATGTCTTCATCACAAGAAAATGGAAGTGGTGTGCAAGGGTTTATGCCACCACCGACTGAAGTGATGTTGGGAAACAAGTGAATGTGAATCAGAATCCATAAATACTGTCTTTCGTGGGACTTTACACGACAAAGTTTGTCTAAGGTGAGATGTTTGTTCGAATTACTAACCCAAAGTATGAGCAATAGCACTAATGATAATGATTGAGCAAATAATAACATGATTTTAACCACTGGAGCTGTCAGAAATAAAATGAAACACATTCATCCGACTAAAAAACATTCATCACCTACATGTACATATAAAATGACACTTTAAGCAGCTCACATAAAGTCTGATTTGGGAACAGAGTTTTGTGGCTGTTGTCTAAAACGTTTAACATCAGGCTCATATAATAACCATCAGCTGGTACTCATGTGCTCTTGGCATCCCGTCATGTGACCATCGAATCCCAACACTGCCGAAAGCCCTGCTTAACACACACACACACACACACACACACACACACACACACACACACACACACACACACACACACACACACACACACACACACACACACACACACACACACACACACACACACACACACTCCGTCTGCTTTAGAACTGGCAGGAAAAACAGATAAAACAGCTGAAATTATTTGAGCTTTCTGGAAAGTTCTCACAAGCGCAGTCTGCTGTCCTTACAATTCTGTCATATTTACTCAATAAACCACAAACAACATAACAAACACGCAATGTTTTCATTCATCTGTGAAACACGAACGGAGATGTTTCACCAACAACTCTAAAGGCATGTTTTGTGTGAGGAACAATCCCAGTCACCCTTTACTTATAATATATGAAAAAGATAACTTAATTTTGCAAAAATTGCTGTTTCGTGAAAGAAAAGATGACTCTTTCTTCAGTGGAACACAAAAGAAGATATTTTGAAAAATGTCTCAGTGGTTTTGTGTTACAATGGAAGGACCAATATTGTTTAGTCATGAACATTCTTCAAAATATCTTCTTTTGTGTCCTGAAAACGAAACTCGTACAGGTTTGACATGACATGAGGGTGAACTGTCCCTTTAAATCTCAAACTTTATCCAAAATGTAGTTTAAGCTGCATAACTATCCATCAAAAGTATAACATCAGGTTGATCGTGATAAATCCCCTCAATGATCAGCTCAACTCAAAGTAAGCATATGCTTTACATACTAAAGTTTTTCAGCAGCACACTGGACATTTGATCATTTAGAGAACAATAAAAACAACCACGAAACTTCACATTCCTTGTAGGTAACCTTATATGGGAGTGAGACGGTGTATTTTCCCAGGAAACATTACAAAAGTCCTTTTTAAACACTGATCTGGTATAAGCACTTGGAATATTTATATTAAAGTTATGAACATAGAGATCGTAATTCAGGTAAAAGACACGTGTTTGTGAACACATTTGAACAACAGCTGGACTTTAATGTCTTTACATCATACAGTCCTATTATAACGCAAAAAACCTTTGCACAAACACATATGCAAGACTTATAGAAAATCATCACGTAGACGAATGTAATACAAATTATAACACTGTCAAAACGACCAAATGTAACATGTAATATATTAACAACTACGTTAACAAATGTGTTGTCAAGAGATATGTAACGCGACAGATCGGATGTGATCTGTTATCAGCATCCTCCGACGACCTTAGAAAACACAACAAATGTTCTTACCAGAAGAGTTATAGACGTCTTTTTATTGATGTTTGATGGTAAAGTCTTTCGAAAATATTCAAGCCAACGAGACGTACAAGAGACTTTGTGGAGACTTTGTTTCCTAAAGTTGCTCCCACACCCACATGAAGCTTCAGTAGCGGCCGTGCGTGCAGTGACGCAACACTTTCCGCACAGAAACCTCAATCCTACTATGGGCAAGCTGGAGCTCATGAATATTAATTACGTCGTGTGACGCTTTACGTAACCTACTTAATATTTATATAGGCCTTGGTCATAGTACGATGTTCGAGCCTCCTTCAACACAAATGGAAGGCGTGAGCTTTAAATGGTAATATTTGATTTTTCACTTGGTGTATTAACAAGAGAAATTGTATGATGTATATAGAAAACAATAAAACTTCGCGCGCCTGTTGCGTATTTGTACTCATGTTTACAAAAGCTGTCAAGTGTGCGTGTACTTCCATCGTGTGGTGAAAGTGATCATCACTAGTTTAATCAAACGTTGAAATAAAACATAAACAATGTTTTGGCGAATAAAGTGAAACATTTCATTATTTTATTAAGGCAATATAAACATTCAACTTTGGGCACACATTAATGACATTAATCTCGGTTAACAGTCTCTGGTTTGGCAGCTTCTGATCTCCGCTCCTGTGGTTCGGGTTCGAGCTCTTGTTCTGGTGAAGATGGTTTTTTGGGAGGCTCAAACATCGGTCTGTACACATACACGCCTCCCACCACTCCGACCAGCGTCGCAAATGCGATCTGATGAAGGGGAATCCGTCTTCCAAACATGATCTAATCTTATAACAAAAAACCCATGAGGGAGAAACAAAACACCCAAGTTGAACGGCTGTAAAAGAGGCATAAGACAATGCATGAGATTTAATTAACAGATTGTAATGTGATGCAATGTTTATTATATATTGGATAAAAATGCAATATAATATGGATGTAACAAATTCACCAATAACCATCGGTAAACAAAGAAAGGCTACAAACGTTAGGACTACGAACTATTAATATTTGCCCACTCACCCTGATGTTGTTTATCCGTTCACCAATAACTATAATTTACTAGCAGTTTAACCCACATGCACGCAAGGACGAATGATACGACTATGGCAACCCACTCAGACCAAACCAGATTACGCGTTTACTTCTTATTTGGACATATAATTATATAAAGGTGCGTCAGTCATTTATTATTATAAATAAAAAACCAAATATATATTAAACACACAATAACACCAATCCCTCAGTATCGTTATTAAAACGTGTTACTTTTTTCGTGAGCGCGTGACGTCACGACTTAGACGCGGAAGTTGATGATGTTTCCACCGCGGACATTCTACGGTACAAGTACAAAAAACTCTGTAAATGCCCTAAAAATGGATATTATCTTTCGGTATCAAAGTGCAGCACATTAAACCCGCAGTGAGCTTCATGTGTAGACATGGAGAAGATTCGCGAGCGCTTTAAACAGAGCAGATCTTCCTCACGTGAGACTGTCAAACTGAGGAAAAGAAGCTCGATTCTGTACAGCGCTGATGACAGCACAGCAAACACACACAGTAAGAGTACTCACACTGTCATTGTAACACACAAACACATCATATTTTAATCATTAATAATGAACAATAAAATAAAACCAGAAAACAACAGAAACTCTACTGTTTCTACTGTTAATGGATGTCATAGGAATTGCATTGGTTTTATTGGTAATAGCCTCTGTGGGTCTCAACTAGTAATGTGTTGGGTTCTGTTGGTGGGATTTTATTTGGTTATCAGGGAATACAAACAAAAAAAAGTGCCACAAACTGCAGCAGTTTAGATTGGTGTGTTAATATTATGATAGTGTCAAGAAAATGTACTTTACCAAAAGTGAACATAAAAATCAGCCTATTAAAATCACTGTTAATAATAATAATTTTCTGTGTTTTCTGCAGATGACATTGGAGTCAGTGTTGTTGTTTTTACGGTTTTATTTCGTCTGGTGAACTGCGTTCTGGTCCAGACCAGCTTCGTCCCAGATGAGTACTGGCAGTCACTGGAGATTTCCCATCGGATGGTCTTCAAATATCCTTATTCACGCTGTGATCTGTGTTCTGGTGTTTCTCACACATTCTACCTGCTTCATCACTACATCCATCTGTCATTTCTCTGTATAAATCTGCTAAAACTGTGAATGAGATCTTTAACAATTCTGTCCCACTTATGGCTATGAGACATGGGAGTGGAAGGAAGGAATCCGTGGATACTCTTATCCTCTCCTGTTTGCTCTGATGTATAAACTGCTGCATCTGATCAGTTATGACACAGTTCAACTCTTGGTGAGATTTTTGTGGATACTTTAGTGAGACTTTTGCCACCAACTGTACATTTCTAATCATAAAAACACATATTCTCATGTGAAATAAAAATGAGCATTACGAACTAAACGTTCCTGTGTGAATACCTGTGCAGGTGTTTGTGCCTCGTGTTTTTCAAGCGTTGCTGTCTGCGTATGCTGATCTGAAGCTGTACCGTCTGGTCCTGCAGTGGGAAACTCCAGATGTGGCCAAATGGACAGTAAGAGGATGCGTCTCTCCATCGGCCTGTGTCGGGCGAATGCATAGTTGACATGGAATACTTATACATCCAATGATAAGCTAAACTCTGTGTTGATATCAAATGCTCTGTAAGTTTTTCTGTCAGCTGTGTTCGTGGTTCACTTGGTACTGCTGCACTCGGACTCTAAGTAACACAATGGAAACGGTTCTGACCATGCTGGCGCTTTGCTTCTACCCCTTACCGGGCTCCAAACGGCACAACAGGTTCACAACTCAGTGTCGTGGTTTCACAGTGAGTATTGTGATGTTTAAAGTCTCCTCACGTCTGTCTGTTCTCTCCTCATCAGTTGGAAGTATTTGTGTCTGGTGTCTCTGGCTGTCGTCTTGCGGCCCACAGCTCTGATCGTCTGGATTCCTCTGTTGTTCTGTCATCTGTGTTGGGAACAGAACAAACTGAGACTCATCACACAGCAGTGCTTTCCCATCGCGTAAACCTCTTCACAACTACAGCTGTGATGTTCAACCCGATGTGTTGTTCGTCTTCGTGAATGTTTGTGTTATTCCGCAGGATTCTTACGCTGGGGATCTCTACTCTGATCGACTCTGTGTTTCACGGAAAGGTATTTCTACTTTTGATAATAAAAAGTTAATTCAAATTGAAACCAGGAATTGTTGTCTGGACTGAAGTATACAGTGTGGAATGTTTCTGTGTATTTGCAGTGGATTTTTGTCCAGTGGAATTTCCTGAAGTTGAATGTCCTGCAGAGCGTTGGAGAGTTTTATGGGACTCACCCGTGGCACTGGTACTTCAGTCAGGGATTTCTGGTCGTGTTGGGTCCACATGTCCCTCTCTTTCTGCACGGATGCTCACTGAGCACCAAAAAACACAGAATCCTCCTGATAACCATCATATGGACCATAGTGATATACAGGTGTGCTTAAAAAAAACATGTTCAACTTTATTTTAAGGGGAAAAAAACGAATCTAATAAATCTTTGTCTTCGCAGTTTCCTGGCACACAAAGAGTTCCGCTTCATTTATCCCGTGTTGCCTTTCTGTGTCATTTTTTGTGGTGAGTATTAAGTAATTTTTTGTTTTTTTGGGTGGATTAGAAACATCTCCGAGAGTCTCTGTGCGCTCTTTTATTTGCAGGCATGTCTTTAGCGAAGCTCCAGACGTGGAGGAAACCTGCTGCTGTCATCCTGCTGGTGTCCAATCTGATTCCTGCTTTATATACGGGTTTGATTCACCAGCGTGGAACACTAGACGTCATGAGTGACCTGCAACGTCTGTGTGACCTTAGTGGAGGTCAGAGGTCACCTGATGTCCTGTTCCTCATGCCCTGTCACTCCACACCACTGTACAGGTGACCCTCAGAACCAGATTCAAAATCTGACATCAACACACTGACAAAATATTTATATATATATATATATATATGTTATTGCTCAGATGTTGCTCTTTCATAGCTCATGAGATTTAATGGGAGTTCATTTAAGTTTCAACTTACTCTCAGGTATTTCTCCTAAAATTGCTTAAACGGAAACAAATGTTCAAATACATTTAATGAGAAATGTTTGAGTTCATATTGAGATCTTCAATAATATTGACTTTTGATTGCAGACGAGACAAATCTGAGCTCAGTTTGAGACATTGTTGAAGCAATGAGAAACAGATGAGACTGATAAAAAATGATAAAACTTCAGGCTCTTTATACACATGAAAATGAATAAGACTAAGGTTTTTGTGTTTTCAGTCATATACACTGTCCTCTCAAACTGCGTTTCCTGGAGTGTCCACCGGACCTGATGGGAAATAAAGAATATGTGGATGAGGCTGAGATGTTCTTCAGTGATCCTCTGAGCTGGATGAGAACATCTTTCTCTTCTCAGGAGATGTTGCCCTCTCATGTGGTGATGTTTGACTGTCTGGAGAAGGTGAACCATGTTTACTGAATTACATTCACTGTTTAAAACATATTTCATTATCTATTATACACTGTATGCATTACTTTCTTCCAGATTTATAAGTTAAGAACTGATGAACTACTGAATTAAGATACAAATAACCTCTTCAAAATGTCAATATATACAACAAAAATAAATATATTTAAGACCCCTTTAAATGCAACAATAATAAAGAATCAGCGAATCTAGAAACATTTTGTATATTTTCCAGGATGGCATGTTTTTGTCTATATTAAAATGTAAACTGGTTTTCTATAAATCATCTTTTATTATTATTTATTTTATAACCGAAATATATTGTATTATTGAATATCAGCACATCTGATTGTTATTAAACAAGGAACAATCTTAAGAATATTCCAGTTGTAGTCATATTTCTCATAAGGATTACTTAAGAATTATTTCCCCAAAACTGAATTTGTTTGTTTTTTACCCTTCAGGAGACAGCTTCATTCCTGCTGGAAAACCGATTTGTGAAACAAGCCAAGATATTTCACACTCACTTTCCTGAAGGTCGAGTTGGAGAAAACATCCTCATATACGTCAGAAACACTTCTCATTATTTTACTGTTTGAAATGGTGCAACCATCACACAGACTGTAAATAAAGCATTTTTGTTTTGTCTTACACGGTCTACTTTATTTGAGAACAGCACACAAACACTTTCCACTGTGGATTCAGAGAGGCTAGTTTTTTATGAAGCAATGCAAGAGTTTTATTCTGGAAATTAAGTGCAAGTTTAAAAGGTGAAGTGCATTTACATTCAATTACATTTGCGTCGTTTTTCAAACACGCTTACAGGAATGTTTCTCAGCCAATAACAAAATGATTTTACAAACATTTTAAATGAAATGCATATCCTCTTCTAATGTGCATTTCCAAATAAAACAGTGGTGACACATACAGTAGCAGCCAATAGAACAGACCACTCAAAAGCCCTGTTATCTCTTCAACAAAGAGCATTTCAACATGTTTTTGGTATTGCATTATGTTTTTATCTGTAATTATAATCCAAATCTTATGAGATCAATTCAATAGAATTTATCATTTCAAAATCAATTCAATAGAATTTATTACAACTGGTTATTTGGTCCTATAAAATTTACATTTATTATACAATTTCCTTTGTTTTGTTATGATCTTACTAGTTGAATGTATTTGTTTAGAAAATAAGTTTTGGTTAAAATTCTAACTTTTTTGGCTCAAAGTATTTTGACAATTTGTGCCACTTTTTCTTCCTAACTTAGTTTAAATGCTCTTCCGACACGCTTAAAGCCGGAGGATAAATGTCTCTCCCTCTAAAACAATCTAAAGTGCAGTTTGGATGCTAAGACTCAACGTGGTGCAGAAAAAGCACAAAAAAATTCATTTAGCATCCAGCATCAGAGCGTTTACGTTGTGCAACAAAATCAGAGAAAAGTAAACCTAAAGTAGCCAAAATGTGTAGCATCATTACGGACGAGCGTGACGCTTTCTCTAATATTTAGGATCGAAGGGCATTGGCCCCAACTCTATTTTAACATCTGCAAATTGTCGGCTGGGATCACGGCCCGACTGCATCCATCTCTTCACTCTCTGTGGACGAGATCGCGGCTGCTGCTGTTGCTGCTGCTGCTTCCTTTGACGCCATGCCTTGCCCTTTAACCCCGGCCTTTCTAAGGGTCGACTGTAAATTTACAAACAGGAGATTGTTTAGGGTGTACCATAAAGCCTCATGCGTGGTTCATGCGTGTGTCAACATGCGACTCTACTGATTCTCAGACCTACAGACAGAAACAAACACCACATACAAGGATTGAACATGACATCATAATTGAGCCTATTCTTCATTGACAATTACTAATAGATGAAAGGTTTTAAATAAAAGGAGATAAAAGGAGTCGTTTTATACAGATATATAATAATAACAACATACTAGAGCTGGGTAAAATATAATGTATTATTAAAATAATGAGTTTCAAGAGTATTGTGAATATGAAAAATTGCCTTACTTTACATCTGGAAAGATATCACATTTTTGGTTTATCGTAGAGCTCTACACAAGATTTTACAAAGTCAAAAAACTGCTCACCTCGGTCCAAAGTATTTTAAGTAAGTATCTCCAAAAATGTGCCTGTAGATATAATCATCCAGATCTTCAAATACGTCATCATCGAGACCGTGATATTCATCCATTTCCTCAAGATAATCCTCAACTCCGCTAACAAAGTCCGTGAACAGCATTCGGTCGTGAATGAAGATGCCGTCGTGAAAGAAATTCTGGATGAAGCTCTCGAGTTCTCTCCAGTGATGGAAATGGCTCACCTCTTTCTGCACGTAACTGCGCAGAAGTTCATTAAACTCATCCGCTCGGATGGGATCCGTGGCCTTATTGAACAGACTCATAGACTCTTGATAAGCACAATCGAATACATCAGAACAGCCTTTGGGCTGAGCTTTCTGAGCGCCGGGTTTGCGCGTGTTGCGGTCGGTGTGAAAAGAGTCGACGGTGGATTTGCGAGGGTGTCGGTGTAAAGGTTTCTGAGGTTGCCAGTGGACGTCTTCTGCACGTTTGTTGCCCTGCTCTTTAAAAGCATCATGCTGAAAGGTTTGACCTTCGGGTTTGCCGTCTTTTCTCTCTTGGAATCTCTTCTCGTGGTTAAACACGCTGGAGGCGGAGTCTTTAAACTGTCTGAATGTGGATTTCACGGAGTCTGAAAACTTCCTGAGATTTTCCTTCACTGCCTCTTTGGCTTTTTTGATCTGTTCTTTTTGATGGTGCACAAACTCTTTGGTGGAATTCTTGACGGCGTCAAACGTTTGCTTCACCTTTCCCATCACCCCATCCTTCGGGACCTTGGTCTTCGCATCTCTGTCTCCTTTGGCTCTCTCCTCCTTCGACTCCACGTAAAGTCTCTCCCAAAGATCCGAGCGCTGCTGCTCGAACTTCAGCTTGTTTTCCAGCTCCGAGAGTCGAGTCTGCAGTTTCTCAGTCTCTGGATCCGTCTGGCCCTCGTCGTCATCATCTTTCTGACTTAATTCCTCAAGTTCCTCTTTCAGTTTATCCGTTACCTTTCGTTCTTTATCGAGTTCTTTCCGCAGCGTCTGAGCTTCAGCCATCAGCGCCTCTCTCTGGTTCATGAAGCTCCTCACCTTCTGTCTCTCCTCCTGCAGGTGACCCTTCAGTCGCTGGTTTTCTGTCAGGATGGAGTCTGTTCCTGCTCCTCTCTCCTCCAGTTCTCTCACCTGTGTGCGCAGGTACCTCAGCTCCTCCTGCAGGGCAGAGAATGAAGCCTCCTCTCGCTCCAGACTGCTTTTCAGCTTCTGGTTTTCAGCGGTCAGGTCTTTCTGCCGGGACTCCATCTCACGCTTGGCTTTAGCCAGTTTCTCATACAGATCTTGTCGCTGGGCCTGATTGAAACAGAAAATCATTTTACATATTGTCATATTAACATGTCATAATCACAACACACTACAGCAGACAACACAGAAACAACCGGTGAATTTTGTTGCAGCAACACTTTGTTTCAGTTTCAGAGGATCCAGAATCCTGTGATTTTGAGACCGTATACCTGCAGCTCTTCATGTTTGGCTCTAAGATGTTGGTTTTCTTGAGTGATTTTATCCATGATGTTTGTGAGACTCATCACCATGTCCTGCTTCTCCTCTAGATCTTCTCTCAAATCCTTAACCACCTCCTAATCGTATGAAGATTAAAGTCATAAATGCTTAAGAAAAAGGGAAAATATTTACTACTCGGAAAAGAGATAAATGTCGCATCCGAGGACTGTACTGTATGATGACATATGTTCAAGCATTAAACTATTCATTTAAGATTTCTTTTACTGTCTTGCTTTTAATTTTAAATTTTAATTGATTATCCAAATAAAGGAATAATGAACTTTCATCAAAAATAATGCAATATGAACCATTATCCTCATAAAAGTGCCTTACTGCTAATCTGAGAACACAAAGAGATCATTTAAACTGAATAAGTAGAACCAAAAGCTGAAACAAAGTTCACCAAAGAGAGCATGAAAACCAGACAAAAGACTAAACAAACACACCAATGTGTTTGACAAACACAACACTGTTGAAATAAGTCAAACACAATGTCTCCATAACGTTGCCTTTAACTCCATTTTACTCTGAAATGAGAAGTAAAGAAACTGTGACAGACCTTACTGACAACATCCATCTCTCTCTTACACGGCACTTCCAGTTCACTCGAACGAATCTTCTCCACAATCTTTTGCCTTTCCTGAATCTGAATCGTGCCTGGAACACAAAAACACACACACTTCTATATAAACCTGTAAACCCACATCTAAACTTCACCAAAGATTTCTCATTTTCCTGATATTAACTGATCTTGCCAGTTTTAAACACTTAAAACAGAAGCACATGAGCTCACCGTAGAAGTGTCCGAAGCCCATGCTAATGGCGATGAGAAGCGCTAACAGAATGCACTTGTTGAGAGTGCCGCTGATGTGACCGTGAGCGGCAGAACGCAGGTCCACATGCGCCTGAATCTCCTGATGCACAACAGAGACGTGCGTGTAAATCACATGAAGTCATTACAGTCACGTGTGCTGTTATAAAGATTCACTTCTGTCCATAACACGATGCTAAAACAGAAGGGACGACCCGATAACCCAGAGAAAGTTTCAGGTCAGTACCGTGACGTCAGTTCATTCTGCTGATTTAAATGTGTTACCATGGTAAAAATATTAAGCTGGTTAACAAAGATGATGCTGAGTAACTAACTAAAGCCTCAGAATGAGTTAAAAATGACAAACCATTATAAAACAATGTAACATTCAATGAAAGAGAAACATTTGTAACAATGTAACATTCAGTGAAAGAGAAACATTTGTAACAATGTTACATTCAGTGAAAGAGAAACATTTGTAACAATGTAACATTAATGAAAATAACAAAAAAAGTAATATTCTCACTCAAACACCTAAAAATACCATAATAAATTAACCTCAATCAAATCAATTTTTTGTGAATATTAAAATGCAAGTAAAAATATTGGCATTTATAAATGACGGTGAGGGCTCGTGTTTGTTTACAGCACCTCATCTTGTCTCCTGTGAGTCTCCTGCAGGTCTCCAGACTCCGAGCCTGTTGTGCTCCTTCTGACTCTGCGTCTCCTCACCACAGGATTGCTCTTCATCTCATCCTCCTCATCCTCACTGCTGCTGTTACTGACGTCTCGCTGCACGGCCTGATCCACAGGGAAAACTGTGTATGGACAGAAAACACACACGTTTATGAAAACCACCACATACATGCTTGCTTCATGAATCCAGTGTTGTGTAAAGCCAGCAAATCAGATTGAAACCAATGACATGATTTACATTTTTACAACTTTAAAGACATAAGGCTGTTTTCATGTGGACCTTCCAAAAAATACCATGATGGAGGTCATTGCGTAAATTCAATAAGCTCAAATAACCACACAGATATTGTGTCATCTTTAAATGTCAATGCAGTGTGTCAGTACAAAACATTACTGTACGCACACACACACACAAAACACATGCTTGCACACATCCTGCAGAAACCTTCAAAAGTAAATCAACATCACTGTTTTGCACCACAATCTCATGTTTGCAAAGATGCAAACCGTGCAGACATTTCTGCAAAGATGTCTTATATATTTCCATTATGCTGTGGCAATAGGGGTGTCACAATGTACTACACATATGTGACCCTGGATCACAAAACCTAATGGGTCAATTTTTTGAAATTGAGATTTTTACATCATCTAAAAGCTGAATAAATAAGCTTTGATGTATGGTTTGTTGAGACAATATTTGGCCGAGATACAACTATTTAGAACTCAGGAATCTGATGGTGCAAAAAAAAATCAAAATATTGAGAAAATGGCCTTTACAGTTGTCCAAATGTATTCATTTGGCAGGCGCTTTAATCCAAATGAAGTCCTTAGCACAGTATATTACTCACAAAAATAAAGTTTTGATATATTTATTACATTTTTTGGCATGAAAGAAAAATGGCTAATTTTGACCCATACGATATGTTTTTGGCTTTTACTACAAACGTTCTTGTGCTACTTAAGATCCAGGGTCACATATGATAATATCATAAATAATTCAGCTACAGCATCTGGTTGACAATCTGACACTTGCAACCATTTAACATTTTTCTCTTAAGAGTCACAAACTCTGCCTCCATACACTCAAATTTTAAGTGTCATTCATTGGCCAAAAAACAAGATAATATAACTTCAATGATGTAAATAAATGTAACTCAAAGCTGTGGTTGCTAAGGTGTTTGGATGGTTTCTAGGGCAAGTGAAAAGGTCTCAAACCCAACAATAAGTGATAAATCACACCAGATATTCAGATCTCTAGATTTGACTCAGATTCTTCTTTCATGTAAATCTGTTTTTTCTTTCACCAGGAGGAATTAGAAAGTCTGATATCGTCACAGCACAACTCTCCACATGAGCCAGTTAGTATTAGAGGGTTTGTTTCAATCACAGTCACTATATCTGAGCAACAATATTCATGATTGTCACTACTAGTTAGTTTCTACTCCAGTGAACACATGACATTACAACACATTTGTCAACACGCTGTAATGTAGGTCAGCCAAACACATAACTGCGGCTTTCACACTCTTTACACGTGTAATGCAAGCGCACAGCGATTGGCTGAGAGTTTCATCAGCCGGGTTAATGTGGCACAACCTATTTCTGCCACATCACTGAACACACACATACAGAAACACAAACACACACAGGACTTTTCCTCAGAGGTTTATCAGCATGCTCACACCCCTCGAGCACCTGAGAGAGAGAGTGAGAGAGAGTCGTGCAGATGACTCCCATAATCCCACAGCGCCCGAGAAAATCCCCATCCGCTCTTCCACCAATCTGCTGCTCACCAGGAAAGAGAGAGAGAGAGCAACGTTTCATTGTTCTCTCTTCAAAATCAGAGGAAAAATATTTACATGAAGAAAATAAAGCAGAGTTTAAGACCATTATGATTTTTGTATACCATATACCTTTTTGGTCTTAAAGGTAGAGTTACTTAAAAATTCTGTCATCATTTATTCTTCTTCATGTTACTTCAAACCTTAATGAGTTTCTTCTTCAGAATACAAAAGAAGAACATTGATAACCAAACAATATTGGTCCCCATTGACTTCTACGAACACAAAACCACTGAGACATTTCTCAAAATATCTTCTGTTGTGTTCTGCTGAAGAAAGACTCACATACAGGTTTTGAACCACACAAGGGTGAAAAAATGATGATAGAATTTATTTTTGGGTGAACTGTGCCTTTAAATATCCTTTTAACACTTCTCATCCAAAATAACAGTTATGTAAAAAAAAATGTGTCCCACTTTAAGAAGAAATCTGACCTCAACATTTCATGAAATAAAAAGCAAAGACACAATAGAAGGTATAAACACCGGGATTTGTGTAAATAAAAAAAATCCAGCTCTCTGGGAAATCACCTAGCTTTCCCCATCTTACGGTCTATAACTGACACTCACTTGTTTCACTTTCTCTAAACGTATACTGGCTGCTCGATGACGTTCCGAGATCCAGCTCCTCACTTCCCGTTTCCTCCTCCTCCTCAGCAACAGGCTCCTCCCACACTTCGATCTCCGCCTCCCGCGCATCCGCCAGGGTTATGATGTCAGAGTTCTCACTGGAGGAGCAAAGCGTCACATGATCTTCTCCACCCGCATCTGCTCCAGCCTACAACAACAAAACTGCTTATTTACACCAGAACTGCTCACGTGTCTCTCTGTAAAAACAATAAAACACGATGAAATGTTTTTCATGTTCATTTCACCTTACGGACAGGCTCCGCCTCCGTAGTCTCCTCCTCTATCAACGTGAGGTCCAGAGAAGACTCTCCCAGACTCTCCTCGCCACGTTCGGCTAAAAACAGGTTTCAATATTTCAACGTTGTCTAATCACTCTTAATTGTTAGGAATTCTATTCATTCATGGCTTTCAGCTTTTGTGTGATGACACCCGATAATAATACCGCTGCCGCATTTCAAGTATCTCAACTCAAGACAGTAGTACATTCATACCATGAAATAGTTTTGAATCTTGTTTTTAATGACAGTTCCGGGTGCTCACCGACAGGTATGTCTGCATCTCCCTCCTCACATTCACCAACATTATCAGGACCCAGTGTCTCAATGTCTGAACCCTACAAGATCAAGACCAATCCAAAAATATGAATAATCAGCATAAAAGGCAAAAAATCTCAATTGTTCAATGTTTCCCCTAATATTTCGACTGCAGTTTGAAAATTTACATTGCAATGATATGTTTTACATTTGTGTGAGGCGACTGTAAAGCTGCACATGCAAAAATAAGCTGACGACTGTGATCCTACAATATTTATATCAGTAGATAAAAAACAGAATTTTTTTATGTAACTAAAATGTTCTTTACAGACTTCATGCAAGTAACCGGTTACAGTAAAGAATTACGATAGGATTATTCCTAAATCTGAAGCATTTAACTAGGATTACAATTAACTAGATAGTTCAGAATACAGGTAAGAAAGTGAAGTAATACATGACCTCATTACTGATAACAGTCCATCCACATGATGATTCTGTGTCACTGGAGCTTTCAGACATCTCGCAACCAGCTGGACGACAAAAAACAACATTCAACATTATAAAACAAAGGCACAAACTCTTATTTTTAGAGCGAAACATGACACAATTGGCTATGCCATGTGTTTTCTTTCCCTGTAATAGCCTTCACATGACCTCTCATTATTAGATGAGAATGTCAGATTGACCCTGTGGCTGGTAAATGATTATTCTGCATTTGTAAAACAGAGCGAAACAAACAGCTACAGAAACATTTAAAACTTAAAAAAAGAGCTTTTGGAAAAAAAAACTTTCGGTTTCAGATTCCTAATAAAACCATTATGCATTATACTACAACTACAACACTTATTTACAAGAACGTAAATACATCATATGTTTAACTCTGTTTTTCAGGAAGACTCTACAAAAATAACTCATAGATACAAACCCTCCAGAAAAGCAGAAGCGCAGAGGAAACCAATACATATTTAAACATCATACCATCAAAACCACTGACCCCAGAACAGCCTTGATATCATACTGAACCCAAACAGTTTAACAGTATTAATTCAGTGCAAAGCATATGAATAACGACATATAGTTGTTTTAATGTGTTTGGTTGGTGCATGATGCAGAAAACTGTTCATTTGTTGATCTGAAATAATTTAGCACGTTCCAAAATTAAATAAATAATCAAACAAGACCACAGTGAAGGATTTGCAGACTTAACCTTATTTCAGACACACAAAACCCAGCCAGACGGTTGTAATGGAAACTCCCATCATCTAAAATTAGATGCATGTTATTTAATCATGCATCAAAACACGTCAAACTCAACGTTATGTTCTGCACGTGAACTTAAGTACTGCAATTTAGAGATGATGAAAGACAATAAAATGACATTGACTCAATTTAACAAAACCCACCGAAATATGAATGAGGCACTTCTTTCGCATGTCTAATATAGATGTATAAAACGTCAGACTACTATAACTTTTGTTCTTACCCGTTTCAAAGATAAACTGCGCCGCGATACAGAAAGAAATCAAATGTTGTCTGCGCTATTCTGCCATTAAACGTCACGCCGTTCCAACTGAGCCAAAACACCATACATCACATCATATGAACGACAACAAGACGACGGCGTGAGCAGGAGGATTGTGGGAGTTGTAGTTTTACAGACGAGCAGCTCTGGTTTGACGTCATTATATAGTTAACTCTAAAAACGACATTTCCCAAGAACACCTGAAGGCAAAGGGCTAACGTATCCTGTGAGTGACTCAGAAACTTTGAAGCGTCTTTATTTTGCAGTGCTTATTCATTTATTAGGTCTTGTTTTAAGTTTAGTGGATTTATTTCATCGCTACGTATGTTTATTTCTGTTTGCCGAAAACAAATATGAATTCGCTTTATTTGTGCGCATGCGCCGGTGACGTCGTCATACATTGCCATAGAGACCTCAAAACTTCAAACAGAAGAGTGTGATCGTCCGCTGTAAAACGGGTAAAAGGAGCTTTTAATATTTAGAAAATAAGTAAAATTATTTTTGTAACACTTGTATTATATGTATTTTAAATTGTATTATAATACAATAGAATTACATATAATATAAATAAAGAGTATTCCTAAAGTATTAATTGGCATTGCATTATTTACAGATGTGTTCATGTGAAATATCTTTCCTTTTTTAATATTCGCTTGCAGTATTTCATTATGTCTGATCCCGAGCATCCAAAGACTCTATGTGCAAATCCCGGGAACCCAGTTTTCTCCTGTGTGCTGAAACTGGAGCCTCACTCTTCAGCCGATGATCCAGCACTGGCCAGATCTCAGAACCTGATGTATAAAACTACATCCAGCGACTATGGTGCCCGGGCACCAACAACTGAATCCTCACCCTGTTCCTATCATCCCATATCCCAGACGTTTTCGCAGCACCTTGGAATGTGTGGGATGTACCGGGACAATTCCTTTAACACGAGCTTGGATCACAGTCTGCTGTATGTACCCAATTATAAGGCACAATTTAATGGACAGCAATCATAAATCCCTTTGAACTTTATTTGTGATGTCACATAACAATTGAGAACCAGGGTTGATAAATCATAGCTTATGTACATGTTTTGCTAAAGGAGATTTTAGGAGCTGGATGTGGAGCACTGAATGATCTGCCGAATGTTCTCTGCATCCGCCTGCAGAGCTGCATTGTTTGGGTCGATCTTTACAGCAGCCTGATAATCCTGAAGACCTGCAAAAGACATCAAATCCTTTACAAACAATCAAATGTTTGTGACGATAATGCGGACATTGTAAACAATCTGTCCTTATGGCTGTTTTGACAGTATTGAATTTCATTTAGAATATGTCAGATTGGTTGATTCTACATATCAAAAATAAATATATCAGTAGCCCAAATGAATGCAGTTATTATTTGTTGTGTTGCAAAACGTGTTGGATTGAAAATGAAAAATGTCATTGGTTTTAATTGCAAACTGAACTCAAACCGAGTTGTACAATTCTGAATTTTGCCCTGAGGAGAGCATCATATTTTTTGCGTACAGTAACTGTTGCTCAAGGAAATTTCTTCAGTCCATACAGTAGCAGAGGTTTGCATGCAGTGTCCACGCATTTACATAAATGAGGTTGACGTGTTTTGAATCATGTACCTTCCACATAAAGCTCCAGCTCACAGAATGCTGTTCCTCTCCTGACGTGTGCCTTCAGTCGGGCCGGAGCGTTCGCAGGAACTGCAGGTGTCAGCAACTCGAGAGCCTGTGGAAATGTGTTTTAATGTGAAAGGAAAACAGAACCTTCATGCTACTTTCAATAAGATTCCAGTCATATTAGGGGTCAAGAAAAATCCTAATATCTACTAGTGCGTACCCAGTTTTTCTACATAAATGCAATAAACTGACCTGAGAGCTGTCCTCAATGGCTTTATGAAGGTTTCTCATCTTGAGATGGCAGGCCGCTCGATTGGAAAACAGTGCTGGAATCTTTCTGTTGAGTTTAATGGCGAGACTGTACGCATTGACGGCAGCCTGATAGTTTCCAGCCAAGAAGAATTTACTGCAGACGACAGAGATATAACATGAATGATGTTGATATTGCTGTGAATGTCACCAACGTTTTTAAACAAATACTACTCGATCTTCTATAGGGTGATTTTAGTGGATGCATGAGGTCTAACCAGTGATGGTAACGCAGGTGTGCCTGCTTTTAACACAAAATATCCGACGCTCTCTGTTGTTAAATTAAAATGCGTATTATTTGATTCATGTCTCATGTGAGCAGCAGTGTAACTCACTCGGCCTTCTCTTTGAGCCAGTCTGGATTTCTCTCATCATCTGTCAGATCCTTCAGTTCATTCAGCTGTGAGTCTGCTGCTCTTCTGGCCTCTGCCTGCTTCATCAACCACTGCTCACATACACACACACACACACACACACACACACACACACGAGGTCTAACCTATATGTAAACATACATATATACATATGCATATATATTCTACAAGCTACACCTCATCTCACCTCTTCCTCCTCAGGCACACGAGACTCTCGCAGGGCTGTAGGAAACACTCGTGGAGTAAAACTGATCTGAATACAGCCAGCAGATCTGGGCGCAGGGAGATCCTTTGACTTCTGCTTGATGCTTTTCTGATCTGAAGATATACATACAGTAATACATTTAAAAACAACGCCGAGCAGGAGTCAAAGAAATCTAAATTACGATCCTTTCTTTTCTCTTTATGAACACTTTCATCATCCAGTTCATTCTTAATATATGTAAGTTCAGCTCCTATATTTAAACAGGACATAAGTTACATCAGAGAAAGAAAATGTGCTCTTTCATTTGAACTTTATCGTTCAAATCAGGTTGTATGTAATTCAGAGGCAGTAGTTGTGTACGTTTGTTTACCAGTTGTAATGGCAGTATTGCGCAATGGTTTTGCCGCAGGTGTAACATTCACACGTTCTGTGTGCTCGTGTGATGTGCTACTGGATCTCTTCTGCGTCTCTTTTTCTTCTGCGGTTTTTCTCCGTGTTTCTCTCCAGACCTCCAGCTCTGCTGTGGCTCTCAAACACTCCTCATCCTTCATCTTCTGAATGCGGTCTCGCTCCTCCTTCTCAAGCTACAGAGAGATCACACAAGACTTTGATATTATAAGAAGATAAATCAGTAACACTTTATCATTAGGTTGTATTTATCAACCGCTGTCCTTCCCAAACTTTGTATCTCCATCATTTTTATTCTTTTACCATAAATCTTCATTATTAAACACCTTTTATATTTGTCACTAGCAAATCTCGAACCATTAAAAAGTCGACTTTGACAACACAGTATTTAATCATTTTAAGTGTCTTTTGTTGTATTCTGACTCCTATTTTTGATGTTTAATTGGCCTAATTGTTGAATTATAAACAAAAAAAGCAGGAAAACACAGTGTGCAGACCTTCATCATGGTCTCCAGTGCAAATTTCTTCTCTTGCTGAATCCTTGTGGCTTTGGCTTTAGATATTTCTTCTGCTTTGTTTTGGACTTTGACAATGGCTTGCTCTCTCACCTGCTTCTGTCTGTTTTTATCTTTGCAATACAAAATACATCTTAAATACATCATTATTATCACCACCAACATCATAACATAACATTTAGTCAGTGAGTACATCTCTTACCCATAGTTGTAAAGAGTTTCTCCCACACTTCATGTTTCTTCTTCTGCAATGTAAAAACTGCGACACCATTACCGATCTTGGCCTCACTTTTCTCTTCATCTATTAGGCCAAATAAGAAAGCCTCGAACAGAAATGGAGGAAAACTGACCTGCAAAACATCGAAACACAACGTTACCTCTGTTGCCTTTCTTCGGGTCTCCACGTGACTGTTTGACGTATTTTCCGTGCATTAAACTCTTACCTTCAGGTACTCATCCGTACAGATGACATCGACATTTGTCGTCTTTATTCCCTTTAAAGGAACACTGATGTAAACTGTGCTCTCACTTTGCGTCCACGTGTAGTCGCTCACCGTCAGCGGCATCTTGACTGAGGTAACGCTAAACAACGGTTGCTATGACGCAGAGGTGGTTGCTAAGGGGCGGAGCCATAAAAATACCGTATCCTATTATAAAACATCACTGGAAAATGGGATAAATGTACATTTTCTTTCAGTCTTTGCATTTCGGAAAGTGTTGAAGTCAATCCACAAGATATAAAAAATACTAAATATTAAACAGTTTTGACTAATAAAGTGCATTACAATATGACAGTTTATCAATTTACAATAGTAAATAAAGACGTATAGTATTCGTCCACGTGGGAACAAAAAACTATTCAAAAGCTTTTTCTTTAGAAATTCGAATTGAATTATTAAATCATCTGGTTAAAAAGTTGTAATGTAGATTGTCAGATTTGTATAAAATATCCTTTTCATATTTCTGTATCTGTCATAATAAATATGAAGTCAGTGACACACTGTCTTGTAAACCAATTTTTATTTTATTAACCACTGCAGTGTGAAGTGAAACAAAACACATGAACAATAGCTTATAGTTAAGGTTTCTCTGTTAAATGAAGCTGTTCACAGAGAACATCAAAACACACCAGAAGACTTGAATTTACATTCACAAACTGTCTGTATGAACTGGTTTTTGAGTTCTTGTTAAATGCATCATATTGTTCATTATGTAGCCTACAGTTCATTGGCTTCATACATTCATTGTTCTGTTATCAAATAAGTTGCACAAATCACAAATATTATCACCCAATATTGATAAGTGGGTTTATGATCTGACTATATCACTGCACAACTTCATCTGTAAAAAGATTTAAGGCACCAGAGATCAACAGTCAAATGCGGCCAGTTATACAATAATTATTCCTACATTGGTTTGAAAGACACATCATGACCTGTAGACACATTAACACTAAAAAATGCTTCTTGCATGAATTTCTCCACACATAATGTTTAAGTGTTTGACACTGAAACTCAAAAATACTTGTGTATAATGGCACATAAACTTCAAGTTAAAATGTCTGGAAACATCTGAATAACAAAACACAAGAATAAGAAATGAAATACAAATTCATGAGCTTATGTTTTCCCAGTCAACACGAGGATACATTCACACATTACTGTAACGTTGCAATAACAGATTCAAACTAACAGGACTGAAGCAAAACATTAGAGGTGATTTGTATAGATGAATCTCACAAAAACATGTAGTTTAAAACCTTTTTTGCATTTAGACATTATTGACAATTAAGCATTTAAATGTTTTACTTATGAGGTGAAATGACACATTTTGTGAGATTGATCCGTGAACATTTTAAAGTAAATTTTTTTTGAAAGGTCATGATGCACAATATATTTTTGCATCTATAAATTAAGTGTTGTGCTGTTTTATGCATCATAGCAAAAATAGGGCTTTCACGCAAAACATCTCCTTAGTTTCCCCCTAAACAAACCCCAAAAAGAAACAGAAAAAGGGGAGCGATTACAAAAATAGACATACAAAAAGTATCAAGTGCATTTGTTGTTTTACCTCAAGCTTGTTTTCTGGCTCTGATTCTTCATTTAATCATCAAATAATCAATGAGCGTCGCTGTATGAGAAACAAAGAGAAGAAAGCAAAAGCAAAGTGCAGCACGAGCAGGAACATTTCTCACCCAAACTAAACTACAGAGTACCTCAACACTTTATCTGAAAAATATACTAGTCTATAAACTCTAAAGCTACATTCAATTTAAAATACCCAACCAAAGTATTAAATGATTATCATCGATTCAAAAGCACTTAAATAATTTTGGCCCACCAGAGTATTGCTGATCCAGAGCCTCCAAACCAAATCATCTGCTTAGAGAAAATAAAAGTTGCTTGTTCAGAACTTGGATACTGACTGTCACGTTTACAGTCATTAGGGAAAACTGGGAAGACCATGTAAAATATACATGAATTATTACTATAAAGGAGGTTTGTAGATGAAATGACACTGTCAGATTGATCATGGGGAGCCGGAGGAAGACACCTGAACCTCAACAAACACTTTAAAGGAAAGATAAGCATTTATCATAACTTTTACTGTTGGGTCAATGATCCCTTCAGATATCAGTCAAGAGACACGAGAACTTTGGAAAAACTCTTGATTTTTTCTCATGATTGTCCGTCGCTGGCCGGTGCATCTCGAGTTTTGAGCAGCTGAGCTCCTTTGTCATCCATACAAGCATCACAACCCCAAACCGCAGACGTCTCCGCCGTCAGCAGGTTGTACGCCGTCTCGGTCATCCCGGTGCAAACCCTGTGAAACCATTTCTGACAGAAAGCCTCACACAGAATGGCCTCCTGGTCATCGTTCACCTCGCTCAGACATATTCCACACGGGTAGACGGGCTCGGACGACGCGCTCCGTCTGTTAGAACGGCTCCCGACTTTATTATTGCTTCCTCTACGAGCTTTATCCGCCTGGGTGTTTTCAGGTCGTGGTGACTTCTTCAGGGGTTCAGTACTTGAGCGCAGGACGCCGTTGAGCTTTTCCACCCCGCCGTCCACGGTAGCCGGCACGTTCCCTCGACCCTTCGCTTTAAGCTCACCCGTGCCGTCACGGGCTGGGTTGTCTTCACAGTTCTGGCTTTGTTTCCGCAGCGAAGGGTTCTGCGTGGTCTCATTCGGGTCCTGTTTGGGCGAGCTGGACTGGATGAAGTTATTCTGTTGCTGAGATAGTTTAGGACTCATGTTCGAGGTTGTTTTAGCAGACGGCGGAACTGCGTTACCATCTGGACCAAACCGTGGAAGACCGTCAGGACTGTTGCTGTGGTTTCGGTTCTGAAGTGAGTTCATGTGGTTGATGTTCTCTCCTGGACCCGGTCTAAACGGCTGACCCATGCTGTTGTGGCCGCTGCCAAACTGATGCCCGTAATTGGGGTTCTCGGGGTGCCCATAGTTAAATCCAGGTGCCCGGTTGAAACCCATGGCCATGGGATTCTGGGAGAAGGGATGGGGCTGGTTTCTCATCTGATATGGATAGGGAGAAGGCATCCTGTTGCCCATGTGAGCGGGCATCCTGGGTGCGCCATAGCCACTAAACCCAGAGTAATGTAAGGGGCCAAAGTAGGGGTTGGCAGAGGGCAATGACTTCACAGATGGTAAACTGTAGCTGTCATCAAAAGGGTTGGAGGCTATTAAGTGATCGGAGCTCAGGTTTGGTGGAGGGGCATATTCAGACAGCGGAGAGAAGGAGGGAGCCTGGAAGAGAGAGACATTGACATTTATTATCACAGTTCTGTGACGCACCTGCAATAAAGAGAACTTCAGGTATATATCTGCATATGTTTGCATTTGGATAAAAATAAAACAGGTATATATAGTTAATGACGTATAGCAATCAGTTACATTTTTTATGGGAATTCAGAAGGAATAACAAAATCCTAAATTGTCTAATTTCCGAATTCCTCTTTTAATCCAAATTCTTTTATGATTCATCTCAGAGCTGGTTGGTTTGCTTATCTCGTGGTTAAAGTGTGAAAGGTTTATATGTTACCTGCGTGCTAGACTTGCGTCTCTTTTTCTCCAGACTCCCCACTAGCAGACCAGGAGTCCCTAAAACATCATCCAGCCCACCTTCACCACCTGTAAAATCAAACTGTCAGGTTAACACTCCGGACATACTGTAAAACAGCCAAAATAATAAATACATTTGGTAAATAAAATAAGATCTAAATTCTATCAAAACTATGCAGATATTCTTTTCAATAAAATGTTTTTTACAGTACAAATATCTAAAAATTCTTAAATCAAGATACATTTACTTGAGAAAGTACATGACCTAGGATATTAAAAGTAATGAAAATGAAGAAATGTCTGCCAGTGGGATAAGAAAAATCAACTAAATTAAGGTGAAATTTAAAACAAGTGTATATTTCTTATGCATATCAACAGATATCAAAGAGTTCATCTCTCAGTTGTGTTAAATAACCCATAGCCTTTAGTTTATATTACAGCTGTGAGTAACAGGTGGTATTTATAGTTTACAGCACATTTAAAGTGCATATATCTACATATCTAAATCTAGAAATGTCAACTTTTAGCATGCAGGCTTCCTCAAGATAAAAACATGATTTTATAGGCTATTTAAAGTGAACATGTTGATAAATCTCTTACAAACAATAAAAGCAACTTTAGGGAAATATGGCCAACACTACATCATGAACATTGTGTTTCGTATAAATGTATATAGTTTTCAAAATCATTACAAAAACATCACAATAAAGTGTATGATGATGACAACCCTTCACATCTATATTCTGCACCTACTTGAATTGTTTCTTATTGCACTATTAACATTTCTACATTAAAACCATATATACGCTACATTTCCATAAACACTATATATACTGCATTTATATAAATATACCATATAATCTAGATTTGTTTTATATTAATACTATAAATATGCTCTATATAGAGTGAACTGGAATGGGGGACACTTTTTCCCATTAATTTTAATGACTAAAGCGCCCCACTTTAACCTAAAACAACCTTAGTCTACATTTATATATCTATTTGCTTTATTAAATGACATGACATTGTCTGTATTAATGTGTATTTGGTAAATAACTTTGTTTCGCTGTTGTGCATTTGTCCAACACAAACTTCACAGAAACTTTCTTTCCTCTGATAGGGTTTGTTTAGAGCTCTCACACACGTTTACGTTCACATTCATGAAATAAAACATATAAGTTAAACTCTTCTGTTGCTCTTTGAAGGCCTGAAGGCCGCCGTGCAGCCGCCGCCGCCGCTCCGGTGATCACGAGCGAGACTCGCGCGCACCGGATCAAACACGGAAGATTCACGTTACCTCGCTGTCGCTTCAGAGAGAATGAATCTTTATCCGGCTCAGTGGACATTACAGGCCCCTCACATGACTCAAACTCGCGGAATGAACGGGAAACCGGTGTAACTTTAACGTTAGGAAGAGTGACTGCAGTCAACTCGTCTCGTTCCTCTCCCGTTTCTCTGCAATCACGGCGGCGGCGCTCAGCGCGCAACCCGGTAGAGACTTCAGCGCACCCACTATGGCGAATGCTGTATATTTAATATTAATGAACAGACGCATCGCCATTGGCAGGATACGAAGCATCGTCATCGTATCTAATTAATAATGAAGAGTTAACGCCTTCACCAATGGCTGGTTAGTTGGTGACGTCGGCAGAACTAATTTATATTCATTAAAAAACACAGACGCGGTCATAAACTACCATCTCGGAATTAGGATATTTCCCACCTCAAACCCAAAAATAATGTCTGGATTTAGATTTAAAAGTATTTAGTAACATCAAAACATGAATGTTTCTTAAGATTTAGTAATATTAAAACTTTGAAATTAGTAATTAATATTAAAAGAGTGCCGTTCTATAATTTTTCTTCAGGTTGAGGTGGGAAATATCCTAAATCCGAAGTGTTTGGAACGCAGCATAAGCCTTTGCTGTGTGGTAGACTCAGTGAAATTAAAACCTTTTTTGTTTTATATGTAGTCTTCTTGCACAGTTTTGCATAACTATATATGCTTTATCAAAATTGTACATATTCATTCCAATTGTACATATTGTCAATAAAGTTTTGAGAAAGTGTTTATAAAAATGAGTCCAAGTCTCTCTGATAATCTGGACTGTACATATGAGTCAGGTCTCTACTTCAATGTAAATCTATTGGATTGTATCAGATTTGAACACTTGGAAAATAGCAAAATAATATCACACTTCTCACTCATTTTAACTGCAATTGAGAGTTTGTTTAAATCATTTTGTGTGAATAATGAAAATTCTCGCATTCACCTTTAATAAAATAAGCCATTGACATTTTTAAACATTTTATTTCAATTGGAAATCATTCTTTATAAACAAACATTCTGTGGTGGGGTGTAACTAAATGCACGACGTAAACATTACACTGTATTGTTTAACAGGAAAAAACAAACACATGGTACATGTTTGTAATAAGAAAAGCAAAGAATGAAAATAGGAATGTTTACTGAGAAATACATTATGGTTTTAAAGCTTATAGATGCAGTGCACTGAACACACAGGCCTGTCGAAACCAACATTCACTGCTTAAATCTTTTTGGAAACGTTCACGAAGCGCTCTGACTTCTCACTTCAGTTTACAACAGAATAATTCAACACATGCACAACAGAACAGAAATCTGGTTGAAATAAATGAGTGCATTTCACATTTCAGTACAGAATACAGAGACATGAAACTGGACAGATTTTTCCTGACTAAAACTCTGAACTGATGTGTAGAATAACACCTCCACAAAGAAAATTCACAACACGAATTTAACAGATTGATACTGTTATAAAACAATAAGATATATTCCAATACATATAAAAACATTTCCAGCATCAAATTATACTAAACACAACAGCTTAAACCGGCCTGAATAGGTTTACTGGTCTGGTTTGCTGGTTTTTAATGGTTAGACGTAGGAGACCAGCAAACCAATTCAGGACAGTTTTAAAGCTGTTTGTTAGTTAAGGAAAGCAAACCAAACATTTTGTCAATATTCAGGGCACATAAATGACCCACAAAAACACTTCCAGCTTACAAAAAACAATATTTCTCCTCCAGTGAGAAAGATTTAAAAAGAAAGAAAAACATTTGTAATCCATCATCTTTGGTTTTCTCGAATGTCATAAACAATTGAAAGTCTGACCGTCTGACACGGTTACCTGATGCTCTTTCGGGTAAGTAGAAAATTAATATCTTTAGTTTGGAAAAAAGACAAACATCATGCAAATAGAAAATAATCTACAATGATCTTCTGTACAACGGTGACAACAATCTTTGGTTTCAGGCTGTTTGCGTTTGCAATGAAAGAACGTGATTGTGTCTCTTTGATTGACATATATTGGCCGTCCAAGACCGATCAATTTCCCCTGATTGAGAAGAATTTCAGCCTCACATGAATGATGATTCATAATATAATAATAATAATAATATCTCTCTGCATATAATCTCCATGTACAATACAAACACATCCATGTTGAGCTCGAAATTCTAATGGGAGAAGTTGATATTTGGTTTAAAGGGTGAATCTCACATCACTTGACAAAATCATCCACATAAAATAGAAATAGCAAGAAATTCACTTAAAAATATTCACGTTTATAAAATGTTAGTACTTATTTTGTGAGATTCACCCTGAAAGCATCAAACCATCAATTGTCATAATATCGATTTCTACCTCACAGGGTCACAAAAGCAGCGGTTAACCTGAACTCCAGCCAACAGCTCAGACAAAAGAAAGAAAGAAGCAAACAGTTTTAGGGATGATTGGCGCGTCACCGTTGCACATTTCAGTCGTGTGACCTACCAAAATACAAAACTAATCTACTAAGTACAAGTGCTAGACTCATGTTTCTAAATCTAAAATAGCTTCAAGCAACTATAGAAACTAAAACACATATTCAGTAGTAATATCTCAAGAAAAATAGATCTTTAGAGGCAAAACAGATTCATGATCATTGTTTACTTAAGATTTGATTATTATCTTTGGTTTCCAGAACATTCTTATAAATCTCTTGCTCAGCTCTTCATACATTAAGGCCAGTTATTAAAGCTTTCGGCTTCTGTTAAACACATTGACGTCAGCAGTTTTTGGTAACATCACACTCAAAATAGAAAGAAATAAACTATGTAAAGATGAAATTAAACACACATTCAACACGGCCTCGGATAAGCAGCGCAGCACGAGGATACCCTGTCCATCACGTAATAACACACACAGCGCTTCAAATGAACTAAACTTCATCCCTGAGATAAAGAAAATAAACACAAATATGACAAAAAAAATAAAACATTCAAATGAGGTAGTACAACAAAACTATAAGAGCAAAAACACACAAACAATGAACCTGAGAAATCAAATAAAACAACATTTTTAACATTTATGTTCCTGAGGTAGATAAAACTTTGATCCTGAGTGAAGATACAACCCTATACTTGCAAACAAACAGACACGGACGAACACACAAACTCTGTATTGCTACACGGAAGAATGTGTATTAAATACGGAGTAGAAAAATCTCATCATGGGTAAACTGAGGTAGATCAGAAGGTGAGCTTTTCATCCTCACTGTGATCAAACATCAGAAACGTATTCTGACGTTATAAAACATTCATGGTGGGTGAGATTGTAGTTTCTTTCAAACACACTCAATCGTGTATAAAAATGAACAAAAGAGTAAAATACATTCACCAGGAAGCCCGTGGGTTGTCTGTTAAAGCAGCAGGGGGCGTTAGAGAGCCTCGGGTTTGTGTTACACAGGTTGGGACGGCGTCGATTCCTCTGCGTTCTCAACACAGATTTGATGCTCTTTCTCAACCACGTAACAGTCCGACTCCCCGCTCTCCTCGTCCTGCAGGGAAGCCGGGTGGCTGCTGGACCCCTCCGTATCATCGTGAGAGTAACGTCCAGAGTCGCCCGTCTCGCTGGAATGAGAGCCCTCACTGTTGCCCTCTGTTGACCCGAACAGACCCTGCAGAGAGGACGGCTGGTGGTGAGGAGATCCGGGCGATGTGTCGGCGTAACGCAGCAGAGTAACGCCCGGCTGATACGAGTAAGAGTGACTGGAGACCTTCTTCACATCCTGTTACAAGCACAAAGACGTTTAACCACCATCATTTTACACAAGACACGAATGACCAAAAGAACCGTGATGTGAACGAATTCATACCTTCTTGAAGAAGCTCCATCTGCTTTTCTTCTCGTTGGTGGGCTTCACTGGACCATAACTATTAATCAACAGATTTGTTCCTCCCTAAAAAATGCGTTCATCAGAGAGCGTCCACAAGAGAATAATAATATAACATCTATAATACGATGTGTCGTACCTTTGCGTCGATAAAATGATCCCTCATCATTGGCATCGTCACCTCCACGCTTTCATCCCCACTCCTATTGGCCGGATGGGGAGCAGTGGGCGGAGTCTGTTCTCCTGTTTGTCTGATGGATTTGGCAGTGCAGGATTTCCTACATCATAACGCAAAGACTCGAGTCAGTCACGGTGTTACCATGGAAACGGGAAGACGTCAGGTGAGTTCTTACCTGGTTTTGCTTCTGCAGGCCAGTATGAGCACACAGATGATGATGCAGGTTAAAGCGATGCAAACGCCCACTGCCATACCGGTCATTGAGCGCTGATCCAGATGATAAAAGCCATCAGAAAACACTGCAGGTAAAGCAGAAAACACTGTTATTATGACAACGTGCATTTTATTGGCCCTAATGCATGCGCTTTATTTTGTAATAGTTATTATCCTGTAGGTGGCGCAATAACCAAACTCACCTGTGGCATGAGCAGAATGCACAGTCAGCTCTATAGCAGGTGAGAACGGCCCATCTCCCATCTGATTGGACGCTGACACCTTCACCAGGTACACCTGACCAGACTGAAGTTTCTCCAGCAGAGCCATATTGATGCTCCCTGAAGACAAGATTTGTTTTATATAAGATAAAACAACCCATGTCGCATATATTTTGTGTGATAAAATGTGTAAAAAAACAAGTGAGGTCAATACATCACTCTATTGGGATATATGACCATGCATCACAAAACCGGTCTTATGGGTCAATTATTTTAAATTAAGATTTTAACATCATGTAAAAGCTGAATAAATAAGCTTTCTATTGATGTATGGTTTGTTGGGATAGGACCATATTTGGTCGAGATACAACTATTTCAAACTCTGAGGGTACAAAAAAATCTAAATATTGAGAAAATGGCCTTTAAAGTTGTTCAAATGAAGTCCTTAGCATAGCATATTACTCACAAAAATAAAGTTTTGATATATTTATGGTCGGTAGGAAATGTACAAAATATCTTCATGGAACATGATCTTTACTTCATATCCTAATGATTTTTTGCATAAAGGAAAAATGGCTCATTTTGACCCATATGATGTATTTTTGGCTTTAACTACAAATGTTCTTGTGCTACTTAAGACTTTTCTGGTTTTCTGACATATAAGGTTTAGATGTGATGTGTGAAATGTTTAGTTGACTGGCCTCAGGAAACACTAATAATCATGGGATGCCCAGATGGACAGTAAACATGGCCAGTGAAAGGGAAAAAGCAATGAGATATTGATTTCCAATGAAAGAGGAAAAGCGTCTGAGCACCTTCTCTCTGAAGGATCTGCCACTCTCCGGCCGCCCAGGCTCTGCGTGATGCGTACAGGATGGTGTAGCGTGTGACGGTGATGTTGGGCTCGTCGGGCGGCTTCCATGACACCAGCGCTGAATCTCCCTCGATCAGACTGACTTTGACTCCCGCAGGGGCGCGAGAGGGAGCTGAACAGAGAATCACTTGTAATAACTCCCAACATCAAATAGTTTACGGCTGACTGTAATGTAAACTAAGCCCTGGCTGTTATAGCTTGAGCGTAAATCAAACGTGTTAGTTTTTTAACACTCGTACTTGTTTTTGACAGCTTCAGTATCATCTGTGTGCTTACCTTCGGGTAGTGTTTGTTGGTAAACCACAGGACTCCAGGGACTGGACAGCTGATCCACGTGAAGACGGACGGCAAACTCATAATTAGTGTTCGGATCCAAATCACTGACCAGCAAACTCTGAGCATCACTGCAGGACACGGGACAACACATTTAGCCTTTTTATTCAATTTAATTTAGACAAAACATTAATCCTAGTTACTACATTATTGTGTCTTGTACATTTATCACACTTGAAATAAGAAGTCACGTGAAGTGCAATGCATTGTGGGATACAGTGCAACGAGCTCTCATTTGATTATTTTCAGTCTACTCACGTCTCCAGGTAGAGCACCAGCGAGGCGTTCTGCAGTCCGACCGGATTACAGCGGACCGTGTAGTTGACCGATTGCCCCGCCGTGAAAGCGGGTCGACCCCAGTGCAGGTACACAGAAGTGGAGCTGTTACTGTGGCCGTAAACGTGATGAGGCGGCGGAGGGGGCGGGATCAAACGATCACGGACGGCTGCAAAATAAACACATCGGGCGTAACGTGACCGTCTCTCACGTGAGATCATTTATCTTTAGGTGTTAAAGTGAATCGAAACTCACAAACACATCTAGGTGTGCTGATGGTCTGATCGGCCTGATATCCTTCACCCAGAACACTGTATGCTAACAGTTTAACATGATACTTCTTCCTGGGGTCTGTCAGAGATGGAGAAAGAAAAAAACATTTGACAATCTGCTTCTTCTGCATTTGAGTGTGTGTGATGTATGAGATCAGTATGATGTGTTGTGTGTGTAATGAGCAGCACGCACGCACGCACGCACGCACACACACACACACACACACACAGGTTCAATATAGAGCTGCGGGGTCATGATGACAGACACAGGCAGAGAGAGGCAGAGGTCAGTCGTAAAGACATCTCTAAATGACAGAAAAAACTATAATAATCTATTATAATCTTTCGACTGCCAAATTGTTTGGCTGTTGTTGCCCAAAAACACATTTTTTAAACTCACAAATATGCAAATGAATATTGTAAATAATAATCCACAAGACTATTATTTAATGTGGTTAATAGTGACACCACAGTACTGAAAATGGATTTAGCCAATCAAAATCTCACACTGACCTGTGGAGTTCATTTTGGCCACATGGTGGCGCTACACAACACAGAGCTTTGCTAAACTTCACAATAGACTGAACATGTTTCTGTAGTTCAATGTTGTCATAAATCCCTTTGTTTACACAAGCAACATTGTTTTGGCTTTTTACCATTAAGACCTCATTCAGCACTAAAGACATCTGATGTGAATGATCACACAGAACATGTGTCTCAACTAAACAATCAAACAAATAAACATGAATGTAAATTATAAGCTAATAATAAAATAAATCATACTTTTAATATTGTAGAAATACTGCTGCCGTAAAGTATACAGATGTCAGATGATGAATCTGATGACTTTAAACACAACACTTATAACTGATCTGTGTCTTTGGCCTAAGGAGGCGGAGTCAAGAAACAGATCTGTTGTGATTGGACTAAGGGTGTGTCTCCGAGACCCACAACACTGAAGAGTCTTCATGGAGCCAGGCAGGGGTCAAAGTTCACATTCAGATAAAACTCCTAAAGAATCTGGAGTCAAAGGTCAGACACACAAGTCGAGCCTCTTTCTCTGAACCGTCAACAGCCAGATAAAGAGAGTGTTTGGAGAGGGGGAGTGAGACACAAAAGAGACTCACTAAAGGAAATAAAACTTCATCTTAGAATTTAATTTCAATCTCGTAAAGATATGATGGAAAACTATTTTATCCGGATTGAGTATCACGTCACATGTGGCACCATCCTAAACCCCAGAACCACACCGGGACGTCATCCCTCTCATACAATAGCCTGGAGATATGAACCACACACTGAGAGAGGAGGAGGGGGCTGGGGGTGACATCTGTGGTGTGACCTCTGACCTCTGACATGGAATCTGGGCAAGTCAAATCCTGCAGAGAGGGTCGGGAGGAGCATACGCACAGGACATAACAACACAAGTCTGTGACATTCTTTAACTTTTTTAAATCACCTGATCAGATTTTACAACGCACATAAACGTCACCCAAACTTCACTGCAGCAATCCTTCCATAATGTGTCGGATGATACAAAAATCAGGATCAAGCTTTGATGTTTTAAGACAATTACTGTATAAAAGTACAATAGAGGAAGCAGCAAGTGCACATTTCTTTTGTTCAGTAATAAAACTATTAAGAAATCTAACTAAAATGAGTAATCTTGTCTCGTACAGAGTTTCAGAGGTTTGTCTTTTTAAGTATAAAGTTTTCATTTCAGGCAACTCCTGAATAAACATATATATATATAAATAAATGATAGCAGAAACTGATACGTAAGAATACAGAATTAAAATGTACTGTAATAGCACCATTTGGTGTGAAAATTTGATGAGAAGATCATACTGACATTCAGATTTTTTATAATAGACTTTAACATATTGTGGCAAATCTGAGCACAGTCTGAGACATAAATGAGATTGTTTATGGTACTTTAAAAGAGACAAACATGAGATTATTTTTACAAGACAGCTATACTCTCCATCTCGCTCCATTTAATGTCACTGCAGTGTAAGAGAAAACATTTTTTCTGCTTTTTCTGTCCTATAAGCAGAGATGGACACTACTTAAGTATCTTTACTCTCAAGTACATTTTTTAATGTTTTTTATGAGTTTTTTTACTCCACTACATTTCATAAATATATGCTGTACTTAAGTACAAGCTCAAATCTAGTACTTCTTATCTTTTACGTAAGTATTTTTACTTATAACAACTGGGGAAAGTACTAGCTTTTTAATGTACGTACATTCTGTATTAAAGTAGAAAACATGTAAAAAATTAATTTATGAAATGTAGTAGAGTACAACTATGACATATGCTTTATAAAAGCACTCTCATGAAGTACAGATACATGAAAAATGTACTTTAGTAAAAATCCATAAGTACTTAAGTAAGGCACATACTGAATCAACCCTAACCATTAAACCTACCTTTACATTTACATTTATTCATTTGGCAGACGCTTTTATCCCATTTTTTTATTTTTAAAAATATTTATTTTAAAAATATTATTTTAAATCTGTGTCCAGTCAGCAGATGTGAGTCATTCTCAGCATCACTTATGCAAATAATGAAAATCAGCTTGAATATTTCAATATCAGCTGTTGTCCAGCTGGCTGACCTCTCTACGGCCACAGATGGCCACTGGTCAAGCAAAGCATTGTGGGATAGCCAGCACTGACTACAGGCCCAGATGAGAGTTTGGGGGAAGAGATACCTCCTCCTCCAGAGCATCATGGGAAGACCAGAGCTCTGTCCAGCATTCAGGTCACAGGGTCAGAGGTCGGGGGCTGAAAGTACTTTAGACCTGATTATTTGTTTCAAGAGTCCAGATGACTAATAAAAACCTTTCTCTCTCTCTCTCTCTCTCTCTCTCTCACACACACACACACACAAAAATCAAAGCAGTCACTGGTTCTCCATGTACTCACCCAGTCCTCCGATGGCGTGCTGGCGCTGGTGTGGGGGGATTTGGGTCGAGGGTCCATCTGGCTGGCTTTCCTCATGATATGAAAGTTTGTAGCCCTGAAGATCAGCGGCGCCACCCGCTGGTAGATGCCAGCGTACCGTGATAGTGGTGCAGTTCAGCGTTTCCAACTGGAGCTCTGGTGCCAAGGGCACTGAAGGAGGACAATAAACAACCAATAAGACAAAATCTCATATAGTGAGCCAGTCTTAAGCCTTTCTCATGAACTTGAATATATGTCGAGAGATGTTAAAGAAGGATACTTGACAAGTAAATAAAAAAATACTAACCCTCTCTCTTTCTATCAATAGGTAGTGTTCTGGCTTTTGTAGTAACTTGGTGTAAGCACTTAATGCCCCTGTATGACATATCGCTTTATTGCTTCCTAAACTCTCTGTAAGTCGCTTTGGATAAAAGCGTCTGCTAAATGACTAAATGTAAATGTAAAACGTAAAGTTATGGCGGTGATGGATATTAGCAGTTTCCAGATTACGAAGATTTATTGTTCACAACTGCAGCTATGAATCTCTCGAGTCCGGGACATCGGCAGCTTTATGAAACACACGTCCGGTGGTCAGACTGTATCTTTGTAGGCAAGTTGAACAAAAGCTATCAAACAAATGTGACTGGAAAAATTCGATATGTGGGTTGAGGCTCCCGGCCTCGCAGGTTTTACAACCCATGACTAAAACCTTTCCAATGTGAATGAGGAGCGGGGTCAGAGGTCATGCAGTAACACATGCAATGCCTTAACAAGATTATCAGCCCGAGAGAGAGAGAGAAAGTCTGCCGTCATCTTTCTTAAGGCATGTGTGTTACAGGATTTCCATGTCAAGAGACAGAAGAGTGTATGTATGAAATCACACAGATCTGTGATTCACCTTTAGTGCTGGAGTCTTTGGGTGTTCTGTGTGTAGTCCAGGCGGACGGTTCGCCCCAGCCCACGCTGGTAGCCGCTGCGATGCGGAGCAGATAGTTGGTGTCGGGCTGAAGGCCTTTCAGGAGGTGATGGGTTCTGTGTCCCGGCACCTCGTGTTGAGCGATCGCTCCATCAGCGCTGGTTCTGTATGAGAGACGGTACATCGACACGCGACCGCGACTCAGTTTATGAGAGAGAGGCTGCCAGGACACCTGTATGTCAGTCGGGCTCCGACTGCTGAGACTCAACTCGGGAGCACGCAAAGGAACTGAAACGGAGATTATTAGCTTCATTACAAAAGAAAAATTGTACATTTCAAATGTAACTTAGGGCCGATTTTTGTTTTACGTCTAAAGATCTTTTAATCCCGGTAACATAAGCAGATTGTGTACACGGTCCTGTACTCACCGTCTTCCAGCGTGTGTTGTATGACGTGGTCGGACATGCGGCTGGCACCCACGGGCATGTACGCTACGATGTAAAAGGTGTAGTTTCGCCCGGCCTCCAGGTCATCAATGATGTAACGGGTGGTATCATTACCGATAACTATCTGATACTCTTCGTTATTTAGACCTGCAGAGACAACAAACACGAATCCTTCAAAATCTCGTCCAGTACAACAAATACAACTTCTGTTACAATATTTATTATTAAAAGTGATTCTGCCGCAGCCAATAAACTCAAGCAACTCAACAATAACTCCACAGCAGCCAAAATATTTAGACCAACTTTTGTAATTCTCACATGTGTTTCATTCAAATATCAATTTAACTTAAACATAACATGCAATAAATGATTTAATACCTTCTTTGCACATTTGATCTTGTAAACCCTGAACACAATTGGAGACATTATGGAGACTAGAAAACACTTTGAGTTATTTTATCTTAGAAAAATTCTCGATTTGCTCTCCATTTAATCTCATTGCTGAAGATGTAAAGAAGATAAATCTCATTTATGATTTGCCTAGAAATCCACAGACAACGTTCCACTCGATTCTTAAAGGGACAGTTCACCCAAATCTGTCATGAATTACTCACTCTCAAGTTGTTCCAAACCTGTATACATTTCTTTGTTCTGATGAGCAGAGAGGAAGATATTTGGACGAATGCTTGTAACCAAACAGTTCTTGGACCCCATTGACTACCATAGTAAGAAAAATTACAATTATAGTCAAAAGTGCCCCAGAACTGTTTACTGTCCTACATTCTTCAAAATATCTCATATTGTGTTCAACAGAACAAAGAAGTTTATTAAGTGATTTTTCCTACTATGGTAGTCAATGTAAAAAGTAAAAAGCATTCTTCCAAATATCTTTCTCCGTTCATCAGAACAAAGACATTTATACAGATTCAAATGTAAGTAAATGATTTTTGGGTGAACTAACCCTTTAACGTTTATAGATGTAAATCCGTAAAGTATGTGAAGCTGTTCAAAAGCGTGCAGCACTATATAAAGAAACATGTCCATCAACACGGCTATGAATTCTTTCCAAAGAAGCCAAATTCCACCTGCTGCTTTTCCCACAAGTCCACAGCACATGGAGACACTTCAGATTAAGACATTCAAAACTCACAAGCACCGAGTGGCCATGTGAATTTCTGACTGAATAAACAGTGAAGAGAGAGACTTTGACTCTTCAGACCCACAGAAGACCCTCAAGATAATGAAGCTCTTTCAATGCCCTGCACATGAGTTCTTTCTTTCTTTTCTCCATTCTTCTTCTCGCAATAAATGACCTGGAATTCTGAAGGACAGAACGTACAAGTGCCAACATTTCTAATAAAGATTTCACTCCATTCAGAAGAGTTCCTGTTTGACTTATTCTCTTTCTCCTCGGGAAAGCAGGTGTTATTCTCAAATGATCGTGAAAGCGTTGCAATTGCAAATGTTTTGTTAAAAGGACAAACTAACAAATGATTCTTGATATTTCTGAGAAATCACTTTATAAGAAAGGCTAACAGGAAACAGAGAGATGTTCCCACACAGTCTGTACAAATCGTTCAGAATTTGAGCGTCTGTGGCTTTTTTTGGCTCTTGACTTAAGTCAGTATCATCCTGTGACTGTGAGTTTTGCGTAAACAAGACCAACCAAGTTAAATACTGTATACAAACGGTGTCGCTCACCCTCCGTCTTCATGTAGTGCACTGAGTATGCGATGACTTTGTCTGAGTTGTACACGGGTCTCTCCCAGGCCAGTAGGACGGCTGAACTGGACATGGTGTCCGCACGAACGTTTCTGGGAGCGCTGGGACGGTTATCTGACATCACCACGATCAGTCGAGCCATGGCCAGAACTGAACCAAGCTGGTTTTCTGCCTGACACTGGTATATACCATCATCTTCTGGAATGATCTGGTTTATCACCAGTTTACTGAAAAAAACAAACATTGTTTTAACGTTATGTGATCGATAACATTGACTTGTCATTGGTCACATTTGACCCCAAATATAAAAATGCATTATTTGAAGTGTGAAGTGAAATATTTTCTTCCTACTTTATGGTAATTTAAATAGAAATCACTGTGTAATTGTATTAAGGAAAACTGCGATATTACCATTATTGTCACTTATTTATTTTTCTTTACTACAGTTAGCACCACCAAACTTGTGAAAAGGAAATCAAACTGAATTGAATTAAAGTGTATTATCCAGGACAAAATCTAAATTAAACCAAACTACAGTGATGTGAATCTAATAAGAATTGGCATAAAATTAAATGTAAAATGTCAATAAAAATATGGCTTTTGATTTTGAGGAAAAACACATTTTCCATAGATTTTTATAAAATAGTCAATGCAGACACATTTATCATACGTGTTAAACTCGTGTTATTGACATGTGCCAAACCCCCCCATGTCCCCCTTTGCTTTTAGGATCCCATAACAAAGGCAGACAGGAGAAATCATTAGAAGAAAATCAAAGAGAAAATCAAGCAAAACACTATTAGTAAAGCGCTGAATTATTAAGCATCTCTTGTTCCTCTGCAGAAACTGGCTCATGAATAATTCAACAAGATAGAGTTTCCAGCGGACAAATGAGGCAATTCAAGCCCTGAACAACGTCAGTGTCCTAAACCCTGTTTGAGCATCATCTGTAGTTTTTTTTTTCACCGTATCAATACCTGTTGTACATTTTGATGCGTCCGTTCGAGTGAAGTGTTTGGCCATTCTTCAGCCAGGTGATCTGGGGGTCAGGAAAGCCCTGTGCCACACACACGAAGCGGGCGGTGCCAGCTCTGGGTCGGGTCACGCTCTCCGGCCACTCCACAAAAGATGGAGGTGCTACACAAAAAACCAACACATTCAACACATATTCTTGCTGTTCGCTACTAAGGCAACATGCTGTTTTCAGATTTATTTTACCTAGCACGGTTATGTTAGCAGCAGCGATGGTGAAGTTCCTGGTTCCAGGTGTGGTCGCGCGGCAGAAGTAGACTCCAGCGTGCTGGGGTTTGATGTCGGATATGAGCAGGTTTCCATTACCCAGAACTTTTGTGTTGTAAACGTCGATGGACTTGTGGTCGGCTCGGCTCCAAGAGATGAGCGGGCGAGGGTTTCCTGTGGCCATGCACTCCAGCAGAGCGTTACTGCGGGTCGCTACGGTAAGATTCTGAGGACCGGCGACGATACGAGGCCTTTGGGGAACTCTGGAAGACGGACCTATCGAGCAGTGAAGTTTTAGTTAGTTAAAAAATATAAAATTCTGTGTATATGTTTGTACTTGAGGGTAGATGTCTCACCTGCAGTCACGGTCAGCACGGCCTCGGTGCTTTTGCGGCGACTAGCGATGTTGGTCGCCACGCAGCGATAACTTCCAGCATCCTCCTGTTCAACTCTTTGAATTTGCAAAATGCCACCAGGCAGCACTGCGATTCTGAAATGAAACACAGAAACCTCTGTATATATTTATTGTATTCAAATAAATAAACTATAAAAACAAAAGGGTCATTGGTGGGCGGAGTCATACCTCTCAGTGGCCAGTGGTAAAGTGACTCTGTTAAACTCCCAGGTGATGATTGGTGGGGGCGTGGCAGTGATTTTACAGGCGAATCGTGCGACAGATCCCTCTGTAACCGTGATGGATGACGGATGCTGAGCGAATGCTGATAAACCTGCAGAGAGATCACAGAATAAATTCATTTCCTCATGTTTAAAGTGTTGTGTGTTCTTATACATCTATTGGTAAAGCACTGAGTTTGCACATGCAAAGGATTTCAACACACATAGCGATAAAAATGGAATAGCATTAAATGCAATGAAAGTCACTTTGGATAAAAGCAATCTACCAAATGCATAAATGTCTTTACTATCTGTACTAATGTGTATTTACTGTAAAGCTACTTTGCAAGAATGCAAAATTGTCAAAAGAGCTATTGAAGTACATTTTAATTGAATGTATTGAACTGTGAATTAATAAACTCTTGATCTGATGCTCTTCTGTATCTAATGGTTGAAAAACTCAGATAACTTTACATATACAAATGAGATAAAGAGAATGAAAGAGAGGGAGAAAGAGACAAAATAATAAAGGTGAAGTAAGTGAGAGAGACAGACCTGCCACAATATAAAATACTTTTTATACGTTTTATCTTTTACTTAGATTTGCAATTTACTTTTTGGGGAAATCTTTACACATATATGTGACCCTGGATCACAAAAGGGTCTTAAGGGTCAATTTTTTGAAATTGAGATTTTTACATCATCTAAAAGCTGAATAAATAAGTTTTCTATTGATGTGTGGTTTGTTGGACAATATTTGTTCGAGATACAACTATTTAAAACTCAGGAATCTGAGGGTGCAAAAAAATCAAAATATTGAGAAAATGGCCTTTAAAGTTGTCCAAATGAAGTCCTTAGCATAGCATATTACTCCCAAAAATAAAGTTTTGATATATTTACTGGAGGAAATGTACAAAATATCTTCATGGAACTTGATCTTTACTTCATATCCTAATGATTTTTGGCATAAACAAAAATGGCTAATTTTGGCCCATACGATGTATTTTTGGCTTTTACTACAAATGTTCTCGTGCTACTTAAGACTGGTTTTGTGATCCAGGGTCACATATGCAGTCCATCTTTAAATGCTTGAGCAATACAAATGTAAAGTTATGTATGTCATGCCAAAAAAACACTTAAACTGATATTCAGAGACAGATGGAGAGACAAAGACAGAGATAAAGAAAGAGAGAGAGACTTTTAGAGAGAGAGAGAGGTTTAGTTGTTGTAAGATGATCCTGTACTCGTGCTTACACTGTCACTAGAGATTAATGAGTCAAATTGAACCAAAAGGGACAAGAAGCTTTAAATAAACATCACGCAAGCGTAACACAGGCCTTTTGCTCACATTCCTGCAGGGGTTTAACTCTCCAAACAGTCTTTTTAGATATTTAATGTTTTCTTCTGTGAACACATTTGTGCTGATAAATCAAATATATTCTTTTAAATGTATGAAAATCTGCTCTTTTGTAAAGTTTGCCATTTGCATACGGTTTGCTACATGTGCAACACTGAGACACACAAATATCAACTTCTGTATAAACCTTTCCTATACACAATAATTATTTTACTCCATAACCACACATCATTTTAATCTAATTTAGATTAGATTAGATTCAACTTTATTGTCATTACACATGTACAAGTACAAGGCAACGAAATGTAGTTTAGGTCTAACCAGAAGTGCAATAGCAGCAAGTGCAGGATATACAGTTGTGCATAAATACAGAATAAAGCAAAAATTATGAAGAAAACTTGGGTGCATTTTCACTTTAATGTGACTATAAGTGCATTTATAAGTAAAAATAAGCAAACCCAATATAGCAGTAAAGCAAACAGTGTTCACTTTAAACAGTGTTTTATGATTGTAGAGACTTTAAGTTCTCTCTTCACACTGATCAGGCCATTCGTTCTTTTCTCTGTGACCTTCTCAGAGCCATAAAACCCACAATAGCCATTAAACCCCCCGTCCCCTCCGTACCCGCCCGCCCTAAAGATGCCTGAGGTCAATAAATAGTTAACTGAAATCAATGAAACGTCTGCTGTACATATAAACCTCAGTATAAATCTCATATAAGCATTGAGATTACACCAATAACATCAACCTGAATCTGTCTGAATGTTTAAGACACAACCAGGACGCATCTTTATATATTTACATCTACATAAAGTCAGTGTCAGTAAATTAAATTTAGATCACCAACAGATGAAAATCATCTTTAAGTGTGTTTCAAATAAAAGAATATTTGGTTTGACCTCTCACCTCTGACCTCGACAAATCCAGACCGGCAGTAAGCTCATATCAGTTAAAGCAACTCGACGTGAACAAACTCACTTCCACGTCTCTGGTAGAGCAGGATCATGGGTTCAAAACCACACAGATCAAATGTGTATATAGCTTTTCTGTAGCTCAGTGGTTAGATCATGCCAAGGTCATGGGTTCGATCCCAGGGATTGCACATGCAAATGTATGAATGTGGATGAAAGCATCTGCCAAATGCAAAAATGTATATGTGCTTGAATGCCCTGACAAAGCTGCTGAATATGTAGAAACAGATCTTTTGGTGAATACAGCTCTGTGTTTGATCCTCTCTCTCTCTCTCTGATAATGGCTTTCTTCTGTTCTGAAACTCAGGCCTGTGGATCGGTACACACGGGGTCAGCGAGCAGGTCAGAGAGGAACAATGGGTCCCATGACGACACGAGGGGACTGATCCGCACCTCTAGGGCCACCATCTCCATTCCAAGACACTGGGAGACGTATCGTTCCCAACCCATCCACATGCAACTCGCGTTCAAGAGAAACAAAAATAAGATCAGATGGATTTCACTTCACCTTAAAAACAATGTATGGTCGTTTCACGAAACTTTTATTACAATAGAAATGACCAGACATGGACGCACACGCACTTACTCCCCGGTATTCTCTCTGTTTAATTTAACATGTGTTTTTACTGTCATGGTAAAGCAATACGAGCATAAGTGCCCTTAAGGATCTTTTAGTGCAGGTAAGAGACGCCGCCACCTGACATTTCAGCCTTCAGCAAACACACACACACACACTCAAATGACATCGTTCCTCTCCCAGTACAACCATAATCATCCTTCATAAAAACCCTCATAAACACGTTATTTACAAGACAGCTGATTTAACACACGTTCATATATAATTGACAATCTCTTCGTCTTCAAAGTGTGTGTTTGATGCGGCTGTAATGGAAGAGGTCAGCTAATCCATTAATTCATATTTAATGTAACGGCCATGTGAGAAGTTTTCAGGTTTTATAAGCGGATGCATAATTCAGCGAGTTCTCTGTGAATAAACCGTGTCGTGACCTGACCTCACCTCGCTCTCTTACGCTCTTTAAAGAAATGACAGAGGAGGTAAAGAACGTCTCATCCGTAGACAGCAACACAAGAGATCTATCACGCTCCATCCATCCAGCAGGCCGCTTTAAAACCCGGAGCACCGGCCCCTCGGCCAGCCAATCAGAAACTGGGACCAGCACCTCGCCGGCCAATCGCAGGCCATGCTCGAGACCTCCTTCCTGTGCCCTTTAACCTCTCAGCCTCACGGGCAGCTGGAGAAGGGGCAGGAAAATTGCCCAAACTCTTATTTGCCCCTGAGCTCTGAAAGACACCCTCCTCTCCGGCACGGCTATTGTGTCCGTTCTGATGGGTCAAATGGTCATCCAGCGAGCAAGATATGTGATTAAATACATGTAGACTGTTCTAAAATAAAACAATCCCAGAATGCACTGTGACAAGCAAAATAGTTTCCAAAAAGTATTTTAAGGATAGTTCAGAGCTTGTTAGTCGGAATATGCAACTCCTCTGTGCCGTTTCCCTGCACACAACCTGCTGGGCAATTTAAAACAACCTTTGACCCCCTCAGACCATCGCTCAGGAAACCACGGAAACCTTTCACACTGCAAACTAAAGCACAGAAGTTGTATGACGACCCCCAGATTCCTCAAACACCTCATTACAAACCCAAACGCTGTAGGTTGTCTTTCTGGATATGAATGACTGCTCAGACTCACTGAGCAACAGCAGAAAATCTAACAATATAAAAAATATTTAAACAAATTCTTACAAAGCTACACGTCAAGAGACTAAAATATATTGGGAACTTTGTGTAACCTGTCAGATCAGCCTGGCGATGCTAAAGCAATGCCCTTGTGCCGACACAACCACACGCACAGACATCACTTTTCTTCAGAAAAGAAATTCTAGGAACACATTAGAGGACCTCAGGGACTCAGTAAAAGAGGCCATTTCCCAACACAGGCCCTCAAAACCACCACACATGAGACCACCTTTGACATCACCACTGACCCTGGATCTGTCTCCATACAAACTCAAACTCAACTGCTGCTTCTTCTAGATTAAAAAAAGATTCTTTACTTTTTACAACAGTTATGAAATCAACTTTACAATTTCCTATAATAAACCTTTTGTTTTCGAGGTTAAATCAATTCTGATTCAAGTATTTGAGTTTGATAAACTATTCTCTGGGTACAAAAGACGTAAGATGTTTCGGTGCCCAAAAGTAAAAATGGTTCATAAATGAAATAGTTAAATAATAACATTAAATAAACTTGATTACATTTATGTATTTGGCAGATGCTTATATCCAAAGCAACTTACATTGCATGATACTATACACTTGTTTCTGAGTATGTGCAGTCCCTGGGATCGAACCCATACCTTGGCGTTGCTAGCGTCATGCTCTAACCACTGAGCTACAGGAAAGCTGAGAATAAATTTGCGAATAAATGTTATTCTATGGTTGTTTTTTTTAAACATTTTTTTAAAAGTGTTTAGCTCTTTAGTTTGGTAAAAGCAATAGTAGATTGTGCTGTCATCATTTAGATAAGTAAGCGTGCATGTGACGGATATCTGCTCTAAGAAGAGGTAAGTAAAAACACACAGGGCAAGAGGTCCAAACACATCAATCTCACACACACAACAGCCCAAGGCAAACACACACTGTTCACAACATCTGCCAACACACGACATTAAAAAAACACATCTATCGGCATCTAAAAGCAGAGCTGTAAAATCAGACCGACCTCTGGAAACTTTACTAAACCTCACATGCGTCACTCTTCTCATTTGCATAACTCTTCTCATATTAGTGGACTGGGGCAGATGTCCTGTCCAGCCCACTCAGGCCAAACAAATGCCCCTTAAAGAAATCCCTTCTGTGGCCGGGGCAGTCGGGGGCAAAGGGAACAAAAGGAGAAGAGGAGAAAAAGCTTTCCTGGAATTCTGTAAACCGGCGGAGCAGAAAGCAATCGACCGGAGACCACCAGCTCGACTCGCCTGCAATAAAACCCTGTGTTTGTGCCAGAGCAGAAAAATAAGTGTAGATAAGTCTAAATCTGTGTGTGATGACTTATCCCCCAAAATATACATTTGTTCCCCTTACAGAGTCGATTTACTTCATGACATAAAACTAGTTGTCATAACTCTTCGCTGTAAAATCACACACGCATTAGAAGTGTGTGCGCTATAGGGCTGACAGATAATTGATGTATGTTGTCACATTGTAACATTTATTGTTTCTCGTCTGTCGTGTCAATGAGGTTCATTAGCACACATGTGAAGACATGAAACTGTCACTTTCTCTAGACGAGACCAATTTAGCTTCCCAACCAGATATATTTTGACACAAACTACGAAACACAATGATGTCTGTACATGCACAAGCAGAAACAACTAAACGTTCAAAAATGTATCAGAACAGACCCATCAGAAGTTTCTTCCAAAACTTGCAGGAGAAATAGAGACACAAGACAGACATCTGTTGGCAAAGAAAGCTTAAACTAATGGATAGAGATCATTCAGAGATGCCCAAAGTTTTTCCTGCGAAATGAAACTTAAATGAGGGCTGTGGGCCGAAAGTAATGTTGAATGATATCTTGTCACAAAACACATTGTCAAATGCAATTCTTTGTATTAAATCTCATTTTTAGTCAACGGCTTTTTCATGAATGACAAGGCGGGCCAAATCAATGGCCACCATTGGCCAACATGGGCCACTAGTTTGGGCATCTCTGATTTAAAGAGACTTTATCTTGAAATCTAATATTAGACAGCAGATGTGTTATCTTGTTAAATCTGAGCACAATCTGAGATGTCTTTGCAAACTCACAAGTGAGATTACTTGTGTCTTTATCTCCATTTGCTCTTGTTTTACTCTTATCAAAAAACACCTGGTATACGTATAAAGATGTCATTTGTGATCATTAGAGCTCTGTATCCTGGTGTTGATTTTTCCTGGTGAGAACTCTACAGGAACAGTCACTTCCCATGCTCAAGTTTCGCTCGGAGAGAGAGAAGATGATGCGGCACATGCTTTTGTCCTGAAGCAGCGCAGCACGACGCATGGCCTCAGGAGGAGAGGTCTTTAAAAAGCCCCTACTGCCATCAAATCTGCCCTTTCATACCCCTCACACACACACACACACACACAGGATGATAAGGATAAAGGCTCGGCTGTGTGGACAAAGGTCATGTGCACTGGTGACCTCCAAAAACGTAGGTTTTCAAACCTGCCGGGCTTCATTTGCACACCAATGGACACATTCTCACACACCGTGACCCCACACACATACTAATGGACCTGAGACCCCTCACCATGGTAAAAGACCAGTGATGGGGTTTTTAAATCTGAACTTTAACATATTTCATAAACACGTCACTGACTATATGACATCAAATAATCTCGCTTGTGTCACACATCTGACACATACTGTTTTACCCAAAGCGAGTGTTTTTATATTGTATTTCAGTATATGTGACCTCTGGAAATCAAAGCAGAGATCTATAGCTGAGCTAGAGCAACTATTGAAGGAAATACTAACTGCTGAACGGTGTCAGAATCTTTATCTAATAACTACATTGCAAAAAATGTCTTTCTAACATAGACATTTGTACTGAAAAACAAGACAAAAATACTAACAATTCTTGAATCCAGATGCATTTTCTTCATAAGCAAAATGACGTAAGAAAATAAGTCTTGTTTTGAGGCAACAAATATGGAATGTATGTAAATTTGTGCTTAAAACAAGTAAAAAAATCTGCCAATGGGAAGAAGAAAAAGGTCAAACTTAATTCAAGATTCTTTTTCTTAACCCATTTTGCTTGTTTTAAGCACATTTCATATTTTTTGCCTAACAACAAGACTTATTTTTTTTTAAGTCATTTTGCTTATGAAGAAAATGCATCTTGATTCAAGAATTTTTAGACATTTGTACTGAAAACAAGAAAAAAATACTAAGTAAGAAAGCCATTTTTTGCAGTGTACATGAATGTGATTTTGGTGAAATCAAATTAACTAAAGCATCTCTACATCAGAAGTGATAAAGGTTTGTGTTTCCTGTGATGTCACTATCGGTCGAGCTGCAATTGATCACATCAGAGCAACACTGACAGGATACTCGATGACATCCACATGTGAAACTTACTTGCGATAGTCAAGCGTGCCCTCTGACTCAAAATAGGTCCATATTTGTTCTGGGCAAGGCACTGGTAGAACCCTTCATCTGATTTGTCTTTACGACTCCCCGGTTCTGAGATGAACAGAGACCCGTTGGTGAGCTGGTAAATGTGCTCCGTCTCTATAAGCTTTACTCCGTTTTTTAGCCAGCGGATGGCGATCGGAGTCTCGCCGTGGGCCTGACAGTCCAAAACCACAGCGTCCCTCCGGATTACAGTCACATCGTGAGGTTCCCTCATAAAAAACAGCTCGCTAAAACACAGCACACCTGCATGAGAGAGAAAAAATCAGATTTTGTTGTTTTTACTCAGTTTAAAGATACTTGACTAGATGGATTACTCTCTGTTATCCCTTTATTCATGGCTCATTCCAAGAAAATAGAGCAGTAAGGAGTGATATCAAAATAATAAAGAAGACAAAATGTTAAGATATTCCTATGAAAGAAATACTATAGAGAGAAAAATAACAAAATCATTATTATCAGTTTGTGACCCTGTGTGTGTTTTAACAGAATTATAATGGGTCATTACTACAATTTGGTAACTTTTAGTCTCCATTAACAAGTTATGGTATTAATAATATGTACTGTCACATGATTTCAATTCTAGGAGTCAGAATTAAAATACTTTATCTTATCTGTTGGCTAATGAAGACTTATACACAATTTATGTGTTTGAACATTTTATTTGTTTAAAATGTTTCTATAAATTATTCAATTTAAGTGCTTACGCTTGCCCTGTATCATTAAAGAAAATTTCAAAGGATTTCAAAGACCAAACGTTACCGAATTGTATGACCTTTATGATTCTGGTATTTCACTCTCAGAAGTCAAAGAGACAAAGAGTTATGAGGGAAAGTAGAAAACAACTTTTTGACACTGTGGCTTAAACTCAACTCATGACTTCAAATATCATATAATGACTTAAACTTAAAGTATTACTACTTGAGCATCAAAACATGTGAACTTGTATTGCACATAAATACAGTGCTATAGTATGATATTCAACATCAGCAACATTCTGAGACTTACTCCACGAGACTGATTTAATCTAAAGATGCTTTACATAAAAACTGTTTCATATTACCATTCATGACTAACAAAATAAAGTGGATCATTGTGACCACTAATTTATATGCATGTAATTATTTCTAAATGCAATTCCGTGTATAGGTATAAAAGCATTCAATTACACTCAAGTGCACTCAATACATCACTAAACATCCGAGACGACTGCATAACATTTATATAAAAGTAAAAAAAAGTGCAACAAACTCTTTTTACCTGAGATTGAAAGAAATACTGCAAGAAACAGCAAACGCTGGATTAATCCCTTTATAAAAGACGCCATTTGTTCAATACGTGCATGCCTGAGCCCGTGGGCTGCGGACTAGAGATCCACGCGCATCTGTCTGAAGTCACGCGGGCGCAGCGGTCAGCGGCTCGCACTACTTCACGCGGACGAACGCACTTCGCGCAGCGCGCTGCATGACGCGGCTCATTAGAGATCCATCCGCCCGCAGAAGCTTTGAGATGCTCGCGCTGCACGTGTAGTGTGACGTCACTGTAAACAGATTCCTATTTGTAAGCGCTTGAGTTTTAGCCATAAATGTACATTTCGAGGTGACAAACCACTCTTTCTAATTTTAAATGCGGAAATCCAACAACATTTAAATTCGATACAATGTTTAACAAATAAGAAAGCTGTCAAAAGTGTTCCTACTTGCAAACATTTCAGCGTGTTTATTTAAAAAATCTTTATTTTATCTTCTATGTGTATTATGTATTTGTATAATGTTCCCCCTGACTGTAACTCTTATACTTGAATAATAAAAAAAACTTGTGTGTGTGTATAATGTACGTAATAATAAATACTTGTGTTTCTTGATAACATTACGGTTAAACGAAGAACAAAAAGAACAACAATCTTTTGTGATTTAACAATTTTGTCTGAAGACAAACAGTCAATATATCTTGGAAATTTCACTCAGTTATTAGCTGAACTGTGGTTATTTCTTACAACTGAGGAAACGTCTCACACTTTTTATGACTTTTTTTACTCATCTTGTCAATGATGTGACTAAAGTGAATAGAAACCAAACCTAACATTTGTATTGTGTGTGTACAATTTGACATACAGAGTTTGATTTCCCTATAATAACGTTTCTAATTGTCTATTTATTTTTGGTCATATTCTGGTTTCGGTGTGTTCATGAGTTAATCTCAGTGGATTAGTTTTAACAGCTTGTTCTAGCGGACAGGTGATCCCATCTCTGCCCAGTATCGATAAGTTTCCCTGCGACAGCTGCAAACTGAAGGAAAAATATTGATCTGCTCTCTCTCTCTCTCTCTCTCTCTCTCTGGTTCTGTGGAGGAGAAGTGTGACCTCTTCCCCTCCTCCGACCTCTTTCCTTTACTCTCCAGGCCTATTCAAGCACCCCCCTGGACCCTCTGACCAGTCGGACAATAGCTCAGTTCGGACTATAGGTCAAGCAGAACAATACATCTGTGCAGAGAAGATCACGAGAGTTCACTTTCCCACAGTCAGCGATCGTACAGAAAGTGGGAACATCAACCAAACGTTACTGATATAAACATTAACTTTCACTTCAGTTATTAAAAACAAAGCTCATATAGCTACTGTAATAAATGTTTGCAATTTGACAAATAAATAATGTTGTAAATACTTATTTATGAAGTCTTACAGCATCATGTTTAATACACAAGAATTAACCAAATTCTGTCCAAAATATTTTTAGATGCAGAACCACAGAAAAGAGTTCATGTTATCTCAATAATGATTATGTAGCCTATTCATATATATTGACATTTTAAAACGACAGATACACAGATGTAACAGATAATATGCAAATGCACGATCAATAAAGGATACAATAGATGACGTTCTTACTAGAGAGCTGCTCTCATTGGACAGAGGTGCTGTCACTCACAGATTCATCCCGTTGCTCCAGTAAAAAGTCATGCAGACATTAAACATTAATGTTCTTTATTTTTACAGAAACTATAAAATAACAGCATCATGCAAAGCATTCTGAGAACCAAAAATCGGAAGAAGGTTTATGGGGACTTTTGGTTCCCAGAATGCTTTGCATGAGGCTGTTATTTTAAAGTTTTCTTCTGTAAAGATAAAGACTTATTAATGTTTAATGTTCATTTATATTTATACAAACTGTTGCCAATAAATTAGATAGAAATAAATCTACAGTAAGTTACTGGCAAACTGCTGCATAACTACAGCAACATTTTTACAGTGTAATATTACGAACCATCAGATATTAACCATTAAAACATAGCTAAATTAATTTATGTAGTGTTTTGGGTCATGCAAGTAGGATTTAATTGGTTCCCATCTGACCCATCACACCAACAGAACCCAACCCACTGAGACCATTACACTTTCAATCAAAACCAATACAATTCCTTAATGAAATTAACCATTGAATCAATCAAAATGTATCCATCAAAAGTACTTCGGTAGTGACATTATATTATACTATATATTTATTGTACTATTTCAAGCAGACCACCAGCAGCCTATTTCAAATGTATTATGTATTGTTTAAACATGCGCACTCTGCTGGTTCAAAAATCAAAGCCTACTGCCGCCTGCTGGACGCTGAGAAAACTACAACCATCTGAATAAAAACAATAAAGTTTTTCAAACTTTACACACTCGCCCATAAAATAAAAACAATTCTGTGTACCTCTCTCACATATAGTATACTGTAAATGTATAGCATATATCGTAATGCATTAGCGGACACAGTCAGGCTAATATAATGGAAGGAATCTTTACAATCAATCTTTTCATTAAAGCGATGTGTCGTAGTTACCTGACAAATATCACTAAAACCAAACGTGTCCCGATAATGTGATATAACACTTGTCTCCGTGAGTCATAAACCCTCTTGTTAGATAAGCAGAATTGACTGTCAATCACAAGCAGAAACTCAGTTTGAAAGAGGGGGCGTGTCCAATTAAGTGCCTGACGTCACGTACAGTCCCTTTAAAAACACAAAAATGATCATTTAATTTACGTCAACACATTTGACACGTTCATATTATTGTTTTATATGCATCCATATTTGTTTAGGCATTTAAAATGTGATACTGATAATACTAACTAAACCTGACCTGACAAATTATGACACTGAAACAGATGGTAAGATATGCTCTTTTATTTAATTTTCCAAAAATACATAGCCATAAAGATTGGCATGACAAATAAAATCAGCACAATCTACTTTGACATTAAAGACACTTTTGCTCTTAAAGCTTTAATAGAAAAGAGTTCTGTCTTCACTGCCAAAATCGCTTCGACCAGTAGAAATTAAAGTTCATAGCCTTTAATATACAATAGTATAGACATTAAAAGTGTTTCTCCATTAAAGGATAAAGTTGTTAGGACACGGAAATCAAATCATTTACAAATAAAGGCAAAGTTATTTAACAGTCCAACGTGTTTGCTGCGAGACAAAATGTGCTTACTTTAAGCAATATTTATGCTGTAAACATTCAGAAAATGATATACAGTAAAGCAACGATTTCTCACAAAATCACGATATAGCTCAACAGAGGCGATATATCCATAATAAGACTTCAAACTTTTAGAAAAGTGCGTCAAACTTCAAAATCGGTAAAAAAAAAAAAAAAACAATCATCATTCATTTTCAAAAGTAGGGTGTCTGTAATGATGTAAACATAAAAAAAGATGTAAACTTAAAGTCAAAGTCAGAAAATGTACGGATTAAGATATAATATTGATAAAAGATATTTGTTTGCACTTGAATTCTACTTCTGAACATCAATACGATGGCATTGTTTGTACAGATGATGAATAATAATGGTCTCGTATTTTGCATTACAAGAAAATCATCAGTAGACCCTGTTTGGTAAATGCTGCACAACTCGCGTGATTCAAAAGCACGAATCATAAATATACTAATCCTTACTCATAGTGAAATGCACAGATATAATCAAATCTAGAAATATTTTGAATTGGTGTACGCAGAAACATACTGAGCTGTATGCAGAGATACAATACAAAACATTATTTTGTAAACATCAGAAACATACAGGCTTGTGATACAGAGCCATTCACTCTGTCACTATGTCCCTAAATCAGCTTTTGTAACAGCACATTCAGTCTGTCTCCTGCTGAAACTGCTCTCAGATCAGTTTGCTCTCCATCCTTCGTCACCAGTAGAGCCACACACACACACACACACACGCGCGCGCGCGCGGTCGTGTGCCGTCTGCTTTTAAAACCGGCAGTCGTGATGCTGCCGCCATGGTCGTGTTGTCGCCACCGTGATCAGAATCTAGTCCACGCCGTCGAAACCCTGAGCGTTCTCGATTGCCATGTGCAGTTTTTCACGTAACTCCTCGAACGTCTCGTACGGAGGAAGATCCAGCCGATTAAAACTGAACGAGAGACACAGAATACAGCTGGTGAAGATGCCACGGAGACAAACAGAGATGATGAACATACGGGTCTCACCATGTGTGCGCACGGGGCAGTTTGTCACGAGTGCCCCACTGCTCGATAGTAAACAACTGCGGTCCATTGGATCCTGAAAATTCAGTATTAAATACAAATATGCAGAAAAATGGATTATTTTGGTGTAATAAGATGGAGGCGGGACTGACCGTAGAGCTCAGCAAAGCCGTTCATCGGTACACGAGACGTGCCCGTCACGAACTGCAGTAAACGGATTCTCTTCTCTGCGTCCATCAACAGAACGGTCTACAAACATTTACATTTATGCAGATGCTTTGACTTATATTGCATTATACATTATACATATGTGACCCTGGATCACAAAACCAGTCTTAAGTAGCACGAGAGCATTTGTAGTAATAGCCAAAAATACATCGTATGGGTCAAAATAAGTTTTTCTTTTATGCCAAAAAGCATTAGGATATGAAGTAAAGATCATGTTCCATGAAGATATTTAGTAAATTTCCTATCGTAAATATATCAAAACTTTATTTTTGTGAGTAATATGCTATGCTAAGGACTTTATTTGGACAACTTTAAAGGCCATTTTTGCACCCTCAGATTCCTGAGTTTTAAATAGTTGTATCTCCACCAAATATTGTCCTATCCTAACAAACATCATACATCAATAGAAAGCTTATTTATTCAGCTTTTAGATGATGTAAAAATCTCAATTTCAAAAAATTGACCCATAAGACTGGTTTTGTGACCCATAACACACATTTTGTTTCTGGATATGTGCAATTCCTGGGGATCAAACTCCTGACCTTGGCATTGCTAGCGCCATGCTAGAACCACTGAGCTACAGGAAACTTCAGTTATAATCTCTGCACATACTTTTAACTTTCATCAAAATATTTTTCGCAATTTTCAAATGAGAATTACAGACAACACTAAAAAAACTGATGTAGCGTGGAAATAAAATCTGACCTTCCAGAACCAGATGATGGCCGGATGATTCTGGTTGTAGCCGTTTTTATATTTCGTGTTTTCTCTCCAGTCGTTGACATCCACGTCACCTAAACCGCACATCAACAGCTGAGGAAGAGATAGAGAAAGATGAAGCATCTGAATAACTTACACATCATGTCAAACACTGCGTCTCACCTCCAGCTCATTCTCATCGAAGATCTTGATCAGGTCCTGGGGGATCAGCTCATAAAATCCCTGTAAATAAAGATCTCACGTCAATCTCACAGATGGCTCACTGGACGGGTGGGCGGATCCAGTAAGTGTTGTTACCTCTTTAAATGCCGTCATTTGTCTCTGGATTCTGTCTACAAACCTCCACTGCATCACCAGACTGCAAATAAACAGCATGTTTACATAAACGTCTGTTCGATAAACAACGATGTATAATGAAATGACGAGTAGTGATTTGTGTTGTGTAAACTCACTGAATATACTCCTTTTTGTTGCTGTCATCTATGACGATATCTGCTCCTCCCGGCTTCAGCTCGTGCTGATGCGTCTGTGGATGACAGCAGATTATTACACTGTACAAATATATTAAAAACCTCAGGTGACATTATTTACAGCAGTTATAGAAGAATGAAAAGATATCGTATGGTTTCGAAAGAGTGCGGTACCTGTCCAAAAAGCTCTTCGTCTATAGTAAACCTCAGGTCCAGATCTGTGGGGTCGTTCTCCAGGATCCATTTAAGAGAATTGAAGTACTCGCTGTCCTAAAGTCACAAGCGCAGAAAAACAGCTTGACACGTGAAACTGAGCAACTAAAGCACAGAACAATGGAAATAAAACGCGAAAACGCCTTCAACTCTAATACTAAATATATTCATATGAATCTAAAACAAATTACTTTGTTCGAATTCAAATACTAAAGTATTGAATTTACATTATACTGTTTAAAACATTTTAAAATAATAAAATGTATGCAACGTTTGAATTATTGGAAACGAATTGATTTGAAATATTTTGTTATTTGAAACAAAATGCAAACCTTCTGCGACTTTAAACCAAGACACGATCATTTTACAAACAACCCTAAATATGTTATGAATTATGCATATTTCTATTTCATTTATTTTAAAGTATTAAACTATTAAACTAATCAGTACTAAGCAGTTTGACCATTCAGACTCAATTATCCCAAAGAGCCGTGTAATGTTCTTTTTATGACAAAGTAGAAAACATTTTTGGCCAGGACTCCCTGGAAGATGAGATTTACATCCTGGTAAAATAACAAATAAAAAAACATGTTAATCTGATCCCTCACCACAGACTCCATATCCTGCAATGTGATTGGCTTCTGCAGCATCATCTTGTAAAACGGTCGGATAAAGAACGCTGTGCACACAACACAAAAACAAACAGTCACAATATCTCTCATTGAAAGGCTTCTTGTAATAATAATGCTGAAAAACCGCCCCTCCGCTCACCGTCCAGCAGTTTTCCATGATAGACGGCCATTCCAGCGACCCGGCCGATGAAGTTAAAGTATGACAGGTGGTCCTCATTACACAGACCAGAGTTTGGGTTTATCTGGAGCGTGTAGTTATCTCTGAAACACACAAACACATGCGTTTACAAACTGATTACTAAGAAGAAGAATATAAACGTTTCCACACTTACGTAGCAGAATACTCGAACAGGCCGTAATACGGGTTAAACATTTCTTTGGAGATGAGGAAGAACCATTCCCGAGCCACGCCTCCGTAGTCCAGTCCCTTTTCTCCCTCAAACTCCACCCAGAGACGGGCCTTCAGCAAATCCGGACGTTTGACGGACAGAATCCGGCGGTACGAGTCCTCCAGGACAGCGTTCCGTCTCACGTTCAACTCGAAGCGGTTCGGGATGTCTGACTGGAGACGACACGAGATCAAAATGATTTCATGAAAAGAGAAAAATCTGTCAATTCCTCCTCGTTTTATAAATCACGAGTCTGAAGTGGGATTTTATCGCCGGCATGTTTATTAGATTGTGCGAAGAGTTTGTTCGCACATTAAAAACACAACAGATGAAAAGGTAAAGCACATACTGGTTTCTTCAGTTTCTTGCGGAAGTATTCGTACTTCTGTTTATAATCTCGGGAGTATGGCACAGCCTGAAATAAAACACAACAGATGAGATTCATCCTTAACATCCTAAAGGAGAAACAGAAGCAGCTATGAGGACTCACAGGACCAGTGATGGCCGAGTTCTGCAGTCTCGGGTCTTCCCACTGTGTGGCTTTTGTGTCTGGAAAACACAACAACATTTCGATTTCTTTTTACATTTACAGTTCAGATGCTTAGAATATAAAACAACTTACTGTGATCGATGTAGAAGATTCTGCCATCACTGTGGATCCTCTCCTCCCAACCGGGCTATGAGAGACAACACACACACACTCAATCTCTCATTTATTAAACGATGACATCAGCGATGACATCATCATCACACATACCGGCAATGGGCCGAGGTCAGTGGGGTCGAGAGAGACTCTCCTCCTCATCTGCACGGGGACCTTTAGTCGAGGGTCATCCTGTGAAGAAACGGGCACAACAGTACTGTAGTAAAATCACGGTACAGTAATTTGATATATACCGTAATACCGGTTAAATATATATATATATATATATATTAGTATGATCATAATATGTACAAAGAATACCACGGTTGTACTATATTACAATATATGTTTGTTTGTCAGTGTCTTACCCATGTAGTGGTCTTAGTGTTGTGGTCAATGAAAAACGGCCGTCCGCTCGGAGCGCTGCGAATCTCCCAGCCGGGCGGCATCAGTCCCGTGTGCTCCGGCGTGTGCTGCGGTGACACATCCGGGGAGAGCAGGGGCGGAGCGTAGCCTGTGGGATTCTGGGACGGGGTCAAGGTGTTGCCTGCGACCGTCTCGACTGCTGGCTGTATGAGCTGAGACACAGACGGTCACACTCAGAACACCATAGCAACCGCATCCAACCACCCTGACAACACTCCAGTGGTACGGCTGTATGTGATGATGTACCTGAATGAGTGGGCGTGTCCAGGTGGTCATCCTGCTGTTGTGATTGACATAATAAATCCTCCCTTTACTGTCCTGCTTCTCCTCCCATCCCGGAGGCAAACCGGCAGAGGTGGGCACTAACTACATAGAGAGACATTCTGTCAGTTATCACTTCCATGACATTGACAGACATTTCTGGCAAAACATCTTACCACAGGGAGAATGGGATGTTCTTCAACGGTGAGGTTTTGTGCACTTCCCCTTCGACTGCCATGACCCTGCGGCTGACACCAACACAACACAACACAACACAACACAACACAAAACTTTAACTGTACCGCCAGGATAAATGCACTAATAGACTGTCAATGTGCTGAAAGATTCATTCAACATAACCGCTCTTATAATTCACAATAACACTAATACTGGTAGTGAATATTCGGGAGTTACTATTATTACTACACATTTTTATATTATTATTTTTCTTTGTAATGGGAATTCATACCGTAAAAAAGAAAAAGGACTTGAAAGTGTTTTTGTCACATAATTTCTATGCGCCTTGTTTTGACAAACAAAAAAATAAATAAATAACGTGACATTTTAATATTATTATGTGTGTTAATATTATTATTTTTCTTTGACTTGTTCGACAAACAAACAAAAAATAAAAATAAACAAATAATGTGACATTTTAATATTATTATGTGTTAATATCATTATTTTTCTTTTTTGTGTAATGGGAATTCATACCGTAAAAAAAGAGAAAGGACTTGGAAGTGTTTTTGTCACTTAATATCTATGCACCTTGTTTTGACAAACAAAAAAATAAATAAATAATGTGACATTTTAATATTATTATATGTGTTAATATTATTATTTTTCTTTGTAATGGGAATTCATACCGTAAAAAAGAAAAAGGACTTGAAAGTGTTTTTGTCACATAATTTCTATGCGCCTTGTTTTGACAAACAAAAAAAAAAAAAAATAACGTGACATTTTAATATTATTATGTGTGTTAATATTATTATTTTTCTTTTTTGTGTAATGGGAATTCATAGCGTAAAAAAAGAAAAAGGACTTGGAAGTGTTTTTGTCACTTAATATCTATGCACCTTGTTTTGACAAACAAATAAATAAACAAATAATGTGACATAATCAAACCGTCTCCTGTTTGTCTCTCAAAAATGTATTTTACAAATGTAACATTAAACCAAACACTGCAGCGCTGAGACGCAAACGTCATTTAGCAATATATTTTTATTCATTTTATTGACCTGTACCTCATTTTTGTGAGAAACATTACAGGTCTGTATGAGCTGTTCTCTGTCTGTGTTTTCATGAATCACGGCAGATGTTTTATTGTTTGTATTCCTTTGATTTGTATCCTAATAGTAATGTACTGGCCAAGGTTAATTTCTGTTGAATGTGTGTGTTTGATACCGTGAGTGATGTGCGTCTGTTGTTTCCCAGCTGAAGTCTGTTGAACTCCTCACAGAATCCTGTGAACTCCATCGGTGAGTGAGGAGGCGGCGGTGAGCGCTCGCCGAGACTGTTGTACAGTGTGTTCTCATCTGCTGTTATCATCTCCCAACTCTACAACACACACACACACACGTGTGAAAGCCTGTCGGCGTGTTTGGAGGAAGTCACAGAAGTGTGTGTGTGTGTGTGTGTGTGTACCTCCGGTGACTCTCTCTGCTCATGGCTCTCGTCCTGTTCAGATATTTGTCTGCGTGTAAGAAAGGCTCGCTGAGACTCGGTCTGTGTGTCTTGTCTCTGCTCATCCTCTCTCTGACAGTTCCTGTAAAACAGCACAAATCATTATATATTGTATATGCTATGTTGTGCATGTTTGTTTGTAGTGCGTGTGATTACTGTATTGTGGGTCTGTGCCACTGGGTGGTTCTGCTCTCATGGTTGACGTAGTATGTTCGTCCCAGGTTGTCCTGTCTCTCTTCCCAGCCAGGGGGCAGCGCAGGAAGCTGATGAGGATGATGGGGACTACACAACTCATGAGACTCCAGAAACTCCCAACCAGGCTGAAACACACAACAATAAAACACTGAAAATTGTAGTATATTACAGCAATAATACCACAGTATTCTACTGTAACTAGTAAACTGATAAACGGTACTAAATACTCTTGAATGCTTTAAAATGACTATGGTAAGGTTCAAATACTAGTAGTAAATACTTTTGTTGTTTTTCTCATGTGGGACTGAAGTGTGCTTTTACTTATTTAAAAAACAATTTAATCGGGGTTAGTAAGCATCCACATAGCAACATCCCAGAATATTTTAGCAACCATACAGCAACCCTCATAGCTACGTTTACATGCACCCTCATAATGCGATTATAATGAGATTTTGGCAATATTGCGATTACACTTTACTTCAATGCAACACTTTGATCTAAATAATGGTAGTAACACGTGACGCCTGCCGATTTTAATCGCCGTGTTAACACCAAACGTGAATTAAGAGCAAGTAAAATACATACAAAGACGCACAAATATTAAAACTATATCCAGTAACGCACCTACTGTACCCGAGATCCTTGTTTGTAATGTGTATTATAGCAAATAATCAGAATAATGAAAACCACATGTACTCTGATTATTGGAAATAATCGCATTATGTGAATCGCAAGGATACAACACTTGTGTTTTTGTATACTGTGAACACACACCACACCAGTATCATCAACACAACCCTCGTACAATGAGACTGAGGTGGAAAAGTACACAGTGACTCTATATTAACTTCTCACAAAACAAACAAACGTCATTAGTTTGCTGACGTGCTATAGTGATTAAACAATACATATACGATCAAATAGTTTAAAAGTGAACAAAGCAACTATTAATGTATATAATTTTTTTTTTTACATATGTTTAATTATGGGTCTTTGGCTGTTGCAGCAAATGACGCAAAAACTATTCAATCTAATTTAAGGTAAGCAATGGTTTTAATATCTTACTATGCGTATTTAGATTTTGCAATTGCAACTTTTATTTTAAATGATCTACTATCTGCTAAGAAAACAACGGTGCTATATTTTCAATATATATATTTTTTTGAGATATATTATATCTGTCTATGTGGGTCCTGGAATGTAATGCTTTTGAGTCACTATTAATATATTATATTCCATTTAATAAACGTATGCAATTCCAGGTCATTCAAGAATCAATGTACAACTATTGTGTTGGTGGCATATGAAGCATTCTTACATCCAGATTCTCGTTCTGTTCAGCCGGCTCGTCCTCCGTACCGCTGTTCTTGGGCATGTACGTCATCTTCAGCCTCAGATGACCTTTCACCCGTGACTTGTGACTGTATCAAACACAGACACATCAACAGAAGATCAATATCAAAAACTCAACTCAACTGTATCAACAGTGTTTATATGTACATGTTTGAAATGACAACAGCACA
>JAOTQM010000554.1:267500-357500 GCA_026939265.1 Oreonectes daqikongensis
TCCTGGAGTGCACGTGTGGTGCGTTCGAAACGTGACAAGATATCTCCGTGTTAGCGCAGGGAACCTCCAAAGAAATGCTCCTGTGAAGAACATGCCGGGAGTCTTTTTTTGAGGGTTTATCTGAATTACTGCCGGTCGGACAGGTGTGGTGTCTCCTTTCCGACCTTCCGTTCGGCAGCATACAGGCTGAGGTGCTGCGGAAAAGCTTCACCTTCTGAGCTTCAGGTGCGTCGTCTGTTTGAGGGCTGTCTGGAGGTTTAAGAGAGTCCACGTTAAATTTCGTCTTCGCTGAACTTCCTTTCCCGGAAGGAAGTCGCAGTAAAACGCTGGAGTGTCTCTCCGGTTCCGGCGGTACGCTGAAATGCACGATGGGTTTGGCGTCTCTGTGCTCTGCAGAAGCGCAGCTGCTTTTGGACAGCCGCAGGCCGTTAACCGCGGTGGCGACGGATCCCTTTGACGCGTCATCGTGCGGCGTATCGTTGCTGGACAGCTGCATCTGATGAGACGTCTGAAAGGACCCTCGTGCTGATGGAGGGAGAGGAGGGATCATGGGGGACGCTACGGGACTGACGGGGGACGCGGGCGGCGTGGTGCAGGGGCTCCGTGGAAAAATCACCAGAGAAGAGCAGCGACGCAAGGGTGCCCTCGCCTTCCGCCGCGAGACGACCCTGTCCTGAACCGTCTTGCGCTCTGGGACGTCCGATTCAAAGATGCTACTGCTGCTGCAGTAACCGGCGTCGCTCGCCGCGCTGCTGCAGGAACCTCCATCGTACGAGCTCCCGTTTCCAACATCGCAAGTCGCAATCTCTCCATCTTCTGCGTCGCCGCTCTGTTTGCAGGGATGCAGGGAGATCTGCAGCGTGCCTTTTCTGTTTACCTTGGGAATAAACACAGTGGAGTGGCGTTGTAAATTACCGTACTCTGGCGACAAGGGTGGCAAAGCCAGGGACAGCTGTCCTGGAGTCACCTTCATGTGAACGGAGCTACACGCCAGTCCTTCAGCGGAGCTCCGGCCGCCGGCAGTCAGCGCGCAGTCCTCGACGCGACTGCAGCTCTCTGACAGAGGGTCCGTGTTGCTTCGCCTCGAAGCGAAATGCAATCGCAGTTGTCGTGCCATGCGGTCGAGGGTCCTAGCGCGACATCGCAAACCTGCTCATGGAATAAAAGAAATAAAAGAAGCCAGCGTGCAGCACAGCGACTGCTCCCGGTCTCGATCATTAGCAGCTCAGCGTAGCCAAAATAGCAGCGGTGACAACCGACATTCCTCCTGAAGCTCTTCAGAAGCTACCGGCCATGTGAGGTCAAACACAACATAAAACCAGCGGGTAACAGAGAGGACTATACCAGCGCCAGCTGAGCTTCACAGAGGCAACTGTTATAAACAAAAAAGAAACCCTCCTTTTTGAAAAGCGCTCTCCTCTGGCGTATCAGCTGCGCCTTCTGCAGTTTCGCAAGACCCCCCCCTCCAACCGTCTGCAGCCCTGCCGCTGGTCAATGCAGAAAAAACAACAATCTGCCAGCATGCCAGGATGGAGCGAGGAGGAACAGCCTGCCCCGCTCAAGCCAACCTCCTCCTAGGGTTTCTGCTAATATTTTTACCCCACCAGGATAGAGTTACAGGAAATAAAGCGGAATGGGTTCTGGCATCATTTTGCATCAAATCCGTACTATGAATTCAGAAGCATGTGCCGAGAAGCGGGCGTTACGAGCTGTTGAAAGCGCCAAGCTCGTAAACTGAACGTTTGGCCTATTCCTGCAGCTCTGACCGAGCGCCGCTTAAAGGCACGATAGCTTCATCTACCAACTCGGTCTGTGTGTAAAACTAACGGAGTAATGCGACCGTTTGTGTCGAGCTACTCATGGACATGTGCCACATCACGTGTCATCTGACACCTCATGTCACAGCCATTTAAGACCTGCTTCTGTCATAGAAATGCCATCTCATCAATCAGAGCCAATTGCACCAACACTTAACATGACAAATCAACTCTAAACCAAGAAATATTGCAAATAGAAATAGATTCTCTGTCTGCTGTTTGGTGACAAAACAAAGTTATAACATTTACACTAAATGAGATTCAGGTTGCTACCACATGGTCGGGTCAAATATGGATCATTCTAGGTCATGTTTGGTTTGCTCATATTTTGGTTTGCTCATAGTTTACCCAATCACATGTATGTTTACCCATAACATTTCTGTTAAATCACTGCAAAAAATTTAATTTCTTACTTGGAATTTTACAATTTCAAGATACTTCCTAAATCTTTAGAAGCAATATGAACTTGTTTTCTAAAAACCATGTAAGAAATTAAGTTTGACCTCTTTTTATTTTTCATACCCCAATGGCAGATATTTTTGCTTCTTTTCAACTCTTTTTATTTCAGAAAACAAGAGTTCATATATTTTCTTATCAAATAAATCTATACTGAATTTTTACACTATTTGCAATGCAAAACAAGGCAGAAGTACAAAGAAATCAGTTTTTGCAGTCAAGTACAGGCATAATTATAAAAAAAATTTTTTTAAATAAAAATGAAATGTTGAAATATAAGTTGAGGTACTAAAATACTTAACTTGAAATAAATTAACTAAACTAAAACTTAAATAACCCTAAACTAAACCTACATATTAAAAACATTAATTAAATGACAAAAATCACATAACACAGCTACAAATTTTTATTTAAAAATAAAGCGAATTCAAACTATTAATAAAAATACAAAAAAAGACTCTAGTATTATATGAAGGCCTCAATGATTTGTCATGTTTACTGTAATCTATCATATTCCTCAGGAGATGTCATACAAACACATTCTAGCACCGACTTCTATATCTAGTAACTGGAAGGTTAATGTGGTTTATGATATTATCAAGATGAACTGTTCTTACATGAACACTGGGTCTTTTATGCATGAGTTTGTTTAACCTTCCTCACGTCTCAGGTGTGACGGAGAACCCCCCCAACCACACGCACCGGTCACGCTTCCTTAACTTTTGTGTGTGTTAAAGCAATTACTTTCACATCTAACAGCACCCTGGGGTAGATTTTATTTCTCACACCTGAGCTTTATGGTGGCTACTTGCTAAAAGGCTTCCTTGTTCCTTAATTACACACTAAACGCTGCTGATTTTACACACCTGAACACAACACTAACATAGATAGATGCAGAAATGCTCAACTACATGTGCCATTTCATTTCCAATGTAAAGCATTGCTCGGCCAAATGTAAGTTCGTGCCAAACTAACACCATTAGCTGTGACAATATTGCTGTTATACACACGTTTGCCAATTTAAACAATCCATATAGCTACACCAAAATGGAAAATAGAAAATTAAGGAACAAAAAAAATTAACCACTGAGGATCTGATTGCATGATATTGAAATAGAATACAATAACTAAATAATGCACAAATGATAAAATATACCAATTGCAATTCGAAAATTTTTGAAATTAAATAAAAAATGATATACCCAACATATATGTTTAGATTAGATGTTGATTATTTTTCCAACATCAGAGCTACATGCATCCCCCTAAAACTTTGACTTTGCAGCTTTTTACGGTTTTAAAATTAAACACGTATTGCACGCACACATATTGTGATTTTCGATTCATTACAAATGAATTTAGCCCTTCAAACTGCTCACTTCCAAATCTCACAAACCAATTTCATTCATAATTCATTGAGCTCACCAAACGATTTTCATCAAACACTTCCAGTAACAGGCGATGTTTCCTGGGATGCACCTGTGAAAGAAAACAAAGAAAAAAATCTTTCAACACCCACTTAATGTACAGAATGTTTACTACATTTATATCTCTCGACATCTGTAAATGGCCTGTGACTCATAAGCACATGTCCAGAGAGAGTATCAGCGGTCCGTTTGTAAAGTCCCCGGGCTGGTATTTGGGCCAGCGCTGGACATCACAAATAGGACGAAACCTTTTCCAAGCTGCCATCCGGATCATTATAGCTCTGATTCATGCATTACATAAGTGTGAGGACCGTCTGTGACAGTCACTCTTTGTGTTTTAGTGAGGTGGAAAAGTGTTGGACAAAAGACAGGTCACAACACCGGCAAATATCAGGACAATTGAAGCGGATAGTTCACCCACAAAAAAAAATTCTGTCATCATTTATTCTTCCTCATGTGTTTGTAAATCTGAATGCGAGTGGAACACAATAGAAGATATTTTGAGAAATGTCTACGTGGTTTTGTGTTCAAACATTGGAAGTCAATGGGGTTCAATGTTGTTTGTTTATCAACATTTTGTGTTCTGAAGAAGAAATAAAGTCAAGCAGGTTTGAAATGAGAGTGAATCAATTATTATCCCTTTGTAAGTTCTATCAAACTTTAAAAACATGCTTTCGCTATTATTCTTCTAAATATTTAACATTTGCTTCGTTTTCCTATCCAATCCCATGACATGCGTTGTGCTCTGTTTCCAGAGAACCTTATATTGATGTTGCACCGCATCTGTCCATCCGTTCTGAGAAACGGGTGATGGCTATGTAAGAGAGATGCTAAGCACATCAGTAAATGCGTCACAGCTGGTCACATGACAGCAAGAAAAGAGGAAGGAATGTAAGAGGCGCTCCATTCCCCAGCGCCCCCCGTAACCCAACTCCTGACCCTAAACCCCTAAACTCTGACCCCACAGCGGGGGAACGCATCTCTTATCAAACGCACCCCAAACAGAAGCTTTTACGTTTGACGATTTCCTTTGAACTTGAAAGATGAACTTGAAGATGGATTTTATTTTAGGAAAAGTGCACGTGAGAATTACAATTATGTCATTGTTTACACATTTCAGAGGAACTTTGAGCTGGACGTTCGGATAACATCTGTAAGCTACGACATTGATTTTGAATAAAGCATCATACAGTACAGGTTAAAAATAAAACATCCTGTGTAAGCTGAATTGATGGTCAAGTGATATCTTAGTCATTTTAGTTTCTACATTGTTTGCAGCAGAGACCAACACACACATCAGGTGTATTACAGATATTATTAAGATCTCTTTTCATAAAGACAACTACATTTCATCATTTTTCTCAAGAAAATAAACCTGATATCTCTTATTTTATAACATCACATTCTGTGTCTGGTATCACGGAAGTACTGCCATATCATAAAACATATCTGAATGTGACAAATCATACGCAATCTGTGAGTTAACATTTAACCAGCTGATGTTTACTGTACTGCACAAGGCCTTCTGTACTGACGTGTATGTAGAGGTCACATGTGCACGTACATCTCACATCTGAGTCACTTTTCACCCCAAAATCAAAAATCAAAAGAATTAAAGAAGAAAAGACAATGTCTGTTTTAGGACCATGCATATTTTTTGTATTGTGTCAATATTTTCATCACAATTAAAATTGCAATTTATAACTTTTGCTTCTCTGTCGCCATCTCTGTTAAAAAAATAAAATTGCAGGTGGGTTGAAGTCCAATGACTTTAAACTGACATTTCCACTAAATCGTACCCGACTATTTAACTTATAAACAAAGTTAATATTAGTTGGTGATGTCAATTGAATTTTTGCTCAAAAACGAATCTTTGTTTATTATTATTAAACCAAACTAAACTTATAAATTGCAGATTTGTGAATAATAATGTATTGCTTCCAAACTCTTTATGCCATAAAATGATTGTGTATCAGCAGTTTGACAAATAATGATCTTAACCTGTATATAGTTTATAATGCAAGTTAGATAATGTGTTTTCTCAGATTCTGGTGTGTGTGATTAATGAAAAAAAAACCATAAAGGTTTTAAAAGAGTTGATTTGATTTTGGGGTGAATTATGACCTGATTTACAAGAAAACAGCATCCAGAATGAAGGCAGCGGATGATATTCACTGATCCCAGTACAGCAATTCACTTACTCTAAAGAAGAATTCCTCATTCCACTTCGGATCCAACGTCTAGACAGCAGAAGAGAGATGGTGTTAAACTCTTGATAAAGTGTTGACATATGTACAGTACGATAAATGACGGTTTACCTTCTTAATGGTTTTAGTTTGCAGGCTGGTGATTTCTCCATTCACTGGATCATACAGCGATATCCTCGTGTACGGGTCACTGGAGATGAAAAGATAACAAACAGTTACACAAGCACAAGTGGAAAAAATAAGGTTTGAGAAGTGCCAGTGAATATTTCTGAAATGAGATCATATTCTCCATAACCAGTTGCATACTCATCCACATTGTCATCTTGAAGAATTTAAGAATATTGAGATTTTTGGCCACAACAAACATGATGCTGAACTGAATTTACTGAATTAAACGCAGTCATAAAAACTGAAATATTACTTTAGCATATGCTTTTAACAAAAGCAATAATATGAAAATCAAAAATATGAGGAACATTTTGAACACATTAACTGCACACTGGTCCGGCAATGAATAGGTTTGGGTCGCATCCTTCACCATCTTAACCTACATACAACATCAGCTGGAAGCATTTCACAATCCTTTAACGTTTCATTCGAGCGGCTAAATGTTTCGCTGAATATCACGAGAGATGATATGTACAGATATTGATGGCACATCTTGAGCTGTGTTATTTAGGTGAAAACAAGAAAGATAAAACTCAAGGACATAGGAATCAAACAAACACTGCCATCTACTGTCCTGCTCTCACCAACAGCCTCACGACGCACGTGTCTCAAAAAAATCAACAAATATTACATTACAGTTAACAAACAAGTTCACAGCTGCTGCTGTTTTTCCTCAGGAGTAAACTGCATTTATGCACAAACTCTAGACAACTTTATTACATACAAGTCTTAAACAGCCTAAAACAAATGAGTTTGCAAATGAGAAATGTACTGAGAAATAAAGAGCATTAGTAAAGTAAATAGAGTTTTAGGTTGAATTGCTTCTTTCTTGATGTCCAAGATATATCAGCGAAAATTTAAGAGTAATAAACGAAGGTCAGATTTAGGCTTACCAATTCTAGGGAAAAACTGTTATTTCTACAAAGTGCTTTTCAGGAAGAAATAAACGCCTGTATGAGTGTCATATTGCCCAAACAGAACCTGTCACGCAGGATACATGAGGCGCATGTAAACTACCGGATGTGTTCAAAACAAACTGATAGTGTGTACACGCATGAGAATGATGCTGGCAGAGGCAGAGCAAGTGGACACATCACATATACTGTATGTACCACAAAGATGAATGTGCGAGCTTCACCTGAATCAATGCTGAGCTACTGAAAATACCAACGGCCTCATGAATTAGTGCTTAAATGACACAGGTTCTTTAAGAGAAGATGCCAAAATATCATGAGCAGGATGTTTTCTGACACTATATTTGGAACTGATATATCTGGAAAAGTGCACCAAAAAAACCTGATGATTTGAAATTCGTAGTGTTATGTCTGTTTATCACGACACTTCAGGTGTAACACACAACACAACCTGTGATACTGACCTGGCACCCAAAATGTCCTTTTTGGCCAATCCGATTCCAGCAATGACTTTCACCCTCAAGATTCTAGATTCATTCTGTAGTAGATGATAAATAGATGGTTAATACCCAACACATAAACATAACTTAAAAACACATTAAAGACATTATCATTAGCTCACATAGAAAAGCCTGCCAACGTTTAGCTAATAGACATAAACATACGCAAAATTATCGATTAAGTATCGATTTCACTCCTTATGCTACTTTTAATTACGCAAACACACATCTAATAAGCGTGACCTCATTCGGCATGACGTCATGGAAGCTCACGCGACATTATACATTGCGCAAAATTTGACTTATGTCACAAGACAACAGTGCCCATCAAAGTAAAACACGTGGTCATAGTTCTGTGGCATCATTACAAAACCACAGACTGAGAGAGAAAATAAACAATACGTTGTAATTTGATTCATCAGCAAACGCCAAAAGTGGACCAGAACTTTCTCTTCAAGATCCAGCGGATAATAATAAGGATGAGCTATAAACTGGCGTTTAGATGATGTTTATGCTGCTAATATCAAATATCCAATTCAATCAATCATGAAACGCGAGTCTCTGTGGCTCATATAACATATCACATGATGTGACACAAACCTCATCCGCTTGAAGTCCTCGAACCTCGGGAAGCAGTGCGGCCATGTTCACGTTTCGTGCCAGGATGCCAAACTGCGTGGATATGAACGTGAAAAACGCTTGATATGAACGCAGCAAACGCAAGAATAGCCCGTCGCGCGCTGTCACGGAAACGTATTCCCTGGGTGTGACACGAACTGGGTCGCTTTAGGTTATCAAATGCATCGTGGAAACGGCGAGGACCCGCATTTCCTCCGTGCGCTTCCGCCTCGGCACGCCCCCAACACCTTCCACCACGCCCAATTTGGTATAGGTCACGCCCTCACTGAATTATTGATCGCGTTTGTTGACGTAAATCTTTTATTCTCTTTTTATTTGTTTTTGTTTATTTTTAACACTAAAACAGAAATCAATGTCTCTGTTTTATTATGTGTGTCCAAAATTTGGCAATATTATATGTAAAACATATTAGTCATACTATATCCTGTCGACTGTAAATAAAGTACTTAAGTCACAGAAAACACTGGATATTCTTTAATAATGTGAATTTATTATTTACACAGGCTGCTTATATTTTGGACCGAGTTCATTCTCATCTAATCACAGCAAGGCAGCGCTCAGGCACATCCAATGAAAACGAAGGATTATTTAGTCCCGCCCATTCACGCGTTTCCTAGGAAGTGCTCGTTTACATTCTTCTGATTCAAAGATCGTCAGGTATGTGTTCATATATTAGTACTTAAATATTTGTTTTATAACTATTACATACTGTGATACTGTTAACTGTTTTACCGACAGATATGGCGCGTCCTCGCGATTTTATTTGCATGTCTGATAATAACAGCAAACTCGTGTTTATTAGAACACAATTGCGTTACACAGTTGCATGAAATGCCGATCTATTGCAATAAAAATATTCACAATTACTTAATGTATGTTCTGCAGGCTTCAAACTAAACATCGTTATTCTGAAACCCAAACATTATGTGACTGTGAATTTTACTAAATGACATTTATTCTCTCGATTAAACGTGTATTCAGTACAAGCATAAATGCAAGAAATCGTTGAGGAAATGTCCAAAATAATACTTTTATTATTGTTCTTTTTAGAAATATTATTTGACTTTTTTTGCAGAATTTCTCTCGTCGTGTATATTTAACACAATGGAAGTTAACAGAAAAGACATCTTCCTTATAACAGGTGGAGGAGGTTATTTTGGATTCCGGTATGATTTTATGTATTTCATATTTATTGTACTTTTATTGTCAATATAACTCTCACGCATGCATTTTAATACCTGTACCAAACGCTAGATGGCGTCATAATATCATGTAGTTCCACTCAAATTTTACAGTGGACAACCAATCATCATGTAAATAAAAAATCTAAATGTATTATAATTGCTAGGATTCCAGATGTTCAGGTTTGAAGATTTAACAAACTAACACAGTGAACAAACACATAAAAAAAATTTAAGTGACAGATGTATTGATTATCCTAAATATTATGAATAACTATTATTTGTTATTATTTCTCTTTCAGTCTTGCCTGTGCTCTCCTCAAAGACTTTTCAAAAGTCGTGCTTTTTGACGTGAGGCCCCCTAGCCAGGAGTTGCCAGAGGGTATTGAATTCACGAAGGCAGACATCCGTGACTACACACAGGTAGAAAAAGCAGTCCGGGGCGTTCACTGTGTGTTCCACATCGCCTCCTATGGGATGTCAGGACGAGAGCAACTCAAGCACAAACTAATCGAAGAAGTGAACGTACAGGGGACAGAGAACGTCCTGCGGGCATGCGTGGAACACGGGGTTCCTCGACTGGTCTATACGAGCACATATAATGTAGTGTTTGGCGGTCAGGTGATTAGGAACGGTGATGAAAGTTTGCCTTATTTGCCCTTACACCTCCACCCTGATCACTATTCCAGGACTAAGTCTGTGGCTGAGATGCAGGTGTTAAAAGCCAATGGTTCACCACTGAAGAATGGCTCAGGGGTCCTAAGGACATGTGCATTGCGTCCAGCTGGTATTTACGGCCCTGGGGAGCAAAGACACCTGCCTAGAATAGTCAGTTATATTGAAAAAGGCATCTTTAGGTTTGTGTATGGGGACCCTGATAGTCTTGTAGAGTTTGTCCATGTGGAAAATCTGGTATCCGCGCACCTGTTAGCTGCCGAAGCACTAACTGAAAAGCGGCAACACCGCTCCGCCGGTCAGCCCTATTTTATCTCTGACGGACGACCCGTCAACAACTTTGATTTCTTCAGGCCTCTGGTGGAGGGGCTGGGATACACCTTCCCAACACTTCGACTCCCAATATCTCTCATATACTTCTTTGCATTCCTGACTGAGATGGTTCACCATGTCATCGGTCAGATCTACAACTTCCAGCCCCTCCTGACCCGTACCGAGGTCTACAAGACGGGCGTCACCCATTACTTCAGTATGCGCAAGGCACAAGAAGAGCTGGGATATGAGCCCAAAAAGTATGACCTGGAAGAGGTTGTGCAATGGTTTCGATGCAGAGGTCATGGGAAAACACGTAGACAGTCATCAGTAAAGAAACTCATTTTAGATGTTTTGATCATCGTGGTGTTTGCAGCATTGATTCTCTCCTTTCTGCCTGTTGTGGGACAATGAAACATGCAGTAACATCACTTTCATCCCTGCGCCTTATGTGTGAGGTTTTTACTGACCTGACTGAATTTATCTTGTGGATGAGAGAGACAGCACGAATAAGCTAAACACAAATACATTTTAATTCCTCGAATAATTTCAGCTTTTTGTTGTGCAGTGTGCTAAATCAAGTTGGGTTTAAGTTTTGGACACAATAAAAGATTATACAGTTTAGTCGAGGACAAAACGTACATGAATTTGAGCATTTTTTGAGCTTAATGACAGAATGATCATCCATGTTACGTAGCATGTTTTGCATCATTAATGTTTAATAATCAGAAATGGTGCAGAATCTTATATTTGTGGTATGCCATAACTTTTTCAGTTTCACTTATTTTTTTAAATGTTTCTAAAACTTTCTGTTAATTCCCAGGTTTATATTGTCTTTTAATGTGCTCATTTTAAAACATACAAAATTAAGATACGTTCTAATGAATAAAAAAGCATTTTTGTGCAATGATAAAAGCTTTGTCCCTTTAATACAATAAAAGTTGTTTACCCCCCCAGTACAAACACTAGACTGCTGTACACACAAGATAACACTGATGATAACTTGTTATTGTAAGAAACACAATAGAGGAGGATTATAGAGCATTACATGATGTTTCTCCCCGTAATAAACTATTGAATCACAGAGTTGTTCATTAACTAGGTGTTTCCCATCTATAGCGATTTATTTACGTGTTTTATTAATAGAGGTATTTTCTGACGGTTTGATCTGTGTGGTTAAATGTGTAATCTGGATGAAAGTGGACACACATAGACCCTCCAAAGGAGTTTTTTCAGCTTTCTTCTCCCCCTCGCTGAGCTCTCGATCATTGTTTCGCTCCGGCATTAACCACATTCCACAGCGCCGCAGCACAGCCCGTCTCCCTCCGCGCATTCCTTCTGCACGAACGAGTCCCGCTCACGTCGCACCACGCGAGCGTTTTCCGTCAATCTCCGCAGCCTAAACCTCGTAGGCACGTCGCGATCCCCACGGGGGATTTTTTGCAAGACTCGAATTCGCCGAAAACAAGTTTTCAAGAACAATCGCGGGAAATCAAAGAGTGTAAATTCCTCCGCGCAGCGCGCCATTGACTGTGAAGACCTTTCAACTTCACAAAAACTGAGATTGACAAACGGTCTCTTGTGTGGAAACTTTGTCACGACGCGCGTATCGCCGCGATTCGACGGGCGGGGATCGTGTATCGTGACGAAGTGACGGTAAAGGACTGAGCGAACGGAACGGGCAACGATGGCTCGCCCGAGGCGGCATTTTTCGCGTGCGATTTGCGTGTAAAATGCAGTTTGTGTTGTAGTTGACTCGCGCTCCCGTTCGGCGTCCCTCAACTTGCCTCGCAGTCCCGCTGCTCGACATGGATGAATATGACGAGGATCCGGGGCGCAGGGCGAGCAAACTGATGGAGAATCTTTCCATATTTGACGTTTACCAGGACGGGATGTACGGGGAGCCGAACCCAGACGCGGATTTTAAGCCCGGCGCGTTACCTGAGCAGAAAAGTAAGCGAATGAATGGCAGCTCCCCTCACGCGCCCGGGAACAAAGTCTACGGTGCGGCTGCGGTGCGCGCCGTCAACGGGAACCGACCCTCAGTGCCTTTGGATTTCTGTTCTCCGCAAAGGGAAGCGCTGTATCCCGCTCCCGATGCGTATTGCACCAAATCTGAAGTTGCCTTGCCGTGTTACAGCGGCGCGTCGGACCGGCTCAGGAGATACACGCACGCGGATGCGCAGGGACACAGATACAGCACCGGCTGCGCGTACGACGGGCTCGTGCTAGGCAAACAGGTGCCCGGTTCGGGCGTGAGGAGCAACAGCATGTGCATGGGCAACCCCGATGGCAGGTACACAGCCACGAGTCCTCGGTCCAGTTTGGCCTCGTCGCACTCTTCTCAAGATCAGAGCAAGCACACCAGCCCTCGGTCCAGCATCAGCAGCCCTCGGTCCAGCCTCGTGTCTCCCGGCCAGGAGAAGTACTGTGAGGGCAACAGTGTCATCAGCCCTCGGTCCAGCTATGCTAGCACGGCCAGTGACACCAGTAAACATTCCAGTCCCAGAACCAGCCTCAACAGCTACGATTACGGGAGCAAACCGAGCAGCAACCGAACCAGCGGCATCAGCATGGGCTACGACCAACGACACATCAGCCCCAGGTCCAGCACGGCCAGCCAGTATTCAAGCACAACCAGTCCGCGGTCCAGCTATTCGGATTCGCGCTTCACGCCCGCGGGTAACCACGACCCGGAGGTCGCCGCGATGCACTGCGTGCCGGTGACCAGCCCTCGGTCCAGCATCTGCAGTCAGGACGGGGGTGCGCGCCCCGCCGGTGCGGCCAACTGCGTGGTGAGCCCCCGGTCGAGCATATCCAGCCACAGCTCCAGGAGTTCGCGGAGCTCTCGGGGATCCACGAGTGCGTATCCCGAGCTCCAGCTGCCCTCGCCGCGGACATCCATGCTGGCGCCCGTATTACCGGAGGACGCGCTGCTGCAGGACTTGGCGGAGCCGAACGGCTCTCATAACAACCGCGTCCACCTCCAAACTTTCCCCGTGCTGGAAGAACCGCACCAGCAGAACTCAGACGTGAGCGTGCAGTACAGTTACGGGAAAACGGGAGCGCAGGGGCAGCGCTTCAAGTTGCCTTACCAGGTCACTCCATCCCGGGACAGCGGCCCCAGTCAGGCGGAGCGGCACTTGGAGGCCCTCACCCTGGAGCTGGAGAAAGAGCTCGAGATGCACATGAAGAAGGAGTATTTCGGTAAGCAGTTCATAGATTGATGTTTTGGTAGAATGAAAGTGCCTGAGATAAAATATTAACAGCATTGTGCAATGTTCACCATGGAGAGCTTTGATGCGCACCAGCAGGTCTGTCATTTTATAAACACGTCAATGATGATAACAGCTCGTCAAAGTTGATATTTCCAATAGTTTTTAATAATAAAGAAATATTCACATCTTAAGAACACACACACCTCTTACCAGACTCGACACAGAGGAACTTTTGTGTTGGACTCATTAAAGTATCATTAGGGTGTGGGAAACAGGTGTAAGTCATGTTTTGTGAATAAACCAGTGTTCTTTCTGAACAAGAGCTTCTTTACCTGAGCTTTTTCAATGTTTATTTTAATTACTCGATGTTTGTTTAACTTGTAAGCAGGACCACAACCATACAATATGTCACATTTAAGGTCAAAACAGCATGTTTACTACTCAAAAAGAACAATGAATTGTAGTGTATCTATCTAGAGATGGGTGGGTGTAATATAAAGCCTGCATATTTGGGTGTATTAGTAATCGAGTAGTTGTGGTTGGCACTGTGCGTTATTTTTGACCCGGTTGAATCATCTCAATCCAGAGTTTGTTTTTACCCAAAGGCAGCACACAAAAGAAGCTGTTTTCAAGAACCTGGTTCATTTCACCAAAGCATGCTGCAACAAATAAGACTAATGACAGTAAATATTGAGTCATTTGTCATCTTGTACTCTGTATTTTTCTTTCTTTCTTTGTTTTTGCTGCGAGATTGCGAGTTTCTGTTAGAAATCAACTTTGTCTTGTATGTTTCTCTTAAAAGTATTACAGGAAAAAATACCAATTTGTCACCTTGGAATTATAAGCTTCTATCTGCATTCTGAGCAGTTTTGAGATAACAAGCGTCAAAGTTTTTGCATTCCATTTGACTTTGTAGATAAAACCTTTTTGTTTTCTAAAAAAAAATGTAAATAAGTCACAGAATATATGTTTAAACCTTATAACTCCAAGTCAGCAAATTGTAATTTAATTGTTTACATACAGAAAGTGTATACACCTTTGGTGTTTGTGGAGCAACAAGTGAGGTATCCCACGGGTGAATGAGGCTTTCCTTTGGATTGATGACAGATTTTGATTATAGTTATTTGTGTTGGATTGTTTTGGGAAAACACAAGGTTTTTTTTATTTGCGAGTTGGCATACGTGCCAAATGACTACGAACTTTGGCTAAACAAAGCGGTAACTGGGTGATTTGGCCCGTTTAGCATTGTTACCAGCTGATTGCTGATTGGCTTTGGTCAAACTGGGCAGCAGCAGTGGGCCAATCACAACAAAGGCTGCTGGTATCCCTCCTGGCACTGCCCAAAAAGGACATTGTGGTCAGCGAGCAGACAAATACAGTCCTAGCTGCTTGTTTTTGGCCTGGACCTTGATGGAAAAAGGCAAGTCTTTAGAGAGTACATACTTTGTCTCCCATTTATACGCCGTTTCCTGCCAGTGTCCTTCCAAGTCCTAAACATCAACAGTAAAGTTCTATAGAGGCATGCGAGTGTTGTTTTTTCGTAGGGAAACCCTGTTTTGTGATTGGCGGACCTAGTGTTTGCAGAGCGAGGTGAAAATCTGTACAAAATAAAAAGACTTAAAGTGCTTTATCAAAATTCATCATATATTTGTGTGGTTGTAAACCTGAATGTGTTGTGTGGAACACAACAGAAGATATTTTGATGTCTCAGTGGTTTGGTGTTCATACAATGGAAGTCAGTGTTGTTTGGTTACCAGCGTTCCTCAAAAATGCTCTTTTGTTTTCTGAAATACACGTTTGAGTAAATGATTAAAAACACATTTATTTTTTTAACAGGTGTGACATTGTTGGATTGTCATTTACATCCGAGTCTCTGAACAGTGGCGGAAGAGTTTTTTGTGGCAAATTGATGTAGAGTTTGTTTCGGTGATTCAAAATACAAGCAATAATAATAGTGAACCGTAAGGATCACATCTCATTTTTTGTATCTCCGTAGCAACAGTCGGGTTGTATTTGTCTGCTTGTGTTAGCCTGAAAACACATTCGAACAGGTTTAGTTGGAGGAAGTCTGAAGAGATGGAGGTATGTGTATGTTTTTGCCTCTGAGGAGCAGGTGATGTTTTTCTTCACTGCACGCTGAACCCTCCTTAGTCTGCATTAGTCTGCTCGCAACAGCGCACAGACTCCGTTACCGTGACAACAGCTCCCTTAAAATTGATCTCGCTGGGCATTTGTGATGCGTCTCTCTGCACTCTTAAAGGATTTGTTCACCCAATAGTTAAAATAATTATCATATCCCCACCGTCTTTTTAGACGCATATGCCATCGCCTTGGACGTTTAAGGGAACGCAAATCATGACCAAGGGCTGTAAAGCTACGAACTGGAGAAATTGGCACCATAAAAGTCACATATTTTATCTTAAATAAGTTTGTATTGCTCATGTGCTGTATTTCAAATGTTTTGAAGCAATGCAATTGCTTTGTGTAATGAAAAGACCAAAATGTGATCGCAATTCTCTAACATAACTTATATAAATCTCACACGTGGTTAAGTTAATTCAAGTATATTTATATTTGGGTGAACTGATTCTTTAAAGTTTTATGAGTATGTGTGATTATACACAAATGTGTTTTTGTAAGTTTTACTGAAGCACCCGTCTGCGTGACCCTTCGTTCGGCATGGCAGTACCAGACTTTTGGCACAAACAGTTTGTCTCCTCAGCCAGACACAGCTGCTGGGGGTCGACACTGATCACCTGCTTTGAATAACAATGATCTTAGACTGCACATGTGCATACAAACACGCCCACAGGAACACCCACAAAACACAAAAACACTCTTAAACTTTGCTTATGTTTGAGTTTCTCATGGAAATCTGTTTCTGAAAATTTTCTGGCACCATTTTTGCTTTCTTGTGCACTGACCTCTCTGTATCCACACAGACACTTGGGATTCAGGGTCTGGTTTAAAAATAAACACAGAATGAGACTTTCCTTACTGCACATGTAGATATTGACCACATCCGTGTGGAGGAACTTTCGCTTTTAGTTTTTTGGTAACAAATTAAAGGACCAGTGTGTAGTTTTTCGGAGGCTCTATTGACAGAAATGCAATATCATATACATAACTGTGTTCATATGTGTATAAAGACCTCACATAATGAAGCGTTATGTTTTTCTTACCTTAGAACGAGCAATTTTTATCTACATACACCGTGGGTCACCTTACATAAAATGTTGTTTCTACAATATCCCTAAACGGACAAACTGCTCTACAGAGTGCGTTTCGTAAATATGTCATCTCTTTTGAAAAAGAAGCAAAAACGTGACGACATCTTAATCCTCTCACGGCCTCCATAGCGCTTCGAACGGGAGGGGTGGAGTGAACGGTTAGTTGCAATTCGCAACCTTATCGCTAGATGCCGCTAAGAAATTCCACACAGTACCTTTAAATGAAGACATCCTGACCCTTGACCGCTTATGTTTAACTATATATTCACATTGTTTTATGTATTACACCTATTTTGTTTGAGTCGTCTTGCATATGGTGATAGAAACCTTTTAAATGGGACCAGAAGACCCACAGCACCCTACTTAAACCGTTCTAAAGACCTTAGCAACCGCATGGCAATGCCTTGGAAAACGCCAATGCATCAATTTCGCACAAGCTAAAACTTTTACCATTTTAACGCTACAGCTCTGAAATCATGCAGTGACAGATTTTGTGCAAGACAAAAACTGCAGTAATTGACGGATGCTGTAATGACTGAGCACGCGGTCTGTGTGTTTGCTGTGTACAGGAAAATGTGGTTTGGAATCTTTGTGGTTGTGTGTGCAGTTCTTTTGTCCATTTCTGGTGAAAGCTGACCGTGAACCAAACACAACAACAGAACAATAAGAAGGTGGGGTGTAATCTTTGTCCTTGTGTTAAACAAAGAAACGTGCTGCATTTGATGTGAAGCAGATTGAGTGAGCTGTTATCAGCAGAGACGAGAGGAGGCAGGGGTACCGGCCTGTACCTGGTGAGGGGAGTGTGTCTGAAGAACGTGTCCTGTTTGGATGTTTTAAACTATTCTTTGAAGTATTTGAAATTAATCATATTTCAGCTACAGACATGTTGAATTTGCATAAAATTTATTATTTATTCTTAATATTTATTTATTCATTTTTCAAATATGGGAGTTATTGTAGCTTTTACAGAGAATGACATCTTTTGCACAATTTAAAATGTAATTTTTTCTGTCCAGATTTCAGGTTTAAATTTTGGATTTAAAAATGAATCCCCAAATATAAAGGATAATTTCTGTTTTGCATTGCATGAAGTGTCTAAGGGGCCTTTTGCATATTTGTCTTTGATATTACATTCATTGTTGTACAAAACATTCATGAAAATCATATGTAATACTTTAAAGTTTTATTTTTTCTATTAAATTCAGTAAACCAATTACTAACATGATGTATATATTAGTACTCTTCATTATTTATTGTAAAGTAACAATCATGTTGCAGTAGAAGTGACAGAATAAGAATGAAGAGGTTTTATTTAAATTTCACACAAAAAAAACATCCCCAAAATAGGCTGAATTTTCATCATGCAAAATTGTGTTTCTCTTTTTATTTATTTATGTCCATGACATGTCTTAGTGGTTTAGTGACAGTCAGGTTTATAGTGTTTTCAGATGACAGACATGCTTTGGATTGGTTGCTTACAGTCGTGTGACTCTGGACAGTCGAGGAAAGACTGAGTCAGTCACACAGAATGACACGTTAGTCTCTTTCAGGATTAACTACCTACTTACTAACTTAAACCAGACTCTGTGATCACCACCTTATAGCATCTGTCACATTTATAATCTGATCTCTAGAGCTCCATCTGTCACATACAGGTCTATTCTCAGCCTGCATGTTTATGAACTCCCTCTCATTTTCAAGAATTTATGTCAAGCCCTTTGTTAGTTAATGTAAATGATGTGCATTTTAGTCATTTTTAGTCAACCCACAGATAAATGATCTCATTACTTTTGACATGTCCAGTCTCATTCATTGGTTTTTGATGCGTATAATAGTTGTGTATGTGGTTAAGGTTGTTGAGGTGACCCATACTTCTAGAGATCATTTAAGCCTCGCCTCCCCAAAATAACTGAGGACGCCCATTGGGACTTTCGCAGACTAGATTAAATCAGGAAGTTCTGGATGCTGGTACACAAAATTTCCTCAGTGATCCTACAATTATCTTGATGAGTTAACCATTAAGTCTCCAAAAGCTTATCTGATAGGAGCGAGCGATGTCTCCGCTTTACAGCTTCTTTAAGTGTTTTATTTATGTTTTTCTTTAATCAGTAATGGCTGCATTTCTTCCCCGTCTTATCAAACGTCTGGTTTGTGGTTTGGAATCTGAGGACCAGAACGTTGGATAGAGTTGTTGAGTTGTAGTGATGGAAGGGATCTTGTAGTCTCTGTCAGGGATCTTGGGAAGATGTGTCTGCTTCGACAGGGGGTTGTTGATGTTGTGTCTTGTGGGCGAGATGACCTCAGTGTGACCATGTCTAGGTATTGACCATGGCCCCAGTGTGGAATGTGACCCCATCTTGTGCGTAAGCACTTGGGACAAAATTACAGCTGCTGACTCACTTTCCCATGATGCCGAGCACTTGAAGTCGAACTAGACTGATGAATTTACTGTTCTCTGAAATACTTTTAGCCTGTAAATTATGTCGTGTATATTTAGTCCCTAACAGGTTTAATCTCCGATAGTCCAGTTGTTTGTGCTCAGTAATTATCATTAACAGTTTATTTAATAGCTTTGTGCATTGATGATGTTAAAAACGTTTAAAACTCAAATTTCTTGTTCGAATTAGCTTTCATGCCAATTTTATTTAGTTTTTTTTGCAATTATGATTCACACTTTTATTTATTTTTTTAATGTATGGCTATATAAGTTAAGTTTGATTTTATTTCAGTTTTAGTTTAACTTTAGTTAATTATTTTAGCTAGGCCTCAACTTGTTTCACTTTATATTTGCATCTTAGCACTTTATTTACTTAATTGCTTTCTAATTTTAATTTAGTTTTTCAAATAATATTTAGGTCGATGTTTTAGTTTTAAAAAGTATTTTAATAAAAAAAGTAAATAACTTTTTGTCCAACCTCATCACAAAGTGTAATTTGTTTCAGATGTTTTTTTTAATTTATTTTGTTCCAGACTTTTTATTTTTGTTCAGAACAGTTACAGTAATCTGGTGTACATTAGTATAGCTGGAGTGCTTTTTTAGACCCGTGAGGGATCAGTAATCATTGTTTTAGCACACAACTCAACATGTGAACTATTGTGTATTTAGCTGATGTGTGATCTTTGTGTGTTCCTTTCAGGTATCTGTATAAAGTGTGCTAAAGGTGTTTATGGAGCGAGTCAAGCGTGTCAGGCGATGGGAAATCTGTATCATACTAACTGCTTCACCTGTTGCTCATGCGGTGAGTACACACACACACACACACACACACACACACACACACACACACACACACACACACACACACACACACACACAAAAGGACTCTGTGGTATACACATGATTCAGGTAGAAAGAGTCTTAACATTGTTCACACAACTAACTTTGAAACAACATATTTTCAGTTCTCAGCATGTTTTGTTTATTTGTATGAATGTGTCATGTTTTTACGTGTCGCAGGGTTGCTCCGTCACCTGACTCGTCCTGCGTTCTCCCGTTTCGTCTGTAAGCGAGAGCGAAATCACAGTAGTACAGTCCAGCACAACAGCTGTTCAGTTCTCTGTCTTCACTGGCTCGTCCCCTACGCACAGATACTGTTTCCTCACGCTTTACAGCCAGTGCAGATAATTTACACGTAATGCTAGCTGTGTGCTGTGCATGTATTGTTCACCCAAAGAATGAGGGCCAGTAGAGCGGATGTGTGGCGCTGGGGAGGAACAGGAAGCTTCTTTTAAAGCCAAAATGAGTTCTTGAAGTTCACAGGCATTTGAAGCGTGACGTTTGAATTTGTGTTTGTAGATGTCTGGAATTATCTGTGATGAATAAACTTAAAGTTTTAGACACAACATACAGCATCTGTTGTTTTAGATATTCCAGAATGAGAGGTGGGAAAGGCAGTTCATTGAGGCGAGATCATATTTTGACAAAGGTGACAGAGCAGGTGTGGTTACTATAAAGTCAATTCAAGCCTAAAATGTTTTACACATGTAGAATTGTCTATTTTTGGATAACCTGGTGATTAAATGCTTTAGAAATGATAGATACATCACATTGATTATTTATTTTATTTATCTGAAGTTTGTTGATTGAAAGGTAAAGTCACACAATATATACGGTTATACAGCGTGAATGCAGAGGACTGAATTAAATATGTTATTTCAGCCGGAACCCGTCATTCAAACTTGGTTTTGATCTGTTTTATTGTTGGCATTTTATTAGAATACTAATTTGTGATTTGTCATGTTTTCTTGGATCAGTTTGACCATCTCTGGCTGCATTTACACAGTTGTTGTGTTTGTATGATTCATGTACACTCTTCTTTTGTGAACACCGCAAAGTGTTTAGAGCGTGTATTTGAGTGTGCATTGAATCGATATGGACAGACTTTGAGAGGTAGATTGTTTTCTGTACTTATGTAGAATTACACAGAGAGAGAGAGGAATGCACTTCTTTTGTTTTGTCTCTATTTCGCTCACTGTGTTTCACATGGTTTAAACACTAAACACAAGCATTATTCGGACAGGATTATATTCCTAAAAGACTTTGAGGGATTATCAGCAGAGGATTTCTGTGATTGTATGTCATGAATCTAATGTGATTGTGTAGTTTAATTTGAGAGCGTCTATTGTCTGTATGCTGGAGTTACAGATGATCATGTGTGCTTCACAAAAATTATTAAAATAAAATTATTTTAAGATGTTTAATTGATCAAACCACTGTATTGAATTAAGTGAATTAGACATCAAATGATCTCAGAAAAGTATTGGAACAACTCTATATATTTTAAAGTTTGTGATTCAGTCCTCTAACCAAGCTGTAAAAGCTTTGGTCATACCACTGTAGCTGTGTAGATAAATGGATGGGAGAGAGAGAGAGAGAGAGAGAGAGAGAGAGAGAGAGAGAGAGAGAGAGAGAGAGAGAGAGAGAGGTTACGGGACCATGTGTGTGAGACCAGCAGGTCTACACATGCTCTGAACCGCAGACTAAAAATCCCCTTTTAAGAGTAACACACACACGTCTAAAGTCTGGACATGATATGAATTCTTAAACATGTACATACACCCTTTCACTGACTCATCACTTTTAGTATCCCATCATGCACTGGGGCAAACCCACCTGCAGATGATAAAGACCTGCTTGTTCTCTGTGTGGACAGGAGGAGGAATGAATGTGTGTGATAGTCTTTGTGTGTTTTCTCACAGCATCAGGGCAATGCTAAATAAAACATGAACAAAGACACTTTAGCTTTGTTCACACTGCACACAGTTGTTTTTCAAGTCTGATCAAGATTGACCGCTAAACTGTTGTTTTGTTGAATCTGATCTCTGATATTTTCTCAGTTTGTATCTAGCACATCAGTTTCCATAGTAAGGATTTAAGGATACATTTTTGGCATCTGTATATAGAGCCCTATGATTTCCGCGATGCGGAAAACACGGACAGAATCACGGAATCCAGGCATAAAAACGGACGCGCGAACACATGAACTGCATTGAAGCTACTGTCAACACCATTTGCGGCAACCCATCAAAATAAAAGTCTGGTTAACTTGAACAAGTTATCAAACACACGTTATATCACACAAACCCCCTTGTTTTTTTTTTATTTGACCACTATATTATATTATATTATATTATTTACTTTAGTAAATGAAAGTAAATGTGCTAGTAAAATTGAAAAAATAGCAGTTATTTAAAAAAAAAGTATAGAAAATTAATGTAGACCTAAAAACAGAAAAGAAGTAAAGAAATTGCACTAGTAAGATACTGTTTTATTATACCCAATATTTTACACAATGCTACAAAGTATCTAGGTTTTTTAATACAGTTTATAAGTGAATATTTGGGCAAATATATTACAATTGTATAGTAAAAGACGGAACATACAGAATCCCCAAAAAATTAAATGGAAAAAATCAAATGGAATTTGGGAAAAAATTCAAACGGATTTTATAGGGCCCTATATATATTAAATGTGTACATGTGTATAGTGTGCTGTCTACTTTTAATTCTCTCTTGTGTTCTAATAATATCATGTAATATTGCTTTAGATGTGGTGTGTGTGTGTGTGTGAGAGAGAGAGAGAGAGAGAGAGAGAGAGCAATAAATCTTAAATCTTAATTATAACAGAAATGGTTTCTGAAAAGGTGATTTTCTGCTTTTTTCCAGTAGGACATTAGTACATTAGTAGACAGTAGTCATTTCCTGTCTGAAAGTGTGTTTCCTGTAAATTAAGCTCTTAATTTTTTGTTCTGTTTGGGAAGTGTATATTTAAGAGGCTCATATTTGAAGCCTGTATATTTCTTTTCTGTTCATCTTTAGCACTCTTATGAGCATTTGCAGTACATTAGTAAGATAGACAAAAGTGCCGTTATGTACTGAAGCTTTGGAAAACAAACTAACGGTTCAAAAACATAAATATATAAATGTAAAGAGAGCAATGATATGCATTTTGCCGCATTCCCCGCGTCGACAGGGTAAACAACTGCTGGCTTGATGACTCAAACAAACTGAAGTTCGGACCCAAATAAAATAATACGAACGCAGTCCAGCGGGGGAGCAATCGAACCAGGCAATCCAACTAATAGGTCTTCTTGGACTATATAAGGTCCATAAATGGTTAAAGATGTTAGGCCTCTGATAGCGCTCATGGGAAATATGTATTATGAAGTGTGAAATTAAAAGAAAAGATTCATTTAACAGCCCACACTATGAAATGAAAACTACCCACACACCGAACAGAGGAGAAGGGTTAGTATGTTCTGTATTTTTAACTTTGAAGTATTATCAGAAGTCTTTGCTGAAGAACAGTTTAACAAAAGCAGTGAACTCTCTTTTGTGACAAAAGGTTTTTGTATATGTCCATCAGGTCCTGTGGACGTCTGGCAAACGTTAGCTGCAGTCTTGTTTGGTTCAGGTTTGCCACAAATATTCAGTTTTTGCAGGGAAGAGTTCGTTGACTGTGGCCATAGCCTTTGACAATGGAGTTTTCTCCTCCCCCCTCTCTTTTTTCTTGTCTATCTCTCTCTCTTTTGCTTGGTGTTGGTGATGGGGGGGTGCAGTGGGACCAGCCGGTGACCTCAGGCCACAGGAATGTCCCAGTTTACTCAGACCTCTCTGTGTGTCTCTCTTTTTGTGTTCGATTCTGTTCCCTCCCCAGACATTTGTCAGCTCCGGAGATCTCGCTGATCTCAGATTCATCGCTCGTGTTCATACGCGGGCTCGTTCGCGTCTCACCGCTTTCTCGACTGTTTAAAACCACCTTTGAACTTGCACACCTCTGAAGAAACGCCGACTTTATTTGTTCCTGAAAAATCCTCTTGTGTGAGTAACTGTAGGTGCCGTGCTTGCTCCGGTGGTGGTTGTCGGGGTATTTCTACAGTATGTGGTTGCTAGGGGTTCCCAGGTCAAAATATCACGCTTATAGATACGGCTGCTGTCTTTATCATCCTCTAGACAAACACAGCAAGTGTGAACCGTCCGTCGGAAATCTTTCAGAACGTTAGAGGTTTGTTCAAATCATTAACACTTTGAGTCTCAGTAAACACTAGTAAGTAGAAATCTTCCCTCACGTCCGCACGTGAATCACGCTTTAACACTGAATTAAGTCGAGCACTGTCGGCCGCTGGCTGTGAGAATGTGGCGAGTGCATAAATTTGGCGACGGTGAAAAGAAGTGAGTTGTGTTCCCTGAACGCCGTAAATTTACAGACAGTTCTGTAGCGCAAGCAAAGGGAAAGATCAGACTGATTTATGAACTCTGTGTGTGAGAGAGACAGAAGGAGGGACATTTACTCTCATTCTTTCAGTTTGTGTGGAGTAAAGAGAATTTTGCGTTACCAGTTTTGAACCTAATGATCGGCCAGTGTTTACAGTTTTTAGGTGATGTTTAATAATAATAAATGTAAAATCACTTATAAACCAAAGTATAATGCAGAATGTTCAGTTGTGATGGAGGATCTTTTTATTTGCTTGACATTAATGCTACATTTTATACATTGAAATTTCTGGCTTTTTAACAGTATTACATTAAGTAAATACAAATAAAATTCATAAACTAAATTAAGAGTTTTTGCAATGTATGATAATCCATTTAGCAAATGTTTTACAGGTGAATAAAATACAGTAAAATGATCATTTATATTAATGGCATAGTTCACTCAAAAATGAAAATTCTGTCATCATTTACTCACCATGTCATTTCAAACCTGTATAAATGTCTTTGTTTGCAAAACACAAGGAAGATATTTGGAAGAATTTGAGTAACCAAACAGATCTCAACCCCCATTGACTCTCATAGTATTTATTTTCTCTACTATGGCAGTAAATGAGGGTTGAGATCTGTTTGGTTACTGATATGAAATATCTTCATTTTTGGGTAAACTATCTCTTTAATGATTTTACACAGCATGACATTGTTTTTTTTATACTTTACATTTTAACTTTTAAACAGCAGAAAGCTCTGTAGCCCGAAGCCAAACGTTTTCGAGTGGGAACTGACTGTGAATATATCACAGTATAAGTGTGTCAAACAGAGAGATTTTAAATAGATTTAAACAGTTGTGATCCTCTGACTCGCTCTTTCTCAGAAACGATCACTGTAGCATCCTGAAAACATGATGTTTGCTTCCTGGACCAAAATAAATCTGTTGCAACCAGCACAATGCCATACAATCCATCTGAATCTGTTTTTGAAATGCTTCTTCTAACATTTATCTTAAAAGTGTTATCAACACACGTCATGAGGATTGTATAGACTAAAGTGTGTGTGTGTGTATATGTGGTCCGATGCGTGTGTGTTTGTGTGTACAGGTTTGACATTTTGAATCTAAAGTATTGCTTTACATTTGTAATAATCGGTCAGGTTGGGTCTAGGGTGTAGTAGGGTGTAGTAAACATCATTATTTTACAGTGTGTAAGGTGTTTGTGTGACTAATGAACACATCATGTGTCTCATTACACAGCTGTTCATCTCCACCGGCAGCAAACACAAAACATATTTCATTATTTTAATCATTTGATGTTGGCAATTAAAAGTGTTTGTTTTAAAAGCTCATGTTTATGTACAGTGTGTGTTATTTCCGTAATGACAGCGTTTGATGTTGTCTCATCAGGACGGAGGCTGCGAGGGAAGGCTTTCTATAATGTGAACGGAAAGGTTTACTGTGAAGAAGACTTCCTGGTGAGTATGAGTTCAAACCTGTTCACCGAATTACCGTAAATGATGAGTTTCCAACTAGTAAAGTTGCTCAACATGTAAAGTGGAAACTATAAAAGGTCCGTCTTCTCTCTCTGGGTCATGTAAAGTGAACCACGGTGACAGCGGCCTCATCAGTTCCAGGGGTTTAGTTTCATCACACATGATTTTCTGTTTGATATGTCATTTATTACAGCTGATGTTACCTTTCTTTAGTCTTTAATGTTTTTCAAGAGCAGAGGGAAAAATGGACAGGCCTAAATTTGGCTTTTATATGTTGCCATAGAAACAAATACATTTTGTCCAAGCAGGAGATTCTCATAGTGGAAGTAATACTGACACATTGTGAACGCAGCATCAATCCATCACAGTCACGTATGATTCTGTAGAACTCATGTCAGAAGAAAATGTTATTGCTCACACGTTTCTCTTTCATAGCTCACGAGATTTCACTTCGTAAAATTGTTTAGGAGAAATAGAAAGCGAATCAAATGAGACTGTAATTGAAGAGTGTGGAGGTGTAAATGAATGTAGATTGTAGAGGTAAAATAATCTGGATTTGAGTAAATTTGATGAGAAATGTTTGAGTTCATATTGATATCATCAATAATATTGACTTTTGATTGCAGACGAGACAAATATGAGCTCAGTTTGAGACATTGTTGACATCTTTTCTGAAACTCTAATTTCTCAGGAGAAATATGTGAGATGCAGATGAGATTTAAGTAAACGTTTCTATTTGTTCTCATTTAAATCTCATTGATGTCTAGGAGAAATTACAGAGATCTCATCTCTGTTCTCACTTGCTCCCATGTTTCCTGATGGAAGGGGGAGGAATAATGGGATTGTATTGGTCATTAGTGGATGGTTGGATGGATGGATTGATAGATGGGTTTGCACATGTTTTAAGTCTCTTGGGAGAACAGATGCTTGACTTCCACCCACTTCCTCAATTTACTTCACCTTACACACACACACACACACGTCATGAGAGATGGGAAGATCACATTCTTCCTACAGGACCAAAGTCTTGTCATGCTAACATTCATGGCGTTGGCCCATTAAAGAAAAATCTATTTAAAACAAATCTTTTTCGAATAAAACCCCTATCAGTCAACACATACACAAAAAACAGGTCCTGGGTCTGTTGACGTGACTGACTGAGGAACACATCAGCGCCTCAGACACTGGGGGTCCGGCAGATGGTGTGTCTAAAGAGGTCGGGTGGGGGTTTCCTGGTATTGATCAGCCCCTCCCAACCCCACCTGCTGGCCCACTCAACAGTTAACACACACGCTTACACACACACACACACACACACACACACACACACACACACACTGTTGAATAGAATCGCAGCGAGCGGTGATGTCATCAGTGGGGAATGGACCTCGGGCCGAAACGTCCATGTCGTTAAAATCTGGGTACCTACAATAGAATCCTCTGCCTCTCATTTACATGTGCATGTTTGAGTACATCCTCACACTAATGCATGTGCTCCTAACACTCGTCACCATGGTAACCAGGTCAAAACCCCCTTTTTCCGGGACAGATGGTTCCCCTCGGGGTCGTCCTGTATTTAAGTCGCCTGCAACCTGTCCATTGTTTGCAGTGTTTATTGCAGATGGTTGGTGTTTTTGATGTCAGGTGCATTTTGGTTTATCTCATGTTTGGGAACCCTGGAGGATGATGGGAATGAAATCTTATAGCGGTCAGACATGAAGTTCCCTGTCCTTGATTCCCAATGCTATGGATCTTCTCCAAAAAGAGCGTCAGCGCCCCCATGAGACATTCATTACATTTATTAGTGATTGGTGGAGGTTTTTGGATTCACAATGAGGTTTTAATGACATGCTGTATTTGAAACACTTTTCTAAAACTCTGATCCTCTCTTCTTTAGTATTCGGGGTTCCAGCAGACGGCAGAAAAATGTTTCGTGTGCGGTCACCTCATCATGGAGATGGTAAGAAACTCAAGTGTCACTGCCTACAGTTAATAACTAGTAGTTTCAAACCTTTCTTGTTTGTTTGTTCTGTATTGAACTATTGTTTTATTTACCGCATCTTTAAAGTGATAGTTCACCCAAAAATTTAATTCTGTCATGAATGACTCTCGAGTTGTTCCAAATCTGTATAAATGTTTTTGTTTGGTTAAACACAAAATAGTAGGAAAAATAACAATGGTAGACAAATGAGCCCCCGAACATTTAGCTGTCCTACATTCTTCAAAATATCTCAGATTTTGTGTTCAACAGAACAAAATAAATTATAAAGTAATTTTTCCTACTATGGTAGTCAATGGGGTCCACCTACTGTTTGGTCACAAGCATTCTTTCAAATATCTGTCTCTGTGTTTATCATAACAAAGAAATGTAAACAGATTTGGAGCAACTCAAAGGTGACTAAATGATGACAGAATTTTAATTTTTGAGTGAACTATCCCTTTAATGTTATTGTGTGTCATTAGCCACAGACATCTCACATGTGTAACGTGTTGTAGATCCTGCAGGCTCTGGGAAAGTCTTATCACCCGGGTTGTTTCCGCTGTGTGGTGTGTAAGGAGGGTCTGGATGGAGTCCCGTTCACTGTGGATGTGGAGAATAACATCTACTGTGTGAAAGACTATCACACGTGAGTATCCTGATCAGCACTTCCTTGCTGTCATGATCACATGCGTGAATGTCATGTTGCTTTATTTCTCTTCACAGGGTTTTTGCTCCTAAATGTGCATCGTGTAACCAGCCCATTCTCCCAGCACAGGTACAAGAGTTTGGATATTTCAATACAGTCAAGATTTAAACGTTTCGATATTAGATTACATGCTGTAGGAATTACTCATGTCACACGCTGAGATTGAGTAACCGTGTGTGTTTGCAGGGTACAGAGGAAACCATACGGGTGGTGTCCATGGATAAGGATTATCATGTTGAATGCTATCACTGTGAGGTAATTCACACTCTTTAATAAACCAGCAGATTTACTCTGGAACGCTGTTTTGTGAGTACACTCCAGGACGCTGATCAGGACATGCATGAGATGTTTTGTGTGTATTAGCTCATGGCGGAAGAATAAACATGCAGTGAAACATTGACTCGTGACATTACACTGCAGCTGAACTTCTGTTGTTTACACTGTCAAATATTCACCTTTTTCAAAGAGACGTGTGAATCTTACAGTTTCTCTTTCAGTCATCCCAGTTTTCTCAACTGATGGTGAAATATTAACACTGAAGTAAAATGTATAAATGATTACAGTAGATTATACATAAAGATTAACAGATGGATGTCTCTCAATCCATTAATGTGAGATATTTGTGTACATTATTATATTGTTGATATTGATATTATTGGACTCTTTGTTTTGTGAAATATAACTTTAATTCAGAATGTAACATTTTAAACGCATGTCATGGGACCGTGTTGAAGACTTCAGTCTTACATTTACATTTAGTCATTCAGCAGACGCTGAATTTATCCAAAGCGACTTACAGAGAGATTAGGAAGCAATAAAGCGATATGTGATACATAAGTGCTAACACCAAGTTACAAGTTTCCCCAAAAGCCAGAACATTGATAGAAAGAGATGGGGTTAGGATTTTTCTTATTAGATTTTCAGAATACATTTGTTGACCCTCACTGAGGTCTTTGTAAACGTGTGTCATTTTTCCAGGATTGCGGTCTGCAGTTGAATGATGAAGAGGGGCATCGTTGTTACCCGCTGGAGGGGCATCTGCTGTGTCACCGATGCCACCTGCACCGATTAAAGAGCCCTCTTTCTGCCCATCCACCACCAAGTTACCCTCTCCACGTCACTGAACTGTGAACACACGCAAGAAGAGTTTATGACATCACCTGTTCCACCCTTGAGAGAAAGAGAGGAAATCAAGTTTGTGCGGAAACACTAAACGGAGAAATCCGCTGTGCCTCATGAACTTTTCCACTTGTGTAGTTGGATCGTTTCTCTGTTGTATTTAATTCTCACCCCCTTCCTCTTCTCTTGACCGTCACTCGTTCACTTGAGGCTTGACTTTGCGCTAATACACCGATGAGAGAAGACGGCTTGTGACAGAAGGAGGGAAACTGAACACACTGAACTCCAAGCAACAGCACTGAACACATGAATCGGACTTCTTGTGCCTTCATGAAACCCTGCATCACTCGCTCACTGCCTTTCAGATACACCATACCATTGTTGTTCCAACGACAGGAGGGTGAGGACATTTCTGTAAGCACAGATATTAAACACACAAACTATCAGCACAATGTCCGCGCGGCGCACAAATGATTTGATCAAATACGTCACGTTCAGGAGGTTGAGGAATCTTTCTGTCCTGAGAGTCAAGAGGGGTTTTATAATCTGACACCAGCACAGTTTGGTTTCTGTAAAGATGGAGATGAAGTCTCTGGACTCTTCAGATGCTGCTTTGTGTCTGGATGAGTGCTGTAAAAGCGCTGAAGCATCAGGTGCCTTCCTGCCTTAAATATTCCAGCAGACACATGCTTCTGTGTCTCGGGAGACTCTTAATGGATCGTAGAGGTGGTTGATGTGTACAGGGGTCAGACTTCTAGCCTGGATGTGCTGGACTCAACCAGGCCAACCAATGACCTTCTGTTTATCCTACAGTCAGTTTGTGTTTGTGTGAGACTTCTGGTGTGATGTCATGAAAGGAATCTGATGGGTTATTGGTGAAATCTCACTGGTTCAGCCGGGTCATTGTTGAAAACATTAAACTGAGTTTGCAGAGCTGGAAAAGTATGAGAAATGTGAGAAGTGACCTGCCGCATCACACTTGGTTATGACTGTGTGTGTGTGTGTGTGTGTGTGTGTGTGTGTACACACCAGTGGCAGGACCATTGTGTGTGTGTTTTGAGGACTCTGTCGGATCAGGTGTGTGTGTGTGTGCGTGCGTGCGTGCGTGTGTGCGTGTGTGTGTGTTTGCTCATACATGTCATATGTATAGTGGCTGAAAAAGGTTTTGAGCTGTTGTGTCAAAAATGGTCTAAATGTTATTGCATTTAATAATGTTAAAAAATGTATGAAAATAAATGGGTTTGCATTTGAAAAGAAATGCAAACGTTTTGTGAAAATAGTTAGGTTTAGCACATTTAAAAGGCTCAGAAAGTGTGAAGTTAGCTGTGAGAGGTTTGCCACAATGTGATTAGAAATCTTTTTCATTTCATTTGGAGTTTGGTTTTTGTCCACACCAGTCGTGACGGCGATGAGCTGGAATGGATTCCATCGGTTTTGTGTGTCACGTTGCCTCTGGTGTTGACACAGTGTAATGCAGTAACATTCAGACACTTTTTGAATGCGAGTCCAATGTTCAGATACTTTTTTTCGAGCTACCGTACGCCGTTCTGTTACTCGCAAACTACTGAAGTGCAGACACAAACAAGCTGTTTTTCTTTCAAGAGGTTTTTGTTTGAATGGACTTAATATCTGCAAAGCAGATCGAAAGCTTCACTCATTTACAGACGTTTCTGCTGACTGATCACTGTATCGCAAGCACATAATGTTTTTAGAGAAGAAGAGCAGAAGATATTCCAGGTTAAGCTGTGTGGACAGAATCTGTCAGCATCAGTGTCATCGGATCATTCCCTGAAGTGTGTGTCATGTTTTAAAGTGTTTCTTCATGTTGTCTTAATTCACATTTAAAGCATACTACTATTGAATAGCACACGCTAGAGACTCTGTAAATAAACCGTTTAGAATGTATCAGAGATTTCCATGAACGCTAGCTTCTCTTCTGTTAGTTCTTAAGACAAATGCACATCTTACGTTCAGATGCATCACTCTCTTTTTTATCGTACAATGTTTTGATTTCCTAGATATTTCATAAATAAAGAAAAGGCAAAGTAGATTTATTTATCTAAACGTGAAAAGTTTAAAGTTATTTAATGTATGAAAAGTCGGGACGTATCATTTAACCGTAGATTTATGTAATCTGCTTTTTCAATAAAGTGGTTTTTGTAGTTAACCGCTTGTCTGGTGTGTAATATCTCATTCCAGCTGTAAGTGTGATTATTATGCTTTTTCTTTATTTGCAAACACTTCATTCAAGAGTCTCTTGGCATGTCCCACCCTTCTAACTTCTTGCTTTATAAGCAGATCATTTCATTAGATTTATTATTCCATGTAATTGAATTGTCATCACTTACATGAACAAGTGACTTCATGAAGTTTGACTTCAGCTCTCCGTCATGTGTAGTTTTTTTCAATCGGAATCTCTGCTCGTGTCGTGTTGTGTTGTGTGTGTTTACTCAGCATTGATATCAGCACACACATCACTATAATCACAGACCTGCACGCAAACGCTGCCCGTCATGAGGAATCCCCAGAGATCTCTGAAAGCTCAACACACCCTGATGCTCGACCGATAGAGCTGCAGGCCTTCAACACAACACAAGCAGATCTCAACACTCTTAAACTGTTCAGCAGTCAAGATGTAGTGGGGCTATTAAACATATATTTTAAATAACTAGATTCAGTTTTGAGAAATGAGTCGGGGTCTCGGGAGAACTAATGCGTGATAACCTGGTTTGATAAGTTGACTGAAGTTATTCATTTCTTAGTCTCAACATTAATAAGGTTTTAAAGGCTGAATGACAATTTGTTTACATTTTTATTCTCATCTTTACACTAACAGTACTATATGCAAAAACTGGTTCTATATATCAAACCTTTTAATGTAATATTTGTATTTCTTATCATTTGAATGTGTAAACAAACTAAAATAAAAAGAAATCTATAAAATAATTACAATTCTTTAGATCTTTGGAGGTTTTCTAGACTGGAATCAAACTTTACTGTTACATTCGCTTTTATTCTAGTAAATATTTAATAACATATTCTGAGTGATGTTCGCCTGGCCAAAATTGCCGCTCTGATGCTGGGGTGTCGTGGTTGCTAGGGCGTTGCTATGGGTGTTCTGGTTATTCATCAAGGTCAGAATAGTTCACTTTTAAGTCTTTTATGTATATATACACCTTGTATTTCTTCTATATATCATCACTTGGTGATCATTCATGTTTATAACACAAGTATGTATTGAAGATGAATCATTACAAGCAATAATAAAACTAGAAATAAAGTTGTTGAAGCATACGATTCCAACAAACAAAAATGCATCAATTCATAAACAGGCTAAAAGTATAATACAGAATTCGGAAACTTTACGAAGTGAGAGAGTCAAACTTTATATATAGTTTTATCATCTGACCCAGATCAGCTCTGAAACTACGAAACATTTTATTTTCAATGCCAAAACTTCCGTCTTTAAGGCCTCGGGCCACAGGACCACCAAAACATTCTGAACCCAAACATTGTGGGTTTGCTTTGCCCACGAGCTTTACATAACACACGGAGTCGTGGGAACAGAGAGCATGTGTCACGCGTGTGGAGTGAATCTGGGAATCTGGGAATCTGAGCTCTGACCTGATGAAGAGATGAATGAGAGAGAGAGAGAGAGAGAGCGAGAGCGCGCATTTCCACGAGTCTGTGAGGAAGAAATTAAGGTTAAATGTTGTAACGGTGACCCCTTAAAAAAAGAGTTTGACTGTGATTTATGTGTGTGTACGTGAATGAGTATGTTTGGATAAACAGCACTGCACGATTAATGACGTCCAAAACTTTCGTGTTTGACGTGAGAGTGAATAAATAATGACAGAAGTTTGATTTTCGCATGAACTGCGCCTTTAAAAGCCAATTTAGTTGCAAAAGCGTGATCTGTCACCACAAGGAGATAAAGAAATGACGCTCTCCTCTCCTCTTCAATGAAAATGGCTCATCATATTCGCTTTTTGATGACTATTGAGATTTTTATCCCCTGTTTCCATGGTAACCGTACAGCGACTCAAATTGTGTTAATTCATTTTGCTTACCTTTTTCTTTTATCTCAAAGATGTCAGAAATCATTTTTCTTTGTCTGTTTTTATTTTCCTTTTCCAGTACATCCCGAAATAACTCCAGGCAGGTGATGGTTGACGTGAACGTGTTGCCTGGCAACAGACACATCATCAGCTGATCTCTCCATGAGGCTTCTGCTTTCCTCTATGATCTGTCAATCACTTTATCAGACAGGAATGATTGACGCGCATGTTGCTGCGTCATCATTCTGCACATATTCTGTTTATTTTTTATAGCTTCATTCAAATGATGTTTTCCAGATGTGTTCAGTTGGGTCTTTTTTGCGCGTGTTTGTTTTCTGCAGTTTGGGATTTAAGAGAACACAACACAAATGACCTTTACCCCCAAGTTCCTAAAGGATTCCGAGATACTGACTCACAGTTACACATGTGGACTCGCAGCTCCCTCTGCTGGAGAAGAACTTACTGCACAGTCTATACCATAAACAACAAATGAAGAGTTTATTCCCAAAACTCAAAAATCACGTTTTTTAATTCCAAATAACATTAATAAAACTGCAGTTGGTTTGTTTTGATTAAACCAAAATATTTTTTTCATAATAACTTTAACTATTTTTCACTATAACTAAGACAAATACAGCTAACTAACAAAAAAACATGATAACATAATAAAAACATTTCGTTTTGGAAACAAAGCTCTTCAAATAGGCCTACACAGACGTTGTGCAAAAGGAAAATATTTATTATTATAACTATTATTTAAAACAGTGATGACAAAGCCATGTTTAAAATCATACTCAGTAAATCATGTTGAGATGCTTAAACCGGTAAAAATATTTTCTTTTGCTATTTCAGTATTTGTAGATCACTAAAAGTGGCAAAAACATTAGTGCCTTAAACATACAGTACATTGAACGTTAAATTCGTGGCAAAACAGAAATGTTTTTCAATTCTTGTTCTAGATTAGTGGTTCCCAACCTATTTTTGAGACCCCTCATGCACATTTACAACAATCTGAGCTTTTTATATTTCAAATGTTGGGTATGTATTATGAAAACAATGACAAATGTATTAATATTAATTGGACTTTAATGAAGAATTACTGCATTTCTGTTTCTCTCTGATGATTTTGCATCTGTATGATCTCATATAAGATCAGGTTGGGAATCATTCTTCTGTCATGTGATTTGTGTCACACGCTGAAGGTTGCAGGTGACCCGCCGAGCCGTAGTTCTGGTTCTGGTTCCAGGTGATGCTGCAGACGACTTCATTCGGCATTCATGCGAAATTCTTCTTGATGAAGTTGATGAGGCCGTTGGTGGAGGAATCGTGAGCAGTGACCTCCGCTGAGTCCTGAAGCTCGGGTTCGATTTTCTTTGCCAGCTGTTTTCCGAGCTCCACGCTGAGATCACAGACATCACAGACACCATAAATACTTCAAAAACAGCACAATGCACATGTACAGCGCGAATGATAAATACTAGTATAATATTGCTTTCACGATAAGATAATAAAGTGACTCACCCCCACTGATCAAAACTGTTAATCTGCCACATGACACCCTGAATGAAGATCTTGTGCTCATACATCGCTGTCAAGATTCAGATGAGGTTAGAGATCTTCTGGAATACTGTATAAAATCACCAAACATCAAAGCTTTTAACTCACCGATCAGCACACCAAGTGTATATGGAGTCAACTTTCTAAAGATGATTGAATTTGTTGGCTTGTTTCCCTGGAACACCTGAGCAGAAGATGGAAGCGAAGATGGAAGCGAAGTGGGAGAGAAGGGGGTGGGGTTGGGAAAGGACCTCAAGTCGGAACTAAAAAAACAGCAAGGTCATCGGCTCCGACAAAGATGGAGAGTTATTGTCTGGTTTATGTACAGTATATAATAATTCATACTGTGCAGTATGGTTGTATGCCTCTGGTGTTGGTGTGTAGTGTCAGTGTGTCCTGTAGGGAGCAGTATTGGGTTGTATTTTCTCACTTTGTGTGGCAGAATTTTCTCCAGTTTCTCTCCGCTCAGACCTCCGGCCTCCAGCTCTTTCTTCGCCTCCTCTGTGGTTTTGCCCTTCATCAGAGCTTCTGTCTGCGCCAGGAAATTCGCCATCAAAATCTACAGAGAACACACACACACACACTTATATTTATATGTATGCTCAGTGGTTAGATCACGGTGCTAGCAACGCCAAGATCATGGGTTCGATCCCAGGGATTGCACATACTCAGAAACAAAAAAATGATAATATAATGCAATGTAGAATGTTGCTGTTTTGTGTGTTGAATGTTGCGTATTTTGGTTCAGTGTTGCTCTAGTGTTCATTGTGTGCAATGATTATGTTTTGGTTAAATGTTGATTATGTATTGGTTGTGTCTTACTATTGTGCGTGTTGGTTGTGTGTCTTGCTGTTGTGTGTTGCTGATTCCAGATGGATACCTTATGGTGAAGGCTGTTTCTGATTGGATGTTGGCTCTGAGCAGGAATAAGGAAGTCAGCAGGGACCATACGAGTTCCTGTGGAGCAGACAGAAGGGTCACACACACACACGCACGCACACACTCGCATGCACGCACAGAGACACACACACACACACACACACACACACACGGAGACACACACACACACACACACACACACACACACACAGAGACACGCACGCACGCACATAGACACACACACGCACACACACGCATGCACGCACAGAGACACACACACACAGAGACACGCACGCACGCACACACAGACACACACAGAGACACGCACACACACACAGAGACACACACACGCACACACACACGCATGCACGCACAGAGACACACACACACACACGGAGACACACACGCACACACAGAGACACGCACGCACGCACGCACACACACACAGAGACACGCACGCACACACACACACAAACACACACGCACGCACACACACACACACACACACACAGAGACACACACACGCACGCACACACACACACACACACAGAGACACACACACACACAGAGACACACACACACGCACACACACAAGCACACACACGCACACACACACACACCTTGATGAATCAGCTGGTAGAATGCATGCTGTCCATTGGTTCCTGGTTCACCCCATACGATCGGGCCGGTGTGATAGTTCACACGCCCACCGTCCACTGTGATGTACTTTCCATTAGACTCCATATCACCCTAAACATCAATTGTAGAATATAAAGACTCATATACATTCTATACCTCCTACACAAACCTGTATTTATTAATAATTGCACATAATACATAATGAGAAGTACATGTACCTGTTGGAAGTACGCAGCGAAGCGATGCATGTATTGATCATAGGGCAGAAGGCAGTGCGTCTCCGCCTGGAAGAAATTGATGTACCAGACGCCCAGCAGGGCGAGCAGCACGGGTGCGTTCTGATCCAACGCCGCCGTACGGAAATGTGTGTCCTGACAGAAGAAGCATCACAGAATGTTTACGTGTTCAGGACTTAATGCAGGTTAATCAAGTGAAAATAAACCCCACCATCCAATGAGCTCCAGCCAAAAGCTTCTCAAAGTTCTCAAATCCTGAGACAGAAGAGAGACATTAGAGAGATGTTTGAGAATGTCTGAGGTCATGATATCTCACAGCTCACCGATATGAAGAGCTATTGATAATCCAATCGCAGACCACAGAGAATATCGTCCACCAACCCACTAGAAGACAAAGAGCTCATGTCAAACACACACGAGTGAATCTCTTCAAACAATGACATGGAAACTTGAGAAGAGATGTCAACAATGTCTCAAACTAAGCTCGCAATTAAAAGTCAATATTATTAAAGATCTCCAACATTACTCATCAAATCCACATTATTTGACGTCTACAGTCTCCATTCATTTACACCTCCAGACTCTTTATGTGTTTCATCAATTACACTCTCATTTCATTCTGTTTTAATTTCTCATGTTTGTCGTACAGAGTCTATAATGACGGCCGTTTGAAGGAACCTTGCCCTTTAAATATCAACAATGTGACTAAAAGTAGCCATCGGCCTTTAGCGTGACCTCTGTATGAGAGAAGGTCACGGCCATTAATAACCTCACAGACTCTGGTTACCCGTCAGCTGGTCCAGACACCTACTTCAGTGGTCAAAACACCACGCTAAAAATAACACACTCACATCCCAGAACTCGAACATGTTCTCCGTGTCGATGCCGAAGTCCTTGACTTTAGGCTGAAACGCAGAAAGCAGAATGAAGTTTGAGAAAACTGAAAATAAATCTATTCTGTTTAAGAGAGAATGAACTCACAGCGTTGGTGGAGAGGGCCACAAAATGTTTGGCGACTGCAGCTTTCTGTGAAGAGAATGAGAAATGAGACACACGGTGAAGTTTGAGCTTTCATACGATGACTGACACAGCAGACTCACGTCTTTGGCGGCCTGCAGGAACCATTCCTTCGCTGATTCAGCGTTTGTGATCGTCTCCTGAGTCGTAAACGTCTGAGGAGGAGAAACAGAAACATCATTAAATATGTCTCAATTCATTTAAGCAGAGCAATACACATCATGAATGTGTTTATTCACATGTTGTCAGAATTTTCTCTTGATAATTGAGATATTTTTGCTCTTTAAATTTAGTTTTCAGAGTTTTGAAAGACCTTTGAGGCGATGATGAAGAGTGTGGTCTCAGGGTTGAGTTGGGCCAGAGTTTTAGCGATGTGCGTTCCATCGATGTTAGACACAAACCAGACTCGGGGTCCACCTTCAGAATACGGCTTCAGAGCCTCCGTCACCATCAATGGACCCTAACACACACACACACACACACACACACACACACACACACACACACACACACACCAGCAGGTGTCCTTCACTGTTTTGTATACAAAATCAAAAACGTTTCTTTTACATTTATGACCTACAGAATGTTTTGTCAGATGTGGTGAGAACTGCATGCAATATTCAATACAGATGTGCATATTATATTATTTACACATCTCATATATATATTGTGTATAAATATGATACTGTAAGAAATAAAATGCTTAAAATAGCATTAGCAGCTTATCAGAATTATTATCTTTTATGATAACATGTTTTCTGTACAATGTGATATTGGTATAAAACTGAATGAAACATTTCTATTTATGTTACTAATGTGAGATTTTCACAAACCAGATCAGATCCACCGATGCCAACGTTGACAACATCGGTCATTGCTTTGCCCGTGTAACCCTTCCATTCTCCACTGCGTACTTTCTGAAGCAGGGATGAAGAAAGCGCTCATGAGAACATCATCTTGACATCAGTTTCTTGTGATATATTTTCTAAACCGTTCTATTGTGCACTACACACTGATCCATCATTAACCTGAAACGCACATGACAGAAGTTCTTCATCTTCTCCAGGACCTTGTTGACCTCCGGCATCACATCTGTACCGTCCACATTAATGGGAGCATTTGAACGGTTCCTCAAAGCCACATGAAGAACAGCACGACCCTAAAACATCACAACCACCATCAACATTATATATCATCTTTAATTATACAAGTGCATTTGACTCTAGACAAATAATCGACAGTATAAATGAAATACATCTGCTAATTGCTCAAAATGTCCTTAAAATAAACATTTGCATTCCAGTGTGTCCAAACAGAGCTTGACTATTAAAGATTTATCATACCTCAGTGAAATTCATCTTTTCTCCTGAAAACATCTTGTCTCTGGCAGCCGCAATACCACGAGAGTTTGCCTGTCAAACAAAATCACAGACTGTTTGAAGCGGCATACTAAGAAAGTACCATGTATTACCATGATTTTACTGTACTTAAAATGAATCCGGTAAAATCTTTACCAGCTCAACGAGCATCTTCATAACTTCTTCATTTATAAGGTTCTTGGAATAATCCAGCAGAATTTCTCCTTCATCTGTTTTCAAAGTTAAGCTGTTAAAACAAATGACAAAAAGTTATTTCATTATTACGGAAGAGTTGCTATCACACACACACATTTAAACTGACAGTACTGGTGTAAGACTATTAAGATCCAGATGGACATTTTTATAAAGAGATTTATTTAAGGTTGCAGATGTTTCTTACTTTACAGTAAATGTTCCATAATAATAAATCCACATAAAATCTATTAAAAACACTTATTGCAGTGGACAAACGGGTATATTTTATATTCATATTTCAATGACATAGTGCATTTTAAAGGCAATTCTGTAGTTTATTAAAGTTTTGAGCGCAATTATTTAAATAAGTGGGCAAGGCTGATAATGATTGACAGGAGAGTAATAATAGGACCCCGCCTACAACTGTGAAGGACAAATTATATTTATCTTTTATGAAATTTGAAAGTGTCACTGTTATTAAACTTCATGCAGAAGAGTAGAAATACAGTACCTGAACTTCTCGAATCTGTCTTTATCCGCCTCAAACATCTTCCTCATGTTCAGATTCACAGAGTTTGATTTGAACCATTTCTCCAGATTCTGGAAGTTCGGGTCGCTCGTGAGTCCCATCTCGTCTGCTCGCTCCCGTGTCTGCTCGCACCTGCGCGTGTGTCGGAACCTCCCGGCTGAACTAACCCAAACGTCAGAGAGAGAGAGAGAGAGAGAGAGAGAGAGAGAGAGAGAGGGAGAGAGAGACTATGAAGAACGAATGATCCAATCACAGCAGCTCAACACACCCCTCCTACACTCTACTGCATACTGTATATATACTGTACATACTATATATCATTTCTATATTATAATAATTATTGCATAAAATGCATATACGTGCAGAACTGATATATGTTTACTGATTTGTGTTTTGTATGTGAAAGCTGGTGACTGATGTTTATAAATAGATCGGTGGTGACGTGTTTGTGTGTCTGTGTTAAATACTGAACACTAGAGGACACAGCAGACCAACACATTCATCACTTAAAACTCTTCATTCATCATCTGTGGATATAAAATGCCAAAATATGTGTGACGTACTTAAGCCAGAAATGTCTAAACATTTTAAAAACGTCTCGAACACTTATTTTCAGTAATTTATGATTTTAGACTCCAGTCACATTCTTTAATTTTTAGTTGCTTTTTTCAGGTTTTTTTATTCCTGTTGATCCATCTTTCATCTTAATTAATTAACATGTATTTCATTATTCAAACAACAACAACACAAGTCGTAAAAAGTTAAACTAATTAATAAAACTAATAATAAATATATCCACATGAAATAAAAAATGACACGACATGCTATTTGAAGATTAATATCATTTGTAGGCCTAATAATAACTGATGTAACCGTGGAAACCGTAGTACATTGATGTACGAAAATAGTGTAATTCAACAGCTGAAGGAAAACTTAAACTACAATAAAAATAATATTTATTTTTTAAGATATCTATAATAAAAATATCTAAACAGATCACTACTTGGAGTTCAGTCGCTTGCCCTGCGTGTGCACGTTCGCGCTCCTCCGCAGACGCCCTCTCGGAAGCGGCGCTGCGTCACTTCCGCTCTCCACAGACAGGAGGGTGGGGACAAACAGCTGGTAAGCGATGCCGTGATCCTACCGCCGATCGGCTGTTTTTCCGCACCGATAAACGCCTTTCCCGGAGCCACTGCAGGTACGATATCTTTCCGTTTATCTCAGCCGCCGTGACGCCCCGTGATCGTTTGAGTTCTGACGTGCTCGCGTCGTTTTTAGATTCGTGTCAGCGCGGACTGCTAACGGCTAACTAATATTAGCTACACAAATTCTGATAATTCCCTCTAAACGTCTTTAAAAACACACATTGAGTGTTTGAAACGTGTCAGATGACAGCAGGACAGCGCGTAACGTGTTATTTGAGCGACGTTAGGTTGTGTGTGGGTTGTTTTGGTGAATGTGTATCAGCGCTGAGCCGTTAAACCTCATCTGATGTGCTGCAGTCGGACAGTCTGATCGTAATTACTCTCATTAATGCGTGATTAACTGCCCCCGGGGTCCCCAAAATGACACCAGGACCCTTCAACGCCCTGAAAAGGCGTTGAACCGCCCCTCTGAAGCCTTTAATACCCGACGGGTGTCACACACGCCCAAGCGGGTGTTATGAGGGTGTTAAAGGGCTGCAGTGGGGCGGGTCAACGATTTTCACTGAGGGTCTAGATTTAAGTGGATTCCTGTACATCATGTCGTTGATGTGTGTTATTATTAGGGTGTTAAAGGGCTACAGTGGGCTGGATCTGTGATTTGGTAGATTTGGGTTAAACTGGAGCAGATCAATTCATGATCACCCGGTTAGAAATCAACATCGTAATGGAGGAGCTGGAGGATGTTAAACAGGGTAACTGTCGGTTTTGAGAGAGAATGTGAACTTGCTTTTGCTGGATCAAAGTGTGGAAAATTACACGCTTGTTTTGGTTAAATGATTTGAGTTTGACAGCTTGTGTGTGTGTGTGTGTGTGTGTGTGTGTGTGTGTGAGAGAGAGAGAGACATTAAAGATTTATTCGGTTCTGATCTCATACGAATGTCAGATTCCTTTTTATAGTTATGTGGATAGTAGCTCTCAGTACTTGTCAGTATATTTATAATTTACTGTACGTTACTGTAAACCAGTAAGCGTGTCTTAAATTGCTCTTTGCGAGTGTGATGGTAAATTTGGTAAACATGTATTTTAGGTATAGGCATTTAGAAATCTCTTTTTTTATATTTAGCATGATTTTGTTGTATTTCTGTTTTTATGTACTGTACAGCAGATGTTCTCATATGGTTGAGAGGATGCAGATTAGGCAAGTGTTGATTTCTTTCCAGTCGTCCATGACCCTGCAGTCTGACCTGTGATTCATTCTGTAGTGTTTTGATGCCAATGGATGACAAAAAAAATATTTGTAACTTAAAGCAGTGTTTAAGAAAGTTCTATAAAGAAAGTTTTACATTTAAGGGAATTGATTCCACACCACAACTATACCATTAAAGATACAGTAAAATATGGTTGTGCTTACTTTCAGAGTGATTTTTTCCAACTGAGGAATAATAAAACATTGCCAGTGAATTCGTTCTAAATTAAAAGTCTTTTGCATTTAAATGTTAATTTGCAACGTGTAAGCTTAGATTAAACACGACATTATTGTTGTTATTGGTGTGAACTGGTGTATATATTATTGTAAGTTTCCACACTGGCGTGCACCCTGAATTCCACACAAGTCTGTGATGTAGATTTGTGAGAGCGGGTTATTCTCTCGACCGTATTGTGTTTTGTTTCAGTAGAAGTGCTGTTGTAATAACTCAAGCGGCTTTTGGTTAAAGCCTCTTTTGAGCATACGGCCGGCCCTCTGAGCTCTTGTAGGCCGTGTGTAGAAAGAGACGGGCTGAGTTCATGTGGAATGTATTTCCTGTTTGGGTCGCTCTGTTGGGGAATGAAAAGAACTGTGACTCACTCAATGGAGACAACAGTGAGAGACAGAGCTGTGTGGAAAAACAGAGATTACAGAGCTTTTCTCAAAACCGTTAACACGGCAAGAATATTTTTTATTAATTATGTGTGTTCACGTTTACTTTAAATGGATAGTTCGGAAAATGATTTATTCTCCCTTATGTCACGTCAAACCTGTATGAGTTTCTTCTTTTGCAGAACACAGAAGAAGATATTTTGAAGAATGTTGATATCCAAACAACATTGAACTCCATTGACATTTCTCAAAATATCTTCTTTTGTGTTCCTCACAAACAGATTTACAAACATACGACGGTGAATAAATGATGAGAGAATTTGTGAGAGCTCCGAGAGTGTAGTGGATTTTACTTGTTTTTGTAAACTAAATTTACTGTCATGTTTATTTTGTCGGTCATCTGACTCTGAATGGAAAGTTATTTCTGGTATCAAACCTGTAATCTGAATCTCTGTATTGTTTGTAAATGTAGTTTATGATGCCGTTCAGCATGTGCGACTGAGCGGTGTATCCGTGTCCCATGTAACGCAGTCACGTCTGTTGCTGTATTTGACGGTGTTTGGAATACGAGCCGCGCTGTTGGCTAATACTGTTGCTATGGAAGTAATGCTCAGGTCAGCCGCGAACTGCCAAACACGCTGTTTCAATAAAGTTTACGTTTTCCAGAGTGAAAAAGCTTCATTGTCAGAATAATCCACAATGAGTTTGAGCAACACTCCTGTAACGGTCTGAGAATGTTCAATTGTGTTTTCTTTGCCTTCTTGCTCACTCGAGAGGGACGTTTCAAGGTTGCTTTAAGTTTGGATATAGCGAGGGCCTGAGGTCTTTGTGTACACGTGTGTGTTTGTGTGTGTGTGTGTGTGTAGTGGGCCAGCGGGCTGAAAGATATCCCCCTTACAAAGCATTCCAGTGTTGTTCTGAATATGCTGCATTCTGTTGCCAAATGTCACAATGGAATCTTTTCATGGGGGAAGGGTGTGTGTGTGTGTGTGTGTGTGTGTGTGTGTGTGTGTTCTCACTCTTATTTTGGTTCATGGATTTTTAACCGTTGAATTTTGGTCGATGCAAAAAATATGAAGAGTATGTGATATTGTACAAGTTTATGTAGAACTCTTTTTAAACTCTTGACTTTTTGCTTTACAAACTTTGTTGCTTTGTCAGTGAAAAGTTTTGGAGTTTTTGAAACTTTAGGGGGCTGTGTCCACCAAGGTGTTTATGCCGGTTTTTATGCGTGTTTTTCAATTGTTTCCAACGGAAGCACCGTGTTTTTGAAAACGCGAGCAGCTGGCGTTTTTTTACGCGCTCGGCGCCGGCGCTGCCATTCAAATGGGTGCCCACAGTAAAAAAAAAGCTCAACTTAAGGCAGAACGCTCAGCTGCAGCAGGCGTTTTCGGGCGAGCTTCTGCCGTTTTCGGGCGAGCTTCTGGCGTTTTCCGGCGAACTTCTGGCATTTTCGGCCGAGCCTAACTCACTGAAATCTCAGTCTTTGTGTCATTGACTACGTTTACATGTGCACCAATAATGCGATTATTTCCAATAGTCAGAGAGTAAGGACTTAATCGCAGTAACGTGTTATTTCAATTATGCTTACTGCGATTATGAACTTAATTGCATTATTTAGATCGAATTATTGCATTTACATGAGGAAAGTGTAATCGCAATATTGCCAAAATCCTATTATAATCGCATTATGAGGGTGCATGTAAACGTAGTCAGTGTGAAAGTTGCAGCAACCTAAAGGGATATTTCAGAGGCAAACTAAAATTATACCATGTGTTACTCACCCTCAAGGCATCCTAGGTGTATATGACTTTCTTCTTTTAGACGAATACAGTCAGAGTTATAATACTATTTATCCTTTTTATTCCAAGCGGTAGAATGAGAGTGAATGGTAAACGATTTTTTTGAAGCTCCAAAAAGTGCATCCATCCATCAAAGAACTGCTCGACACGGCTCCGTGGTCTTAACCAAGGTCTTCTGAAGCCAATTCACGGTAATGTCTAACTTCCGTTATCCCTCTTTCGGCTGCGCGTGTTGTTTCCGGCAAATGACGCAGGCGTGTGGTAAGTTCTGTTGACGAATGCAGCATTTTTCTATTTGTTTGGCCGATTTGCCAGAACAAAACGCACAGACAAGGGAGAACGAAAGTTAGACATTATCATTAATAATGTTGTCAATATAGATATTTTTCTTAAACAAATGCATCTATTCGCTTCAGATGACCTTTGTTAACACCACAGAGCCGTGTTGAGCAGTTCTTCGATGGATGGATGCACTTTTTGGAGCTTCAAAAAATCGTTTACCATTCACTCCCATTCTACCGCTTGAAAGAGAAAGGATAAATGGTATTATAACTCTGACTGTATTTGTCTGAAAGAAGAACGTCAAATAACTTAGGATGCCTTGAGGATGGTGTAAAACATGGTGTAATTTTAGTTTGCCTCTGAAATATCCCTTTAAATAACGTTCATATTTCTAGATGGGACAGAATATTTCATAGAATATAGTTCAGCACAGGGCAGGACTTTATAAGGAAGGATTAAGAGAAAGATGGATTGGTGATGTCAAACATTAAGTTGCAAGTTGATACATTTTATTGAAGAAATTTGTAAACTTACGTAACATTCTGATGAATAATTTACACTAATTCTGTATTTCAAAAGAGTTTTGATTTATGCTGATTTTAAATCAATTAGTCTGGGTTAAATTCAAGTTAAACTTGTTAAATCTGCCGTGTTTTGTTCATTACTACAGAAGAACAGTGTGAATAATTTTGACTCGTTGCTGTTTAAAGTCTATACCACATTTGTTTTTGTTTTTTACAAACTCAGAATTCTTTCAGATCTGTAGATTAGTACAGTCACACAGTTCTTAACATTTTCTCTGTTTCTAAGATTGCACGCATTTGCAGTCTCGCATGTTTCTAACAATCTGTAGAAAGCAGGTCAGCCGACAGTGATGTCATCACACAAACAGGTGGTACAAGAAGGACTTTTGGTTTCACAGAGATTCGGTTTCATGCTGTCACGAGACCTCATGCATCCTCCAGCAGGGCTTTCCTGGCCTTCTCATCTGCTAAAACCAAAGATTTTCACTACAAAGAGCAGAATCTAATGTCAAAAAAACTAATGCCTTCTCTCACTGTTACCAGTTTATCCACGGCAGGATCGGTGCCACCAGGACATGTAGTAAAGCCATGATGTCATTGAGCCTTTGTGTGTTTAATCTTTGTGTATCCAGAGTTAGCCATCAGAGGAAAGTATTTCCTTAAACATGTTTGTTTAAATCAGAACTCTGCTGTGTTTTTATCTATAGTCAGAATGACAGCACACGCTCATTAGAATAACAAGTTCACTACTTGGGCACCTTATATGGGTGACAAATAAGACTTAGAAATGAGTGGCAAAATCATTTCTGGTTTTACAAAAGCTTTAGAATAGATTAGAACTCGAAAAACATCCTAGATGAAGTATGAGAAGCCTTTGTTTAGATGTTTAGTTTGCTATTGGGTTTGATGTGTGTTTGGGGGGCATAGATAGTTTCTTGTTGTTTGGTTTCTAACTGGTTCAAACTCGTACTTTGACTTCTTTACCTCGTGTCACATTTCTCGAAAAAGTACTTTAGTCTGTATTAATATTTCTCAGTGCTGCTGCTTAAATTGTAAACAGGAGACGTCAATGACTCACTGTATTAATATGAGCAGAACTCATAAACTCTGGGCTTGTTTTATCCGCTTCTGTTGGGTATTATGGAATGTGAAATGTGTTTTTTAGGAAAAACGGAGTAACCTCAAGTAAATGGAGAGCACTGAAATATTTGGGTCGTTTAAAATAAAGCACATACTTTAAAACACAGCAGTCATCCTCACTCCTGAACACTGCATTTAGAATCCATCGCAACCACACAAACCAACAATTCACTTTATTACTTTATCACAGATTCATACGCAGACACCAAGTAGAGGTCTCATTCACGTCACGCTGACCCGACAGCCAAACGACAGTCATGGCCGTAACTCCCACAATGCACCACGTGCCCGTGAAACTCGAGCTGTGTTCTCTTTTGGCGTGCAGCTGAAATGGAGTCTGAATTCAGGGGGTCATACACTGTTACCGGGCCCTGCGTGACGGGGACGCTGGAAAAACACTCAGCAGAGGAACCGTGTGTGACTGTCTGTCTGGCAAACGTTGTAAATGAGCAGGAACGGTTTGTCTGGTAACGTCAGTTGTGGCTTTTTTGCTGTGAGATCCAGTTTCATAGTGTGTTGTTTTTGTGTTTAATAAAGATGAGCGAAATGTTGTGATTTATAAGCAGTATGTGCTGAGATTAGCGCTTCTGACAGCTGCGCAGAGCACATGTGTCGTTGTCTGCACCGCATGCAACACTTGTGTTGTGTTCGCCTGTTGTCTGTCTGAACTCCAAAAATAATCCCACAGTTCCTCAGACATTCTAGAGTTGAAATATGAACAGGATTATATAAGGAAATGTTTGATTCTATCAGATGCTGCATACAGATATTATGTAGGTTTGTTTAGTTCGACTCCTGACATTGTCCAGAGATTTTCACAGATTAAATGTGATGTGTGTGTTCGCTCTGATTGGACAACAGACCAAAACCTGTCTGACAAACATTTGTGGAATTCAGCTCGACGTGTGCTTCTTGTTTGTCCAAACCAGGTGGATCTTGCATCTTTTTTGCAGATTTCTTATGATCTCGATGCTCATCGCTGTCGGCAGCGTTGTTAAAGATGTTCATCTCCGTCTGATAATGATCCACCTTTGTGTGCGGACTGCGGAGAGGAACATTCCTGAAGTCCATTAGGAACAGATGTGAAGGACGTGCCCTGCGATCAGACAGCAGCTGTGTTGTGTGGTGAGCTGGACAGTTGTGTTATCACACAGATGCACTTGTGCCGATCGATCAGTCGTGGATGATAGAAGTGAACCTCCAGCTCTTTAGTGTCTTGCTTTAATATACCAGAGCAGATCAGATTTTCCCTATAATGCTTAGCGTTGTGGGTGGATATCAGTGCCACATCTGTAGATATGTTGTTTAGTAGCGTGAGGCCTATTTTTAAAAACGATGTTGAAAGTTCATAGTGATGTAAACGTTTGAGCAGTACAGTACATGAGCTGATAACTGATCTTTGTATTCTGTTCTGTCATAAGTGAGTTCTGATTGGTTGTTAAGACAGGAAGTATGATTTGATTGGCTGGTTGTCAGGGGCTGATCTGTGTGATGTGGGTGTGACACAATGTGTGAATCAAACTCATGTGAGGAGCCCCGCTAGCTAAACTAACTCTCTCTCTCTCTTAATGTCTCTCTGTGTCCATTTAGTAGCTTGGTTGTGTTTAGTTACAGTATTGCCAAAGCTTGATACATAAAACAAGTACTGACCAAAAAACATAACATTTGATACAATTGTATTTAAAGGGATAGTTCACTCAAAAACTCACCATCTTGTCATTTCAAATTTGTATAATTTTTTTTGTTCTGCAAAACACAAAGGAAGATATTTGGAAGAATGTGAGTAACCAAACAGATCTCACCCCCCCATTGACTCTCATAGTATTTATTTTCCCTACTATGGCAGTAAATGGGGGTTGAGATCTCTTTGGTTACTCACATTCTTCCAAATATCTTCCTTTGACAAGATGGTGAGTAAATGATGACAGAATTTATAGATTGACAAGAGAAAAAACTGTATGTATAGATAGGTGTTTGTCTCTGTGGCTTTTACCTGTCATGTGTTTGTTTGGGTTCTGCGTAGCAGTCAGTTTTAAACCCTTACAGTTCTGAGATCTGTTGTTGAACAGCCACATATTCCTTGATCCCTGCCTCCTGTCCTGTGTATCAGTGAAAAACAAAACATTTTGTTTGCTTTTCAGGAGTTCAGACTAAATATTATTACGTCACATAAGTCCCGCTAGATTGAGACCAAATGTTTGCTTGTACCTAGAATTATGGAGAATTTTATATTGTTGTGTAATGGTTTTGATTGGTTGAGTAACTTGAGTTTGATGAATGCAGTCAACTCTCACACAAAATGAGACACAGATTTGTACCCTGTTATCGTTGGTTGTAGTTCAGAATGAGACGTTCAGTATTTTTAGCTCTTGTCTGACACTTTTTGTCAACACAATAAGGACTTGGAGGTGTAGTGACAGAGGAAGAGCTGAACTTTATTTATAGCAGAGGTGATCCATCATCACAGCACTTTCTTTTCATCTTCTCTGAACCTTTCTGTTCCTCACACAACCTCTTCACTGTGTGTTTTGAAGGAGTGCGTGCGTGCGTGCGTGCGTTTGTGTGCGCTTGTGTGTGTGTCTGACAGTAACAACACGCCTGTAATCCTGGGGCTTACAGACAGGAACTCTGTTCACCCATGTGTTGTCATTCACACACACACACACACGCACACACACACACAGCGAGTTTTACAGGAGCCACGCATGTGTTCAGATCCTTCTGAAAGACACCAGACACTCCAGCAGGGTTACGCTGGTTTAGTTTGAATCATGTCTGTTTTCCTCGATAGCTGTTTGTTTGTCAAGGGAAGTGAGATTTTGAGGTCAGTGGAACAGAAGAGATTTCAGGAATGTTTTTCTGCTGGTTAAACACACCAGTACAATAACACACTGTGACACACACACAAACCCAATGCTCTCTTCATTTTGAAACATTTATTGTTTTGCCTGATTTGACTTGTGTTGTGCAGCTTAAATCTCAATACAATGAGACTTCAGTCTGTTGTCTGAAACATAGACTTGATTGTTCAGACGGAGAGCTGTAGCGTGATGTAATGCATTCTGCTCCGCCAGTCACCTGAAGATTTTAAAATCACTGAAATGATGATGCATGACTTCTTCAAGACGTGTGTAATGACGGTCTGATGCTGGTTTTTGCGTCTGCAGTTTTGAATCACAGATATTGTGACACAAGCCCGGTCCTGTTCTGCTCTTTCAGCAGTCTTCTTTCTGGTCCTGTAGAGTTCTTTTAGGCTGTGGTTTGTTGCTTCAGCTTGTTTTGAAGTGATTTAAACTGTATGGATAAACACAGTTTGGTTCATTTGTTGGTGTTGCTAAGACGAGCATCGAACATTGTTCATAATGCATGTCATCATATCTGTCAAAAACTTTGTCAGGTTGTTGGTTGGAATATTACAATAAATACATTGACAGTGACGCACTCATGGACAAAAATCACTGAATACTTGCCTGCTAAACAAATGCCTTTTATCTTACTTTACCTTACCTTTCTTGATCACTGTCTGCGTAGTTAAGGCAGTTATCCACATTTCTAAATGTTTTTTTTTTTATGTTATATTTTTGTTGTGTTTATAGGCAAAGGCGATGCTTCATGGGTAGAAAATGTCAGGCTGTAATCAGTACAGTGTTGGGAAAAGTGATCAGATCTCCAGGCGACGCTTGGAAACAAATGTGAAAACACATCCTCTGTGTGATATGTCACTGACTGTGTTCTCTTTGTCTTTCTTTCTCGCAGGAAATGACCGAGAGGCCTTACAGATAGTTTGTGCTTTTGTTACTCCAGTCTGCGTTTGCTGAGAGAGCCCTATCTGGAAGCACATTTGTTTCCGTTGTGAGTATTAACTACCTCAGACACTGCAAACAGATCAAGAGAAAGAGAGCCCGGCTATCTCTCTCTCTCTCTCTCTCTCTTTCTCTCTCTCTCTGTCTCTCAGCTGCTCCAGAGACCAGAACCCTCTGACCGACCGGATCCGTCAGAGCCGAACACAAACGAAACGTGCCAAGGCGACTCTCTGTGATTGTTTTTCTCTTCTGAAAATTTTCATGACAGATTTTTAAGAGTTTTCTATTTTTATTTGAGGTCTACAGAAAGCTAGAATACAGAAGGTTTTTGCTTTCATTTGAAGGATTGATGATGCACTTTGGATTGAAGATATGCTCTGTGTGAAAGGGACACGCAGGGTCGTCGTCTTTTTTTTCTTGTGATGCACCCGTGAAGCGGTTCTGAGAGAAAATTGCAAACCAACAGGACTATTTCTTTGGGATATTTAGTTGTTTTTGATGTAAGCTGCATCCAGGGTTGCAGCTGGCCTGCAGAATTCTTCGAACCTCTCCCGGCATCTCCAGACGTGACCTCGTCTCTGATGGAAACTTTAAGCTATTCGTTTACTCATCAGGCCCAGGTTAGGTGGCATTGAGAACCCGTGCGAAGGTAAAGCAGGACTTGGCGAGGAAACGCACTTCCGGGCCACGTCGAACACTTATGTATTGTTGCAGTGCACAAGAAAGTAAAATGGACTACAAGCTGCGCTTTTTGATTGGCGGGTCCAAGCACAAAGTGCAGCAACACCAGCAGTACCCATTGCCCGAGCTCAGCCGGACCCTCAGCGCCCCCTTGGGTTCTTCCTGCTCCACCCCGTCTCCCATGGCGTCCATAGGCTCCTCCCCTTCCGGTTGCCACGGGCCAGCCCCGGGCGCTACCACGGCGATCGCTGACATCCAGCAGGGCATCTCCAAATACCTGGATGCGCTGAACGCCTTCTGCCGCGCCAGTGCGTTCCTTACGGAGCTCTTCGGAAGCGTGTTCCGGGACTCCCGATATTCCAAAGCAGCTATGCAACTGAAAGACGTGCAGGAACATGTCATGGAAATGACCGGCCGACTCACCACCGCAATAAAGCCGGAGATCGGCAAAATGCTGATGGAGCTCAGCGCAGGCGCGGCTAACTTCAAAGACCAAAACGACTTCAGCCTGCAGGACGTTGAGGTAAGCCATTTAAACCCCACAGATATATACACACAGATGCCTCATCATCGGCTGTTTCTATGAGTTAGAAAACATTTTTTAGATTTATTCACGATATGTTGACAGCTTGTCTAGAGGAATTAAATGTGACATCTGTGAATACATATCTATGTTTAAAGCTTAATAAAGAGGTCAAAGAAAGTTAAAGTCAGGGCTGTGACGGGATCTTGTTTTGCATTTGTTATAAATCCTGTGAATGAGAGAGAAGAGAGGCCCTCTAAATCCTTTCTAGAGGAATTCCTCTGGTCCAGGATATTTTGGGAGACCAGACGCTTTCTCTCCAAGAGAACATATTTTGCGGTGGGCTGTTTGATTTCGGCGCTGGCAGCCTCTGTGTCTGTACTCAAGCGACGTATATGAGTTGAAATGATTTCTTTATGAGAGAGGGTTTGTGCCCTGGTGGATGTGGTCGTACCCAGAGCAGGAAAGCTTCACACCGCAGGTCTTTAAACGGGCACGTTGCGGCCGCCTAAACACCATCATGCTAAACGCAAAACGTCAGAGTTGAGCCATATGAAACAGAATATTCTGCTAATTCTAAATACTTTCCTTCAAAAGTGTTTGCTGTGCAATGTTTTCAAGCATTGAAAGTGTTTTTGTAATGTTTGCCGAAGCAAATGTGTCCAGAAATCACACGCAGGAGTAGGTCAGACGGCTCTGTAAAGTTTTGAATCGTAACAATAAGTCAAGTCAACAAGTCGTTTTACTCGCTTTTTTATATAAAATACATTTAAAGAAAGTGCGGCTTTGGTCAGAGCTCTGGATAATGTCAGGCATGTCTGTGTTTACTCGACAGCCGCCTGCTGATGCACTAAACCAGAGGAAGCGTAGCTGAGCGTACAGACGGCAGCTGGTGTCTATTCTCTCTCTCTTATGTTTTCTAATGAGCGCTTTTGTTTGAAAGTAGCCATTCCTGTCCCGCGGGAATCTGTGTGTGGAAATGGGAAAGTTTGTTCCGCTGGCGGGGCGACAAGCGGGTGTTCCCGGCTCCGGGTGTTACCTGACACCATGATTGTCTCAATGAATCGTTGCTCGCAGTGGATTGGTGCTGCTCTTATTTTGAGTGTCTGTGTGCCCTGGCGCCTTAGTAAGAATACTGACCCTAAATCAGATTTTCACAGTCATGTGATCTGGTTTGTTTGTGTTACGTTTAAACACTTATGCTGGGGGATCGGTGACGGGTCGTAGCCAGCAGGACCGGCATTCTTGTCTAATTCTGGTCTGGAGTCCTGCGCTGTACGTGCGCTGCGGTGTCATGCGTTCTGCACGCATTCATGTCTCAGGTTAAAATGGTTACAGAACTAAATTATGATTTAATACTTAATACTACGAATTAAAAAGTTACAGATGTGTAAAATACGCTACTGTTATCTCATGAGTCAATGAGAGTTTATTTAAACTCTTGAATGTAATCTTTAAAGTAGATTTCTGTACTGTTGTGTTTAGGGTCCGAACATTCTTCAGATCATTTAAAACAAGTTGTTTATAATGTTTAAATTGTGCAATAAGTTACCAAACATTTTCTTAAGAATTAAATGACAGAATCGGTCATGAAGTTAGTCATTTCCATTTTATCCTTTGGAAAGTAAAAAGTAAAATTTGTGATTTCTGACTGTGATCGTGTCACCCAGTAAACTTATGTCTAGCCTTTGAGATTTAAGACATTGGTGAGGTTATCATAGATGTCTGCCAGCTCATGTTAGAGTTCTTTATTCATAAACACTAAATATTGTAGTTTTTTTCTTAAGAAAGCTTTGAGGTGTTTGTGCGTCAGGGCTGAAGAACTTAAACTGGCTCCATGCAGCATGTTTTCCATGTCAAAAGTGTTGCACAACAAGACGACATATTTCCATCCATCTTTAAAGCTCGGCGTGTGGATATTTTCAGTGGATCCCTGTAAAATAAGCTCTTTGTGCTGTGGGTGGGGCTTCAGTGTGTTTTCTGGGTTTTGACGTTCTGACGATGTGCGTTTATTTCAGTGTTTCACACACTCGTCCAGATGAGTAACACATTAGTCACTAAATACTCCCTATTTAGGAAACATTAGATCCCTAACCGCTGTAGATGCTTCTGAGAGTCTGGGAATGTTCAAACTCACATGTTACTGTCGGCTGTTTTCCCGAACTGTGCTGGGAACATCTGCTAATTATTTTCATAGTCTAAATATATATTTAGATGCAATTCCACTTGATGATGCTGTATTTCTCTCTATCTCTCAGGTGTTGGGTCGCTGCTTCCTGACCGTCATGCAGGTGCATTTTCAGTTCCTGTCGCAGGCGTTGCAGAAAGTGCAGCCGGTTGCGCAGTCGTGCCTGGCAGAAGCGCTGGCACAAGTTCAGGAGAGGCGAGGGAACGCCCACACCCAGAACACGTGCCCCGGGCCTCTGACGGAGCTGGAGGAAGCCGTCCGCTCATGGAAAGGGGCATCAGAGGTACATAAGACACAAACACAGCTCTAATCCTCCTGTGGGAGATGAAGATGATTTTTATATATATGCGTGTGTGCGTCGCAGGTGACGGCGTGTCTCAGGGAGAGAGGGAGAGACGGCTGTTTGTCTGGCATTCAGGTCCAGCAGCTCTTCTGCTCTCAGAACACCTGTATACCTGAACATCAACTGAAAGAGCTCAACGCCAAGATCGACCTCGCGCTGCAGGTCAGCACACACGTCTATGCAGAACTGTAGATTGTGTGGAATGTGTTTGTGATGACTTCTGAATATTTCTTTAGTATCTAAACAGGTCTCGAGTCACTGACATTATTAATGTGTGTGTTTGTTCTGCAGGCTTATAAAGCAGCATTAGACTCTTTGGGTCACAGTGAATACGCTCTGAAGGCTGGATTTCATCTTAATCCCAAAGCAGTTGAAGCAGCGCTGCAGGTATGGCGTTTGTGTGAAATGAGTATAAAATAAACCACGTTCCAGTTTTACGTTTTGTGCTGCATTCTCCAGCACAATGCTAAGGTTGCCAAGGTGTTGTAAGCCGTTGCTAGGATGTGACTTCATCTCTAGGTCACTTTGAGGTTAAGGAATTTGTGTTTTTATTCAAATGTGATGTCATTAGATTATCTGTGTATGTGTACACCGTTTGTTTATGTGTGTGTGTGTGTGTGTTCAGGGCTGTTGCAGTGATGCAGAAGCGCAGCAGGCCGGGCGGTTTCACACCACGTCTCAGGCCATCCAGTGTGAATTACCCACAATCCCCGTCCAGATCGGCTCTCATCTGCTCAGAGGAGTTTCCTTCAACGAAAGCGCATCAGACAACCTGAAACTGAAAACGGTAAAGTGATGACAGACCCTAAAGATTTGATTTATCACAGGAAGACTTTCAGCAGTCACCCATTACAGCAGATACAAGACTAAAGTTTTAATTAAATACTCATTTTCTCATCTCCACCGTACTGTTATATGCTGAGAAATGATCATTGCGTCTCGTGTGATCTCTCTCTTCCCAGCATGCCGTGCTGCAGATGATCAAAGATGCAGTAGATCAGAACGGCGGGGCGGTGCGAGACGACTCCCCCGTCACAGAGGTGCTGAGTCAGGTGTGTCCCTCCAGCTGGAGAGGAGCGTGTAAGACCGCCGTTCAGCTGCTGTTCGGACAGGCCGGACTGGTGAGTCTCTCTTGACCAGTCTGATAATGTTTCTAAACACTTTGAAATGAGACAAAATGTTAATAAAGGAACATGCATGTGATGGGGATGTGAAGACCTTTGTGAATGAGATGCAGCTGCCGTCAGCATCACTGGGTTGTCGACACTCAGAAACGGACGGGAAAGTAATAAATCATAAAGGTCACCGGTTACAGGAAAATGATTTATAAATTTGTTTCCATGCCGGTGTTCTCTCGCTGTGTGTTTTGTGTTTGGTCACGATGACCGTTGGGCGTGTGTGTGTGTGTGTGAGTCCCCCTCACTTGAGTCATGCTGAGGATACACCTGCGCTATTAATAACAATAGTCCGCTTCCTGTTTAATAGGAAACCCCCTCCCTGTTTCAATCGGCACTTATGGCACGGCTTCTTTTCAAGAACTGTGGGAAATGTTTTATTTGTGTTGTTGTGCTTTCTGTTGACATCAGCCTGTCTGTCTGCTGATGTTAGTTTCACTGAGAAATGATTGACGCTTCAGGCCGAGCAACATGATTTTATTACTCATGCTTGTGCTGTTATCAAACATTGTGTGTGTGTGTGTGTGCGCGCAGGTGGTGGTTGACACGGCTCAGATCGAGAATAAGGAAGCTTACGCCCCTCAGATCTGTCTTGAAGGATCTAAAGTCGTGATCCAGGTTCCCTCCACGTGGTGAGTAAATCTTGTACTTACAGAAGTCGCCCGGAGGACGATGGATTGACATTGATCTTGTGTGGGAGTGAAAGAAGCTTTACAAGTCATTTAAGTAAAGATTAAAAACAGTTTTGTTGTAATGCTTAAAAAAAGCACCAGATGTTTTAGCTTTGGTAAGAATCAAGTGCCGAATTGTCTGGTTTTTGTCTGGCAGGTGTCTGAAGGAAGATCCAGCCACTATGTCTCTCCTGCAGCGCTGTCTGGATCCAGAGAAAACCCTCGGCCTGGTGGACGTGCTCTACACCGCCGTCTTTGACCTTCACAGCTGGAAGGAGCGCAAGTCAGTTTCAATCAACAAAACACATGAAGTGTCCCGAATGTTTATAATACACTTTATCTACTTATAAATCCGTAAAGTGTCTGTTTTGGTTCTAAATGAAGATGTCAGTATTGATCTAACCTGAAATTCTCAAGTTTTAGTAATTGTGGGATGTCGTTGATGTCCACAGGGAACAAGCTCTGCCCATCATACAGATCCAGCTTCAGCGGGACGTGACCGATTACAGCAGCCCTGTGGACCTTCCTACCGGAAACAGCTCCAAACCTTCCAGCGGCCTCCCCAAAACCATCTCTAAACTCACCTCACGCTTCACCAAGAAAACCTCCTCCAATTCCAGCGCGGGGGGCAGTTACTCCATCCCCAGCACCCCCTCTCGAAGTGCCCTCAACTCGGACGACAAACCCGGGCGTCTGCACAGCCTGTTGCAGATGAGCAGCATGCCGTGCACGCCCGACCCCAGTCACGCCCAGATGGCTAACGGGGCATCCTCAGATGAGCAGGGCATGAACCTGCCCACCGACCAGGAGATGCAGGATGTCATCGACTTCCTGTCTGGCTTCAACATGGGCAAATCCCAGCAGGCGTCGCCGCTGGTGAAGAGAAGGAACTCGGTGGCGTCCACAAATGCGGCTGATTTAAAACCACCCAGTGGAGCGGCTCCGCCCACCTCGCAGGCTCAAGTCACTCATAATATGTTGCAGTCACTGGCACAAAGCCTGCAGCAGCCGAAGCCGCAGCAGCTACCATCAACACCCAAACAACAACAGCTGCCTGCGCAGCCGCAGTCACAGCCCACATCACAAGCCCTGCAGTTTTACCAGCATCTGCTGCAGCCGATCGGCCAGCCTCAACCTCAGCCTGCGCCTGTTTCCCCGCAGCTTTCTTCACAGCCTCTCTCGCAACAGAGAGTCCCCAGCAAGTGGCCACAGGGTCCGCCGCTGGCCGGTCTCTCCCCGATCGGGCCCTTGTCTCAGTGGGCTGCTCCGGGCCTGCCGGACCTCAGCTCAGATCTCTACAGCCTGGGGCTGGTCAGCACGTATATGGACAGCGTCATGCCGGAGATGTTGGGCCAAAAGCCCCCGCAGGGACCGCGGAACAACACCTGGCCCAACAGAGACCAAAGTGAGCCGAGTCTGTTTGGAGTGTTGGGTGACTCTATGCCCTTTGACCCGGCGGGTGAGCGCAGACTTTTCTTTAATGTGTAGATCACGACACACATGTTCCACAAAAGTATTTTTGCTGTTAGTTGTTGGTAAAAGTTGATGATGATGGTTTTAATAATGTTTTGTGACGTGTGGTCTCTCTCTCTCTCTCTCTCTCTCTCTCTCTCTCTCTCTCTCTCTCTCTCTCTCTCTCTCGCTCTCGCTCTCGCTCTCGCTCTCTCTCTCTCGCTCTCTCTCTCTCTCTCTCTCTCTCTCTCTCTCTCTCTCTCTCTCTCTCTCTCTCTCTCTCTCTCTCTCTCTCTCTCTCTCTCTCTCTCTCTCTGTGTGTCTGTCTGTGATTGAACTCTATTGTGTATTTATGCTGCGCTGCACAGTTTCAACAAAGAGCAGGATACGACTGAACACATCTCTCTGTCTCTCTCTCTCTCTCAGTTGGGTCTGATCCCGAGTTTGCGCGTTACGTTGCCGGGGTGAATCAGGCCATGCAGCAGAAACGTCAGGCGCAGCACGTTCGTCGCCCAAGCAACACCCGCAGCAACTGGCCACACCCTGATGAGCAGCACAGAGGCTGGCCACGCCCAGAATACTACAGTGAGGGGTGAGTACCGCTCTGACCAATCCCAGCATGCCACACGTCATCTGTTTGGACCCGAGACTCTATACAGTTTTTTGGTACTGTGTTCAGTTTCATTCATTCAGTGTTTTATTGGCCTGTGTGTCTATATTGACATTTGACACTTTTATCCAAAGCATTATATTATACATTTGCATTTTGAGTATGTGCAATCCCTCGGATCGAACCACTGAGCTACAGGAAAGCTTACATTACACCCTTATCTTTTTGATAGCAGCGTCATCGCTAGTAAAGATGAATGTTTGTGTGTTTTTGAGCAGGGAGGCAGTCAACAGTGGCTGGTCAGCCAATCAGGGCGACTCAGCCAGCTCGAGTGATGAGACCTCTTCAGCCAATGGGGACAGCTTGTTCTCCATGTTCTCCGGGCCTGACCTGGTGGCAGCTGTTAAACAAAGACGGTAAGAAAGCAAATTCATTTTAAAGAGCCGTGACTTGAGAAGTGTCGAGTTTGCGTAATTGTGTGGGTGCGTGTTCCACTGCTGTGGGTTCTTATGTTACATGTGTTTTTAGGAAACACAGTTGTGGTGAACAGGAAGTGTGCACTCTGCCCTCTCCTCCGCTCCATCACTCCAGCGACGACAGTAACCAGGTAACAATGAGAACACACTTGTATCCCACAAATGAAAAAAACAGCATATTCGGGTTTGTCGTTTCCTGTTCTGGCTTCATGTGTGTCATATCTCTTGTGATTACAGGACTGCAAAACTAAAACATGGCCTCCTAAAGCTCCCTGGCAGCACTCCTCACACACCAACACCATGCCCAATCCCAGCTCTTCCCTCTATCAGATGACCATCCCCTCCAGCCAATGGAGCGACTCCATGCAAATGCTGCAGTCTCCGGTGTGGTCGACAGCCAATGACTGCCCTCCGTCCTCCGGGATTTCCTCCGGCTTCCCCTTCACACAACAACAGCAACAACAGCAACAACAGCAGCAGCAGCAGCAGCAGGTCTCCCAGCAGAAGATCCTCAGCAAAGGCTTCAAAACCTTCCCACTCAAACCTGAGCACCGACCCTCGTACCTCCATCAGTACTGAGCACCGACCCTCGTACCTCCATCAGTACTGAGCACGTGTGCTACCGATGTTCACTGATCTGAGATCTGAGTACGGCTCAGCACCTGTGTGACGCTCAGGCTGCGTGCAGTCGTTCGAGGAGGGACGTTGAATTCGTTTCATCGGTTTCATCAGTTGCTCACCCGGGGCTTCGTACAAACAACGCTGGAGTTTTTGCCTTGTGCTAACGTTTGCCGTAAAACCCACGTCCCCCCGGTCGAGACTTCACCCGTGTAAATTAGATTTCTTTCAACTAGTGTTTTATAGGGAGATTTGCATTTAACATAGTGGTTGATAACGGTTTTGTACACAGATGCGTGTCAGTCCCCCAAACGGAACCGTAACTGCCTTCCTCACTGTCCAAAAATGCATGATTCATTTAACAGCAGCTAGTCGGACCATTTCACTGGCAGCCGGTTCGGCCCGAGCCGCACGGCACGACTGAAGACGTAACTGTGAGCCAACGGCGTACACGCTTCAGTCTTGCCGTGGCGTTCAGGTGTGCGTTTACACGCTGTGTCTCCAGAGGCGATTTTTCCATATGCATGGCCATCGTGCTCACACACGGCGCTCTATTGCGGGGGTCCTGGTTTCCGAACCGGACGTCCCCCAGAAACCATACTGTGTTTAAATAGCTGTAACTGCCAAATCTCACGTCACATGACCCAGACTGCAGCTCTCAGCTACTGTTCCATAGCTTGTAAATTACTCCGAAAAAAGAACTATAAATAATTTACTTTTTATGAAGAGGCTTTGAGCAGGCTCGGCAGAAATATAATAATCATAGCAGAGGTGTAATTTGAAAGAAATACACTACTTTTTCAACATCTGACATTAAAAAAAAAAGAAAAATATAAATAAAAAAAAGGATGTTAAGTAAACTTGTGCCATGTTGTTTTGAATAGCACTTGCAGATATTTTCTCTAACCAAAGTATTGTTTAGAAGTGGGAAAATGGTGCTTGAAATAAAAAGAAATGCCGTCTGGGAGCCGTAGTTATAAATATATATTAAAAAAAAGAATTTTATGGAAAATCAAATTTCTTCATGTGCTTTTTTTTTTTTTTGATTGGCCGATTTCCTTCACAAAGACACTAACGCTTACAATGAATATAACATTTTATTCCTTTAAAATACAATATATTTCTTGTACAAATATTGACAGTATTAATCTTATTTTTGTATTTTCTTACACATTATATCATTACTGTATACATTAGCATAATATAGGCTTATTATTAAGTATAAACATTATTTTCCCAAGATGTGAAGCACATTTTTTCTTTCCTACAGAGTTAAACTGTCTTTGCAGAGGATCCAAATACGCCAATCTAAACACTAATAAATAAATGGTTACGGTCGAATGGGGTGTTTTTTGGGGGGGATTTCTGTGGTTTGGGCTGCATCTTAAAGGCCCAGAATGTTCATTTCTGTGATGTTTGCTAATGCCAATGTTGCCTGTATTTATGATATGACCATGTTTTCTGAAAACTAACATACTTACCATGTTTACAGAGAATCGTTTGCTGTATAGAAATATCTCTTTTTATAGTTCTGTGCTTTGCACAATCAAAATGTAGATTTGTTGCTTTTTGTCTGTGTTTTCTCCCAAACTGTTGCGATATTTTTTTTTTAAGAACATCTTTGATGACCTTGGACTGTAACGCTCAACATTTCTCAGCTGTCAAATGGTTTACTAGTGGCTTCAAAACATTAAAGATTAAAAAATGAGAGACGTTGATGCTGCCCGGGCAGAACACATGAGGGGGGGCTGCTTGGCTTCTGTTGCTTATTGTCCACTAGAGCTGGCAACTGATTATTTCCAAGTGTACCAGCAATGCAAAAAATAAATATATAACATTAATTTCATGCTTTTATTTCATACTGCACAACATGATTTCCATTTTCATGATTTTATTACTGTTCAAACTATCATTTAGTTTGATTTATAAGACGTTATCCGCACAGGTCAAAAACTACTGGTATTACTTTAACTGACTGAAACTGATTATTAGGACAAAATAGCAAAATGTTTAACACCCTAAATATGTAAATGTTCCTGAAGTAAATCTTTTGTGTTTTGTCAATCCTGCTAGTACCATCTAAATCATTATTAAGCAAAAAAGATCTTTGTATGTTTTTATTTATTTATTTGCTAACCTGTATCAATGCATTTGTTACAGTCTTTGAGGAAATTTGTCATCTAAAATAATATAACCGTAATTAATAATCAACATGTTTGTAATTAAGTGACGAACGAACCCCAACAGTTCAGTTTTTTAGTCGACTCGACTGTCGTGTTTTCAGAATACAAAGATTTAATTTTAGCTAACAGTAATACTGGCTAATATTATTAACGCGATACTAACGAAATTATATTATTTACATATGTGCCATTGGGATATTTAGCAGTGAAATTCACAATACCTGCCTGTAACGCACACAGATGATATTTATCTCTGTAGTCAAATGTTATATACACCAGTGGTTCTCAATCTTGTTCCTGGGGACCCACAGCTCTGCACATTTTGCATGTTTCTCTTATCTAACACACCTGATTCAAATGATCCGCTCATGAAGGTAGAAATCCATGAACTGAAGCAAACGTGCCAGTTAAGGAGACACAGAAAATGTGCAAAGCAGTGGGTCCCCAGAAACAAGATTGAGAACCACTGATCTACACACCATACACACAGTCTAGACCGCAAACAGTTGGAGAATGAGTGAAGAACTCTGACAGCTCAGGAGAATGAGTGAAGAACTCTGACAGCTCAGGAGAATGAGTGAAGAACTCTGACAGCTCAGGAGAATGAGTGAAGAACTCTGACAGCTCAGGAGAATGAGTGAAGAACTCTGACAGCTCAGGAGAATGAGTGAAGAACTCTGACAGCTCAGGAGAATGAGTGAAGAACTCTGACAGCTCAGGAGAAGGTAAGCAATGATCAGTGAACACTTTCCAGTGTTCTCAACTAAAACACTTTGGCATGTTGTCCAGTGCCCACAAAATGTTTTCTTGTTTTCTATTTCATGTTCAAATATGATCGTTTTATAGTCATGATACATCTTTTAACAAGATACCAACCCCCCAAAAACATGATATGATTCTAAAACAACTTTACAAATTGCTAGTATAATGAAAGAAATTTGGAATGTACATATTTATTAGAAATATGCTTTGGAAAAAACGTATTTTACATAGATGTTTATTGTCGTTATACATTTATACAATATCACATAAACTTGAATTATGTACAGAAAAAACCATCAGTTTTAATCGCCTTGATCTGTAACATCTGCTGTGTCCCGACTCTCTGCTGGTGTGTTTGTTTCATCTGCATTCTGTGTAAAACAATTAAGAAACAGTTTCAAATTAAATCATTAAAATAGAACATAAAATGTTATAGATAATAGATATAAAAGAAAACATTAAGTCCAGAACAAACAAAACAAAAACGGACAGAGTAACAAACTCACATTTTCCGAATCAGGCAGGATTTCTGTGCTGGCGTCTGCTAGTGTACCCAAGTACACAATGTTCCGGTGCAGAATCTGCTGATATCTGAAAAAGACAAAGTATAAATTTCATTGAAAGCACTGAAACATCTGATGTGAATGTCAATGTGAACCGGTCAGTCCGTACTGAACACAGTCTGTGGCTCGACCCTTCTGCATGTATTCTGTAATACATCTGACCAACTGATCGTTCTCATCCAACAACTGAAACACAAAGAGTGACCCACAGAATATTAGTCCGTTCTTTAACCCCTTAAATGTGATCATGTGATGCTAAAGGGCTGTTAGTGTTAATATTCTTAGATACAAAGAGTTTACCAAATAGCATAAGACTAAGTGTCAAATATTTCATGTGTAGCTCTACACCGACTCTGATTAAACAGTAAAATATCTGTAATTGTAATTATTTTAATGTAATAAAATCATATATTTGTGTTTTTGTACTCACTCTCTGAATCGTCTCTTGGTTGATTTGGGCTTTTCCGCGCTGCCGTTTGGGCACAAAAACAACAGACATTTTACAACCTCAAACCAGCGACCTTCTTCACTTCGGATCAAACTCTTGTGTTAATCTAACACTCTGCTTCACACATGCGGAACATTAGATAATAATTTAACTCATTTCTGTGTGTTTTATATGCCATCAGCTCGAGCTGCTTCTTCTTTAACAGCGCTGCTGTCCGTGCGTGCTCAGTTTCATTACTGCCGCCTGCAGGACACTGACACTATTACACCCCCGCTCCCAAACTACAGTTCATTATCTAAACGACCCAAAAATGCTGATTTTCTAAAACATTTGCATTAAAAACCTTGAAAAACGAGTTCTATACTACTAGTTTCCTTATAACTGCATAATATTTATAACTTTTATAATTATTAGAATAAAAGATTTAGTTTACTTAAAGCGTTAAAAAATGTTTTCCTTAAACAAAATTATTCCACGTTTTGGGTGAATACAGTTTAATGATTTTTGTTTAGCATAACAAACTTCAATTTAAAGGTTCAAATAATCTTAAATGGAATGAATTCTGCACAACATATGATAAAATACACAAGGACAGAGAATATTGAACAACTATTTATTTGTCTGGTCTGAATAAAAACCTCAGTTTGCCTGTGTGAAGACCTCTACAACATCATTAATTCAGGAAAACAAAAAATTGCCAATCGATTTCTTCCAGAGGCCTGACAACAAAATCATGTCAACCCTGTTACACGATACATTCTGCACATCCGTCCAGTTTCAAATCTCATATACAAGGTTAAACTTCATCACTGTATGAGGCCTGAAAATGAACATTAATGATCATGCCAGTTTAATTATAGCCGCTCAGCACCAACATCTGCGACTCAGAATTTCCCATAATGCTCTGTGCTGAGAGATCACTGCAGTGGCCAATCAGAGTGCATTCGACTAGCTGCCTGGATATATATATATATATATATGCATATGAGGGGATCTCTGTAGTGCTTAAAGGGAGCAGTTTAGTTAATACAAGTACAGCATCAAATCTGAAGGGAGCTAGATGACAAACTCCTGGGGATATGAGAAAAAATGACCTAAACCCAACAAAGAGATCATTTCCCCTCTAAAATGCATCTGACGTTCAGTCTTTGGATCTCTTAAACAAAAGAATTAAAAATATTAAGCACACCAAGTAAAACTAAATGAACTCATCTAAATGAACAGTGCAGAAACTAGTGCTTCAGTGGCATTCAAAGATAAAGACTGGGTAAACATCTTACTCCAGACAGCTGGTACTGGAATTAACACACTAACACACTAACATACACTCGCATTCAGGAAACAAAACTATTCACAATAAAGGCTTTATGGACAACTATCTCAGGTGAAACTCATCTGGAATCCAGATCCGATCATGACGCAAAACATTTGACATACACAACGAATCTGTCCCCATTCATCTACAAATTTATGCATCAAGCAAAAACACTGTAAATAAATACGTCCCGACTTCACCATAAAATAACCTTCCAATCCCCAGAAACAGCTGTGTGTTTCCTACATCTGGTGTATGAATTAAGAAATGACATCATATTTTCATCAATGAGATATGGTGGCGTTATTCGACTTTAAAGTGCAAATCATAGTTTTGAGATCCAATCTTGTTAAAGGGGTTTGCAGGATCTTTCCTCGAGATCTTGGCATTAAAGATGGGGCTTGACCAATGGCATTAAGGGGTTTAAATCAAAAAGCCTTCTCTGAAATGTACATCATTGACATCAGAAGGCAAGAATAACTGCCACAAGACACAGCAGTGTAATCCAGCAGGAATGATCTTATGTCCTGTACGGGACGGGTGGCAGAGGATTTCGGGAATAAAAGGAGGGGCCCATAACACGTGACAGATTTCATCTATACACATTCAGCAATCAAACATCAATCGGTATGTTTGTGTGAATGAGTGAAGGAAGATTGACCTATTGTTAGATACTGAAATGTACACAGTTGAGAACTTTACAAATGACAAAATTATCCATAGGAAAAAAAAGTGAGAGCGTTTACATTAACCATTAAAAAAGCACCCTATACTACAAAACATTTTCCACCTAGATTCACTGTCACAGACAGATGTTCTCTTTAAAATCCAACGGCTTTAGAAATGAAGTTTAACTGAATATTTATTTCTTTAAGGTGGTTTTGGTTTCATTTACGTCTGACACAATCCCTACAGTCCATTAGATCAAGCTGTCGCGCTTCTGAAGACAGAGAACAGATCCAGAAAACAAAACAAAAAGCTATTTGACTGAAGAACGCTCACAGTATCAGCGGGGTTCAGGACACACAACAGAATATTATCAAAGACCATCCTGATTATTAAAAAAGGAACTAAAGGATTGATGCAAAAATACCAGATAATAATAATAATAATAACAATTCCACAGAAGTTGCTCTATTTTTGTAGACAAATTCTCATTTCCCTCCGAACGCATCAAACGAAGGTCAAAGATTTCCAAAAAACATCGCGTGGTTTTCGTATTTTTCTAAAAAAGGAGAAAAGCAAGAGAACTCTGCGTGTGCAGCTGAACGCAGGTCACACCCGTGCTGGTGTTGAACAGAGAGAGGCAGGACCTGTGAGTCAAAGCATTAATCTACACTGTGAGGAGCGTGACAGGAGATTCTTGGCTGTTTGGATGACGTGATCGTCTGCTTCAACTACGCTGCGACTTTATTCTCCTTCTGAAACACAACAGACAGACAAACATTGATTCAGTAAAAATGTTTATGAAACATTTCAATTGTAAGATGTCTGGTCGATAACTAACCCTGTACTCGAAGTCAGTGAACTCGCGACCTCCTCTGCCCCCCCTGAAGCCGCCCCTGAATCCACCCCCGCCACCACGGGAGGGTGTGAACGAGCCCCTGCTGGCCGCACGGCCCCGACCGCCACGGAAGCCTGGACCGCCGCCGCCTCTGCCGCGGAAACCGCCGCGTCCCCGACCGTGACGCAGAGGAATACCGAAGGTCTCCGCGTTCATCCGTCTCTCCTCCGCCCAGGTCTGCCTCCGTTCCCTGCGGGGACATCAGCACCAACCTCAATGTCGTTCACATTCAACAGTAGCGGAAAACAGAAACTAAAGACACCGTACCTCCCATAAGCTCCTCCGGATTTCTCCTTTCTAAAAGGTACAGAGAGCACAACTCAATACTCATTCTTCACAGAAATATATTGAAACCATTAAAACCACATCTACAGGTGTGACATGGGTGTTTTTATGCTAACCAGTTGTTAACCCTGATAACAGAGAGCGGCTCACCTGGAATCATCACAAGAGATGTTGTCAAAGAAGGACTTGGATTTGTCATAGTAACAGTTGGGTCCCAGTGGATCGTCCTCATCCGCATTGCCTTCGCTGTTCTGAGTCTCCACACCTGAATCGGTCTTCTCCTCCCCATTAAGAGTCTTCTCCACTTTCTCGCTCTTCTCATCTGCAACACAAACCGATTTGAGCCCGTGGCCTTCAATCCATCATCAGGAGGGAAACATCACAAAAGCCACCAGGACATGCGTGATAACCGCATAAATATAAACACTAAGAAAATCATTTGAAATAATGAAAGCATGCAATGCATGTCCCACTAAGCTGCTAGTTTAAGATTAAACGGCAGAATGCGCACAAAAAAATGTTAGATCTTCTATATGGATTAAAATGTGAACATTAAAGTTGAACTTTACCTTTAATCTTGAGTTTGTTTTGGAACTCCCGATCGATCTCCTCTTTGTTAAACTGGGCGTTGGCACTTTCAAAGTCAAAGTCCTTCTCAAATTTCATTGGTCCATCTCTACGTCCATTAAACCTGCCCCTCCCACGCTGACCTCCTCCTCCGCCCCCACTGCCTCGGCCCCTTCTCATGACGGGAGCGCCACCTGGAGGCAGAAACAGCTCTTACAGCCCTCGATTCGAACATGACGAAAAACTGACCGATGGACAGTGACTTACCGCCAGACTGGCGTCTGTTCTGATCTTTGTTATCAGACCGGTTGGAGTCTGTTTCTGGGCGAGCAGCTTTCACAGCATCAGACACTGAAGATAAACAACAGTTAATGTTTTGCCTGTATCAGACATTCAAAGACTTGTAGAAAATCATTTGTTCTTACCCTTGTTCTGCTCCTGGTTCTCAGCTGGTTTCTGGGTGCTGGGAGCGGTTCGGGCGACTCCAGAGCTCCTCTGACTCACTGAAGCCGCAGTAGATGTGACCGGTACGGTCTGTACCGCATGATCCAGGGTCGGGCTCTTTCTCACGGGCTCTAGAGACGGACTGGCGCGACCTGCGGCGGAGAATCCAGAATAAATCTCACAAATCAACCGAATGCACCACAGCGACGTTAGATGCTGCTCTGTCGTTTACCACGGTAAACATCAATTTAAGACAACGTGCACGAACCATTTGACCGGGCTCTTTCCACGACTTCTAGAGACGGAATTCAGAGAAATTAGATGTGCTCTGTCGTTTATGACAACGTGCACGAACCATTTGACCATTGAGAAATAATGTAAGGCAAAATCAAAACCACGACTTCATGTTGTCTTTATGAACAGAGAGAAGCAGATGGGCGACGCTCGAGTCATTAAACCGGAACAACACACAGCAGAAGACGCATGCTGTAATTCAACTTAACCCTACAGAACACAATTTATTAACACACAAACACACTAAAGCCATTCCGCAGACAGCATCAGCGCCGGTTATCCGGTTACCTTCGGGTTTGTGCGCGCTCAGAGAGCGCGCGCGCGGGGGGAACGCAGAGCTCTGGGGCAGAGGGGTAGTACCGCTCGCCTCGCTACTGAACGCAGGACCTGAGCTGCTTCCTGTGAGAGGAGGAAGTACACAACTTCAAGTGTGGGCGATAACACTTCACACGCCGGGAGCTTTTGTGTACCAGTGATCCTCTCTGATTAATATTATAACTGCCCTGCCAACTATGTTTGGGATTTCTCTGTAAAAAGTTATGAGCAGATCGCCACAGCTTATCAAATCAACATCCTTTCTCCCTCAGATTCACAGTTTTTTTCCGCTTGTGTTCTACAGAGACATCTTACCGCCAGTGACCGCTGCTCCAAACGGCTGTGGGACCAGCGCGCTGGGGCTGAACTGGCTGTACGGGGCCACAGGTGCCCGACTGAAGGGGGTGTACGATTGAAATGAAGGTGCCGCCGGGCCAGAACTGGATGCCAGAGAGGACTGCACACACACGAATGACACAGATTTCAATATGCTTGAGTCTCTGTAGATTGAGCTGCGTGTGCAACTGAACATGTGCTGCTCACCTGCACAATAGCAGGGTCCTGAGGAAGATTACAGGTGGGTTTGGGTGGCTCGCACACGGTCAGATCTTTGATGTCACTTCCTCTGAATATGATGTACTCAAAGATGTCATCTCGAGGAGGGATTGGCCTGTCCGTGGGACGATCTTCAGTGCCAAAGGACTTGACTAATACAGAAGGAAAGAAAGAAAATAGCTTAATTTACACAACATGCAATACAAGCTAAACATATGAATCCACACAAAGATAAAACATTATGCATTCTTTTCTCACTCTCATTTCATTTCAAGCTCCACTTATGACATGAAACTAATGTACTGCACACTCTCTTCATACAATTACAATGAATAGACAGACACACTTCAAAAAGGACAGGAAAATAAAATAGTAAAACTGACTTGTGTGTTACGTTACATTGCATGAAAAAGAGCGATTAGTACATTATTTAAAATATCTTATTTCGTGTTCTGAGTGTTTGGAACAACATGTGGGTAAGTAAACAAGTAACAGGAGAAAAATGTGAACAAAAGATTTTTTTAACACTATTCATTACACACTTCATGCCAGGACTAAGTGCCTGTAACTTTAAACCAATAAAACTGTAGGTCAGGGACTTTATATATCTAGACAAAAATATAAAAGTAGAATTCAAGTGAGTTTAAGTGAGTGTGTGAAAATGCAAACATACAACTCAACAAAAAAACATTAATCACTGCATCTGTTTTCATTCATAAAAGTGACTAAAATTCGGTCTTATGTCTTTTGTGTCCCACAGAAGTCTGTCATGTGGGTTTGGAAAGACATGAAGGTAAGTGAATGGCAGAATGTTCACTTTTGAGTGAATGAACTCTTGTGTAATCTGAAGCATTTTTAGTTTTACAATTATCACAGTGTTTGATGTTGACAAATAATCCTCAACCTGATCCCAGATCTGTTGAAGCACCTGAATCTCCCTCTATCTTCTATTTACACATTACTAGTTTTAAGATTGAAAAAAGCTTTATTGGTATGGTAAAATATAAATATATACCTTTTCTTTTAACCTGTATTTGTGCAAAAATGTTTATATAAGTAAGGGATAATGGGCTTATTTCACAATAACAGCCGGCTGCTTGTACATTATCCCGGCTACATGAGAAATCGCATCCAGAATATAAGTTTGTGTTTACATAATAGATGTCTGTGTACTGAGCATATTAATTTTGTATTTATAAAAACAAACCCATACATGTATATATTTAAGAAAAATATAAAATGTAAAAATTAATAAACATTTAAATATAATTTCAATTATTGGTAAATATAAATATTTCCTAAATATATATAGGCCCACATGTATGTGTTTGTGTTCATAAATACAAAATGAATATGCACAGTAAACAGACATCTATTATGTAAACACAAACTTTTATTCTGAATGCGATTAATCTTTTGACAGCCCTAATATATACACACATCAATATAAACAGAAAAATGCAAAGATCTGATCTATAGTCTCAGTAAGAGTGACAGGATCCTGTCATATAGTGTCAGTTTGTGTGTGTTGTTCTTTCTTTTTGCGTTTTTAGTCTGGCTGGGGTTTGGTTGGACATGTTTTAGGTTGTAGAGTTAGTTCTTTTGAGGTAAGCATGGAATTTATTCGCTCTTTTTTGTATTTTGATTATTAAGGTAAATATCAGTTTGCTCTGCAGGCGTTGTTTGGAGTTTTTTTTTTTTTTGCTGAACCCGTAAAATGATTTTACAAATGTCTGTCTGCAGAGTCTATATTGGTGTTTGTGAGTGGACCCCAAATTAATATCTTAACCCATCAGTCTCTTTTTTTCTGCCTTCATAATATCCTTCAGTCCTTCAGAGCTGCGATACTGTTCAGTCTATTATGTTTGTTTATTATATTATATGTTTAGCTGATTTCCATTTAACTAAACCACAGGTCTGTTCATTTACTAAAAACATAAATAGCAAGTGCACGTATTTGTTGTTTTAGATCTATACCAAGTATATGTTTCATGCATTATGTGTATATTTCAATTTCTTTCAGACAGAGTCGCAGTTGTGTATAGACACCTTCACATTTCTATATATTGTCTATATCTATGTGGGTGCATAGTATTCAACGGTATATTGTCTTTATTTACCTTTAGCCAAAGCCACAGTGCTGTTCTCAGTGTCGATGGTGTATAAAACTCCCTCATATCGGATCTCGGCCTTTGAGATCAGACTGATCTTACTGCCGATATAAGGCGTCCCTCCGCTCATCTTTCCGCTTGAAATGACTCCCGCGCGGCTGCTCGTCTCCTGCTCTCGCCCTTATTCACGCTTCTGACCGACTACACGACGTTTGCTTCGCTCTTTGTGTGGTTTTCTCTCAGCTCCGATCAGCACGACATGGCCGCGTTCATTTTCCTCCGCACTGAGTCGCGGTGCAGGCTGGGAAACCCGTCAACCCCCCTGCCCGCTGTTTCCGTCAGCTATCGCGATAGAACGCGCGGTTTGAACGTGACTCCCGTTATAATGGAAATTACGTAAGAGTAGCCTATTTATTTTCTGATAAATAATACGAGGAAACTGTGATTTAGAAAAGCTCGAAATTAATTTAAATGGGTGTAAGGAGGAGAGTATTATATATCCGTAAACACATATCTCACGCGTGTTATCGTTATGTGTAAAGTAGCCTAAGCAACGTCAATTACGTTAAAGTCCATTTAATAAATGAATTGCTAAGTAAATATATTTTCTGAACATTTCGTCACATCGTTGGCACGTTGTACTATCCTACACAGCAGTTGCCTATTGTCTCTTACGTTGTTATTACATTGCTATTTTCTTTCATTTTGTTAATATATTGTGTATTTACAAATAATACAATTAACACACAAACTGTAAGTAGGCTATGTCTTTCTCACTATCAATAGGTGCAGATAATATGAAAGAAAATCGTATAAATGGTACAAAATTATATAAAAAAAGACGATCATATAACTGTATGAAACTCGTTCATTGCTTTGAGTTGTAACAGCGGGGATAACTGTTTTGGTCCTCTGACGTCACATGCATTCCCACAATGCCATAGTAACACGACTGCGCACTCGCTCTCGTGGACGCGCACCAGCAGACAGCCCATCGCACTCAGAGCAAACATGGCGGGCGCCTCCGACCCTCTGGAAGACATGCTCTTCTCCGAGGTGGACGAGAAAGCCGTGAGCGATCTGGTGGGCTCTCTGGAGTCCCAGCTGGTGGGCCAGAGCGACCCGGCCATCGCACCACCCGAAAGCACCCAGCAGGGCTGTGAAAACACCCACCCGGGCAGCGCGAAGCAGCAGACGGGAGGAAAAGCGCAGCTGCCTGCCCGTGCAGACGCTCCATCAGAACCACAACAACAACAACCACAGCAGCACGGGCGTAAAGCTGCAGGCAACTTGGATTCTGACCCGAAAGAGCCCGGCGGGGATAAACACGCCAAAGCAGCGGAGAAGGAGGGCAGCCTGAAATCACATGGCAACATCATCACGATCACTACAACGGCAACAGCATCATCCGACGGGGCATCAGTTCCTGCGCCGGGCAACAAAGGTGAGAGCCCAAGGGACACCCGTAAGAAACACCCGGCGAGCAGTCGCGCGAAGCGCTCCGCAGCATCTCACAGTCTCAATGGCAACGGAGGAAGCGCAGCATCAGCACCATCATCATCCAGCGGACCCGGCTCTTCGCCACCCAGCACAGTGACCCTACCGTGCCCGAACAGCGAGACTTTAGGCGCGTCCAGTAACCCTCAAGCGATCGCGTTGGACCGCAGGACGCCCACTATCGCGCTGCAACGACTCCCGCGTCACATAATCGCCAGCATCGCGCAGAACGGAAACGGCACCTCCGTGTCCGCGCTGGTCCAGCAGGGCACAGCGGGCGTTCAGGTGAACCACGACAAACCCGCAAACGCGCCAGTGAATAACGCGAAACCGGCGGTGAACTCCAGTTCCGCACCAGCTCCGGTGTCTTCAGCGACTCCCGCCGCGCTCCCGTCACCTGTCAAATCCGCGGCCGCTGTCAGCGCGCCTCTGCTTACCCCGCTGATCAGACCTGCGCAGACGCAGCCGCGTCCCGCTCCGCCTGCGCAGCAGAGACTCGTAACGCCGCAGCTGATTGTCAGACCGCCACAACAACAAACTACTATACAACTTCCCCCTGGATTCACCATCCCACCAGGTAACAAGTGCTCACTTTAACTTTTACACTGCATGACATAACTGCGATAGCAGGAGGCAAATGTTTGGACACATCTTGTCACACTTTTTAGAACTTGAAAAGTATGGAAAGTATAAAATGACTGAAATGGGATGGTCAGATTATGTAATAGACAAGATTGTGAAATGAATTGTTTATGGTTGTGTTCAGAGTACAGTTCAGTCACTAAACTTCATGCTGTGTTGTTTCATAAACTTTTGATGGAGTTCTTCTAACATTATTTTGGCAGACACTTTTATCCAAAGCATTGCTTTATATTATACATTTGTTTCTGAGTATGTGCAATTCTGGGATCGAACCCATGACCTAGGCATTGCTAGCGCCATGATCTAACCACTGAGCTACAATGTGACAGCTTTCTTCAGTATGCTGGACACTGGTTGGCTGCTTTCTCTTCAGCGTTTTAGTGTACATAAGTGATCTATACAATGTAAGTTTTATGTAAATTTAATTTGGTGCTTGCTTTCATATAAATATCGTCTATATTGAAGTAAAACAAGATAATGTGGCCCAACTTATTTTCTTTATTCTTAAAATGTTAAATATGAAGTGACAGTTTCTCTAGTTGTTTAGAACAGGAGTTCCCAAACTTTGTAGGGACCCTTACAGGAGAGAATATTAATCAAGAACCCATCATATATATATATATATATGTAAATAAATAGTTATTAGACACAAACTAAACACTTCAGACCTGTTTCATGAATAAAAAATATACTTTCAGACAGATTCAATTGATATTTTTCACGTTTTCTTAAAAGCTTTCATAATATCAACAGTAGCAGTCTGACTAGTTTAAGATTATTTTAAGTGCTCATGTCGCTGTTCTTACTAAAAAGCAAACTCAGTAGAATTGTTTCTGTATTTTTTTTATCACATTAGTTTAAATAAGGTAGGCTTAGCTTGAAATATTTCTCTATGCTTGCCAGAGAGCATCAGATAGTCCACATATATAAATAAACATGCCTTTTTAAATAATACAGCACAGTTTTATATTTGTTAGGCAATGCATTGTGGGCCACCAGGGCTCACTTTGAGAACCGCTGGTTTAGAAAATTCTTGATATAAATTGTGTATGTAATGTATAACATTAAAAACATTGAGATTGAGGAACATTGAGAGAAAAAGAACATTAAGTTGAATTTGGTTTCTTTTGTCTCTGTCCGTGTTTTGAACACAAATGTGTTGTGACGAGTTGTGATTGGATATAAATATATATTGCTGAACATTGCTGAAGAATACTCTTAATATAGATAATAAAATATCTACATGATCTACACAAAGCAAGTCACAACATTCAGTATCAATATTTTCACATTATAGATAATAATATAGATACTAAAATACTCTTTTTCCAGATACAACAGTATAAAGCCATACAGATGTGAATATGTTCTGTGTGTCAGGTATGGTTCTGGTGAGAACAGAGATGGGTCAGCTGGTCATGGTTCCTCAGCAGGCTCTGGCTCAGGCTCAGAACAACATCTCACCGCGAGCATCCACACCCACCAGCGGAAGCACGTTCAGGGTCACCACCCCACAGGTACATCTCATACACACCTGATGAATGTGTGTTCATGTTATTTCTCACCTCAGACTTCAAGCTCATCTGACTCTTAATGGAATTATGTGGGTTAACATATCTGTGTTTGTCTATATGGTATAAAAATGTAAGCAACAACATAAGACAGACAAGTACATTTATCCACCTAGAAACCTCAGACGTAAACAAAACCAGTTCACAAGCACTTCCTGTTTCATTTTTTTCACTTATATAAAGAAGATGTTCGTTTAACATTTTGATATTTTCTTCTAGCGTTTGTGTTAAAAGTGCTCCTGGAACAATGTTGTTTACATCTTGCAAAGCGGTCTATAGCTCAAATAGTTTTAGTAATATTTTCTGTTATGATTTGTTTTATTTTTAAACAGTTATATTACATATTGTAACGTTAATTCGGCGCATAAGAAATTTATTACAGCACCAGCACCCGATGTAAGTTTTGTGTCATAGTTGCCCTAAACTAACAAAATCATTCTTGTGTTTCTGTAATGCTTAATACACCTGTAAGCTCTTTAGTTTCTGTAGTATTTCTAATGCAAAAATATCTTTTATGATGAATTTTCAAATTATTAATACAATTATTATTAAGGTATTATATTAAGATATTATATAAAAATATGGCAAATTATTAAGCGATTTAAATTATTATTTTTTTATTCAGTGGAAAGTACATAAAAACAATGTCAGAAAGAATGCAAGCTTGGTTATTATGTGTGAATAAAGACATAAATTTAGTTGTTTCAGTTATTTGCCTAATAAATGATATTTGTGTTTTCTCTTTATTATGACAGCACTCTTAAAAATAAAGGTGCTTAAAAGCTTCATCACAGTGATGCCATAGATTCCACAAAGAACCATTTAGTCACAGAAACATATTTTTATCATCTGAAGAACCGTTTTGGCCACAAAGAACCTTTTGCGAAACAGAAAGTTTCTTCAGATGTTAAAGGTTTTTCTATGGCATCGTGAAACACCTCTATTTTTAAGTTTGTGGTCTAATATATTTATTAAGCTCTGTATATATAATTTCATACTGTAGTTAACCAATAATTTTCATGAGTGTCTTGGAAATGATAGGGTTAGAGGTTAGGTTATGTGTTTATTAACTGTGAGATTCACTCGTGTCACTTTATTATTCACATTGAATGTATTTTACTGGTCTGCTGAGTTCTGCTTTTACCCTGCATGGATCACAGACACAACATCATTTCTTAAAATCTAATATTCATATTTTGTGTATGCGTTGTGTGGATTACACGCTTTACGGTTCACTGCATTTTCAGTGCATCACGGCTTATAAAAACAGTGATTTACTGTTTACTGATTCAAGTATATTATTAAGCTAATATACTATTTTAATTTCAATTTTTATGTTCATTTGGCTTTATGAGTACAATGTTTAATTTTATGTTTTATTTCAATTTCTAATTTATAAAAATGACAATGTGTGACCACAAGAGGGCACCAGTCAACCTCCTTTTGTGAGATTTTCTATCATTGCTTTTTCTTTTTTGATTGTTTGTTAAATTATCTTTATAACTTTGTGTTGTTTAAATATGAAAAGACAGATATTTACCAACAATAATTATTTTACCAACAAGCAAAGACTATACTTACTATATTCACTGTAGTCAGTGATGATGGTTAAATCTCAGTAAGTGTTATATTCAGCCACAAGATGGGGCCAAATGTTCGGATTTAACTGTACTTATACATATCAACCATTCATAGGTTACCAGTAACAAAACTATTTAATAAAGTTATATATGATCTATGCAAAGCAAGTCACAACATGTTTACATTCAATATCAATATTTTTACATTAGATTCATTGTAGCCTATATTCAATTTACATATAGATTTTTAGTAACTAATGTTAAGATGAAACCCTCATCAAACACTTTTTACTGTCATAATTTTACTATTTAAAATAAAGTAATATTGTAGTATAAATATTGTAATGGCTTGTATGCGTATGTGTAGGTGAGAGTTTATATTCAGAAGTGTTTTTCTGATGTCAGTTATCCGTTTACGGCGTTTCCCCTCCGACTGCCTGATCGCTTTAAAAAGCAACCAGATTCATCCTGATGGTGTTGTCAGTGTGTGCATGTGTGCGTCCCCGGGTCCTTCCGTGTCTCAGGGGTCCCCGGGCTTTACTTTCTCTGTAGGGGCCCAGAGACAAGCATCTGCAGAGAGAGAGGAAGGGTTGGCAGTGCCCTCTTTTGCCCTCGCTCCTCCTGGCAAAGGCCCGGGTGTTCACACGAGGGCACAGTGTGAATCTGTGGCTGGATGCCATAGCAGAGAGCGCAGGCACCTCTCCTCTCTTTCCTGTGTGAAGCCTGGCATCATCCAGGAATCTGTGCCCGCTCGCCTGCTTATTCCAGAGTGGTGCTGGGCATATCCAACATCTTACACTGCAGCGGACGTGTCTTCCTGTTATAGTTTTAGTAAAAATACATAGAAACAGTCAAGAGGATTTTACTTCCATGTAAGAAATAAGAAATTAGAAATGGAAGCTTTTAAATTTAAGCACGTTTTACTCACAAATCCTGAGTAACAAATCCAGGTTTGTACTTTAATGTGGAACAGTTTTATATTATTTAAACTGTAAGTTAAAGGTCAAGGTAGTGTGCGTTATACGGCCTTCAATTTGTAATAAAAAAAATTGGGGGGCATTTTGTCTTTATTTTAATAGGACAATTTGAGATTAAGTGACAGGAAGCGATCGAAGTAAGATCGAGAAAAGACCATGAAGGAGGAATCGAACCCGGGGCACCCGAAGCGCAACCGCGGCACATGTCAGAGCACGTACCCACAACGCTATCGGCGCCGACCGATTTGTGATTTAAAGTCATTGTATTTAAACTAAAACAGACGTCATTTATAAAAAGACTTTTATTTTGTGGTGTTTTTTATGCATACTCGATTGTCAATGAAATGCTGAAGTAGTACGAATACGAAAAAGCTCACAATGCAAAAGATGTGAGTAGCTTTAGGTTTGTAAATGTGAAAACTCCTTTAAATCACACTTCTGTATAAAGAAAGAGTTGAGCAGATTCTACCTGCACCTTCTCTCTTCAGCTTGTGTTTCTTTTCCCTTGTTTCTCTCTGTCGTCTCTCTACAGTCTCCTGTGAGCACTCAGGCCATTAGACCTGCTCCCGCCGCTCAAACTAAAATGGTCTCGTCCAGTTCTCCCAGCACCACGGCCCAGACCAGCACCTCAACCAGTCCTGCTGTGAGCACCTGCTCTCTCTCTCTCTCTCTCTCTCTCTCTATTTTCAATATTTTTTCTTTCTCTCTCTCTTCCTGTTGTCCTTTCCATTTTGCCAATTTAATTTCGCCATTGAAAGTTGAAAATCTTTGTCTTTATACAGTTATGATATGGCAGCAGTTGTCTCATTTTTGTCTGTTTTTACTACTTCTAGGATTTTGTTAGATATAAAGTTGATACTTAAAGCGTAAAAGATGGCTTCATTATGTTTCATAAGCTATGACTTCAAAGATCTATTATAATAGTCAGAAGTTATAAAAATCACATGTGTTTGGAATTGATATTTGCTGCTCACTCCTGGTGTTATTTATAAAGTCATGTTGTATCTCATTTCTTATTTTAAACATAAAGAAAAGAGAGAGAGGAAAGCCTCAAAATGAGGTGAACTTTAGTTGTCAGGTGGTCAGAAATCTCTCTCTCTCTCGCTCGCGGGACACGCGATGTGACAGGGCTCGCTGCGGCCGACGCTCCTGTTCTCCGTGGCCTTGCTGGCAGGCGAATGTCAGCTCGTGTTTATCTCGGTGTCTGTGTTTCTTCCTCTTGCAGAAGACCCCCGTGGCAGCGGCCGTGGCAGTGACAGCTCCCCAGCAGGTCCAGCCAGCCTTGGGCCCTCAGGGACCCCTCACTCAGATGCCACTGGCCCCACAGAGCGCCGCCGCTCCGGCCCCTGGAGCCCCCATTGTCTCCCAGGTCTGTGTGCCCTCACATATTCAAGTCGGCACTTTCTGTCTTGTTATCTGTTCTCCTCTCAGCTCGAGTGACTGACGGTTCGGCCCCTCGAGCTTCGCTGGGCAACGGTCAGGATTTGCTTAAGCTCCACCCCAAACCACACACACACACACACACACACACACACACACACACACACACACACACACACACACACACACACACACACACACACACACACACACACACACACACACACACAATATATTTATAATAATGTATTATATAGCCTAAATATATCCTAATTTTTTTTTTAATAATTATGACATATAATAATGTTTTTTTTTACATGAAATTTTTCCTCCAAAATGTATTACTTTAAGAAAAACCATTGATGTTAAGAATTACAATCATGACAATTTGGAGAAAAATGTTATAATTCACAATGAAAATACTGTCAAATGGTTTCATTTCATTTATTTGTTTTTCTGACTTTGTGGTAAAATGTCAGCATGTTTTCAAAAGATTCATCCATTCATGCAGATACAGAAGAGGTTTATTATCACAGTTTTTGATTGACACATTTCCTAACATCAAATGATTGACAGTTTTGTAGCATTAAAATGGAATTTTGAGGATTTCATGAAATCACTTTATTCATCCACGAGTGCCAATCGCTGATTATAGAAGCAAAAGAATGAGAGTCTGTGTGAGTCAGAACCGGATCAGCCGTCCAAATCCAAACACGTGTGATGTGTCATTCAGATCAAACACGCTGTTATATGATTCAAGCGTCTCGTTCTCTTCTGCAGGAGATGCAGGAGAACGTGAAAAAATGCAAGAACTTCTTGGCGACGCTGATCAAACTGGCTTCCCATAATTCCCCGTCCCCTGAGACGTCCAAGAACGTGAAGGCGCTGGTGCAGGACCTGCTGGTATGTATGGTCTGCAGAATCTGTGATCGTAGGGTTTGAATACCATTTACTTTATAAAACAGAATTCAAGAAATATATTATGCACTTTATTCAGTAAAGTGCCTTGGAGTATCACATAAATGTTTTTTTGGTCCTTTTATAAAAGTTTCACATGAAAGGACCAAAATTCTTTTGAATAATGTCCAGAAGAGATTTTCATCATACTTTTGTAAAGTAAATTTCTGTTGACTTAACAATTAAAAATACAATTAAAACTAAAATGATCACATTAAATGCTTGATTTTTATATTTGACTTATTTTATGTTTACTTGTTTATAAGTGTCATATCATGAAGGGATTTTTTATGATTTGATTGACAGTATGTCATTGTGTTTGTTAGGGGCATAAAACATTCGACAGCAGGTTTGATTTCTACGTGTTCTTTGAGTTATACATCATCTCTGTTATTGGTTATGTGATGTAAATGACATTCAAATCTAAATCCTGCTTTGCATGTTCTGTTTCCTCACCATACATACTGAAATCCATGTAAACATGTGATCTCAGGACGCAAAGATCGATCCCGAGGAGTTCACCAGTCGTCTGCAGTCTGAGCTGAAGTCGTCTCCGCAGCCTTACCTGGTCCCGTTCCTGAAGGTACATAAACACACACGTCTCCCGACACGCCGCTGGCACGTTCAGACAGAATCCACATCACGTTCTGCAGGCTGGCACGCTAATGCAGTCATGCTGTCATGCTAGGTTAACTCGCTTATGTCAAAATCCTCCAGAAATAGACATCGGAAGCCCGTGGTGACCTCGCAGGGGTCTGGATTAGCAGAGAGATGTCTTTTATTACTGAGACTGATGATCTTTGTCGGACTCGATGAGGAAAGTGTTTACACACCGTACCTAACATTTCAGAATGAGACACAAGATGCAGTTCTGAGGCATCAGATGTCAGATAAATCACTTCTTTGTGATCGTTCTCCTCCTCTTGAGCCATTCTTATTTCTTAGCCCCTATATCCATCCCATTCATAAAGAAGCACTTGCACGTGCTGTTTAATTCCTAAATAACGTATGAATGATGTATGAATATCAAATGTATGTGCTGTTGTATTGACATAAACATTATGATTGCAATAATATAGAATTCGTTTTTTGATCTCTTACATCTCATCTCCGACTCCTTCCGAGTGTTAAAAAGTTGAATCATTGACTAAATGTAAAGTGGTTTATTTTATAGCCTTGTTTGTGTGTGTGTGTGTGTGTGTGTGTGTGTGTGTTTGTAGAAAAGTCTGCCTGCGCTGCGTCTGTCTCTTCTGAACAGTCAGCAGTCTCTGATACAGCCGATACAGCCGAACAGAACCAGCGTGTCTCCCGTCCAGACGGCCGTCAGCGTTCGTCCACAGCAACCCAACAGCACCGGTCTCCTGTCACCAGTATGAGCTCAATACATCACATCTATACACAACCATTTTGATTTTATTCACAAACTTAGAGGAAATTGATCAACATTTGGATATTTATTAGAGATTATAAAGGCTGAAAATGTTGCTATCACCCAATCCTAAGTGTAAGAACATGAACGATGTGTTGATAAGACTCAATAGGTTTGTATCTCTGAGCTGTAATATACACACATTGTGTCCCGATCCAAAGAAAACAAGCCAGAGAAATATGCAGGTGGAGGGAAAGTGGACTGGATGGATGGGTTTGGCCTCTGGCAGCCCTGAGGGCCGCACGTGGGACAGAAGCGTCTCTATTAGCGTTTGCCTGTTTTCTGGCCTCTTTTGTCACTTTCTTGTTTTCTTTCCATTGTGCTGTTGAAAATTCAACCTGTTGGGCATTTTGTGCCACACGTATACACATTCATCATTCTTATTTTACAAATCTGAGTTTACATGTTTACAGTGAATGTGTTTTCAATCTTTATTTAAGTTATAAAACTTCACAGATTTGTTTTATGAATATTCATGAGGTGTCATGACTCTCATCTTGAGTGATTTACTGAACTGAACTATATGTTGTCGGTGGCCTGAGGTTTCTGCTTGGTCTTAAAATCTGTGTTTTATAGATCAGATTACATTAGGTTCAACTTTATTTTCATTACACATGTATAAGTACAAGGCAACGAAATGTAGTTTAGGTCTAACCAGAAGTGCAATAATGTGCAGGATATACAGTTGTGCATAAATACAGGATAAATGACACTAATGTGAATGTTAACACTTAAAATGAAATGTGCCGTTTGTCTCTTTGTAGGGCATTAAGAGGGCAGCGGGTCCTGGGGCTCAGATACGAATGCCCGTGGTGGTCACGCATACGGTGCGAGCGACAGGTGAGACATTTCTGAGAGACACCTGACAGATGCGTCTCCAAACATGATAATACCGTCATTGCTTAACATCACGTCTGGAGCTCCAAAATGTAAAGCGCTGGTTTATAACATCAGAAGGGATAGAAAATGATGAAAGATTTGTGACCCTGGATCACAAAACCAGTCTAAAGTAGCACGAGAACATTTGTAGTAATAACCAAAAATACATCGTATGGGTCAAAATGAGCCATTTTTCATTAGGATATGAAGTAAAGATCAGGTTCCATGAAGATATTTTGTAAATTTCCTACCGTAAATATATCAAAACTTTATTTTTGTGAGTAATATGCTATGCTAAGGACTTCATTTCGACAACTTTAAAGGCCATTTTCTCAAGATTTAGATTTTTTGCACCCTCAGATTTCTGAGTTTTAAATAGTCGTATCTCAGCCTAATATTGTCCCAACAAACCATACATCAATAGAAAGCTTATTTATTCAGCTGCTTTTAGATGATGTAAAAATCTCAATTTCCCATAATACTGGTTTTGTGATCCAGGGTCACGTATGAGATTGAACGTCCTTAAATATCGATCGTGCCGGTCAAGTGTGCAGTGGTTCAGGTTCAGGTGTGTGTATGCAGATTTCATGTCTTTCTGTCTTCTTGCTCACCATAGTTTGATCTCTGTTTTAGCCTTTAAATTGGATTTTCAGGGGGAAGGTTTCTAAAAATACTGTCTGCTGTAGCCGTGGGCATGAAACATGCCTGTTCAAATCATGTTCAAATCCACCCTGCCAGTCGTGTGTGTGTGTGTGTTTGTGGACACGCCGAGGAGTTTATAGTTGACCTCTGAGAGAGACAGAGAGAGAAAATATGGAGAAGGAGAGAGACATATAAAACATCTCACCATCATCTCTTGACAAAACCTGTCAAGAACATGCCCACACGACTCTTATTTCCTCCAAAATCAAATGCAAGAAATTACTGAGAATAACATTTTGTCTTGATAATAATGTTACATTGCAAAATAAATACATTTTTGTTATTTGAAGGTAAGATAGGATCTGAGCCCCGGCTGTGATGCACAAAAGGCAAATCATTTCATGATAATATTGTTCTGTCTTTTCTTAGGGACTTTAGGGAAGCCATCAGCCATCCAAACGGGCAAAGGCCCGGCGGGCATCGCCATCCAGCTCTCAGGAAACCAGAAGAACAAGCTGAATGACCCGGGGGGAGGAGGCTCTTTCAGGTATGAGGGTGTAATGTTCAGCGCTGACACACGAGGGCAGCGTCTCACCGGGCTGCTCCTCATGTCTGCGGGCCATTCTCTCAGCGAGGGGCCGACCGCTGGCTCTCATCTCATTGCTGCCCACATGTTTTCTTTTGTCTCCAAACCGTCAGTGAGAATGAAGATGTGAAAGATGCTGATGCGAAACAGCTCGTGGGTTTACAGGACGCTGTTTTTATTGCCCTGTATGTGACATGTATCAATACTATAATCCTTTTTCCAAAATATAAATAATCATATTTATACTCTCTTAGAAGAACCATTTTGGTTCCCCAAAGAAAAGTCTTGCCTTTTAATAGTCTGTGGAACAATTTCCACCTCAAAGAACCTGCTGTGCAACAAAACGATTCTGTGGAAGTTAAAGGATCTAAAACAAAACGTTTGTGCTGAGATGATTTTAATGGACAGAAGTGTGCAGTTATGACATGCGAGTGGCACGAACCAGTCGAACCGAATCTATTGTCGCACACTTATGAGAGCACTCGGATCGGTCGCTTTTGAGGTTCCTCCTACGAAATTCACTTCACTTTTCCCAACATTCATTAGTGTTTCAAAGCCGTTTTACATACATTATTACAACGTCGCCTTCGAAGGTAGCTGCCTATGTAGACTGTATGAGAGCTCATTGTGTGTCACAGAGTTCATCCCCCGGCTGTTACCCGCAGGCGCTGATTGATAAACCAATAAATCTTTAGCAGCGCAGCTAATTAAACTGTCAGGTTTACTTGTTACTGACAACCTTCCACCCCGGGGCGGGTTACGTGACCATGACCCACCCTGATCAAAGCACATCACCCATCACATGAAAGGCCGTTTAAATGAAACATCTCTTTTACTAGTTAGTTACCACAGTAAATCTTGCCCAGAGCTTCTGATAATGGGCTTTGCTAACCGCTACTTTTGGTCACACTTGGCCTTGTTGAGGAGTCTGAAAGCTGATTGTCAATGTAAAAAGACAAAAGATGAAAATTGTGTTTGTTTGATGGAGGCGTGCGGCAGCGGTTAGGCTAACGTGTTTCGTACAGTTAATGGTCTCTGTCAGCTCCCGCCGCGGTGTCAGGACTCATCTCCACCCTGCCCGGCCTGCGAGAGGCACGCGGCCGCTGCGGCGCGACGTGACACGTTGGCACCGGGGGTGGCACGCACGCGGGCGTTAGGTGCCGGAGGGGTCGGTGTCAGAAAGGGAGGTACAGACGCGGACGTAAATGAGAGCGGAGATGAGTGACCTTTGACCTCTGTGACCGCAGCCATGAAGTTTTCAGCGGGGCTGCGGGCGTGAAACTCTGCGTCGCTCCTCTGCTAATATAATTAGGACACTGTTACCAAGGCGACGGAAACGGGGAATAATGATTGGATGACAAAGCTGCCTCTCACACTGATGGGGCTTTGTTGGCAAACATCTTTATCTATTGATATTTTTTTTTTTTTAATAAATATAATAGATTAACTTGAGACGTAAAATTGTCCAAAAGAAAGAAAAATGAGAACTTTTGCTTAAGTCTTTCTCTTGAGAAATCTCACAAATGTCTTTGTCATTAGAGTTTCAGAAGAGATGTCAACAATGTCTCAAACTGAGCTCAGATTTGTCAAGTCAATATTATTGAAGATAACTCAAAACATTTCTCATCAAATCCAGATTATTTGACCTCTACAATCTACATTCATTCATTTCACACCTCCAGACTCTTCATACAGTCTCATTTGTTTCTCTCTTAATTTCTACTAATACATTTTTGGAGAAGCATCTAAGAACAACAGGGCTTCTGAGAGATAATAAGTCTTGTTTTGACAGAATACTATGTTTATTTTTCTTACCCCATTGTCAAATCATCTTTTATTGTTTTAAACAAATAACTTCTGATTCAGAGTTACATGCATGTCGTAAAATATTGTGTTTGGTGTGTGTATAATAAAATAATGTGTTTATAAGATGAAACTGATATGTGCTTGTGTGATGCAGGGATGATGATGACATCAATGATGTGGCGTCTATGGCTGGAGTGAACCTGAATGAAGAGAGCGCTCGTATTTTAGCCACAAACTCTGAGCTGGTGGGCACACAGATCCGCTCCTGTAAAGACGAGGCCTTCTTACCTACCGGTCTGTTACATCGACGGATACTGGAGACAGGTGCGCTATCAAACCAACAAATACACAAACACACACGGACACGAGGGTTATATCTTGGGGACATTTCATAATTTTGTTTTTATTAGTTTTTCGAGGACACACAAACACTAACTCTAACTAGTTAAAACTACATTTAGTCATTTAGCAGACGCTTTTATCCAAAGATATCTAGATACAACACTTGCGTTGCTTCAGACCGGATGTTAGTGACGTTTCAGACGCCAGAGGTCTCAAGAGTTGTAAGACACCTCAGTGTGGTTGTTTGTGTGTCGCCGGGAGCGGGTTCGAAACATGCAGATCTTCTCTGGGGCTGATGAGCGTGTGGGGGTCAGAGCGCCCCCTGCTGGCCGGGACAGAGCGGCAGTATTGTGTGCTGTTCTTGATGGGCTACTGGAGAACTCTTAGGTGACAGAAAACCAAAGGAGGTATAAAAACTGCCAGCTCGACTCAATGTGAGAGAATTACACGCACGCACGCACTGAATGTACAGATTTCTGTCACTGTAACTCAACCTTTACCCTTTCCACAACAATATTTAAAAGTTCACCCCACTCGCAATGTCTACCCAAGAAAATTTTACTTTTTAAGATGAATTTGAAATCAAATTTCACTCTATTTGCTTTTTATAAAATGCTTTTAAATTCTGGTCTTATGAATCTGGTCGAGAACAAAGACCACCAGATCAAGACCTCCGCTCTTGGATTTAAAGACACAGGTTTAGTTGTGTTTTTCTCAGGGTTTCCGGTGATTTTATCTGAACACTTGATGTACGGAGGGATGTAAAGAAGCGGCTGGTTTCATGTCTGCTCTCTTTAGGTCAGATTGTTGAAAGGTGGATTTTAAGACTTTCACAGATATTACCACACGCAGTGTCCTGTTTTAAAACACAGGTAACATCCACGAGGTAACATACCTTTTAATTCTCAGAAAAAGCAGATTTATTTTTTGCTAAATGTTTCCTGTGTTTTTAAGAGCCGTGGCTGAAACTCTTTTTCCTTAAAAACTGCATTTATTTTTCCTTTCTCCTCTTGGTTAGAAGTCATTAAGGAAACTCTCAGCGCGTTTAGCGGCTGATTTAAATAATTGGTGTGATTTTCTTAAAATAACAGCAGAAAGAGAATTTATGTTAATAGGGAATTAAAGACGGGGATGTTATAGACACAAGCCCGCTGAAGGTCTGAAACTCCGGCACTAATTAAAGTGAAACTTTTCAACCCTGTTAGTCGTGTAAAAGAGCTTTTTCATTCCATGTTTTTCTTTTTTTTCCCCAAGTAAAATCCTTTACTGTAATATCTCAAATGTTTCTCCTCGACAGGAATACAGGGATTAAAGTGGGAATGTTTGCTCAAGTTCAAAAATTCACAGATAAAAGCTGCAAAATATGTGTCATAAAAAATGAGAAATATATTAATTTTTTTTTTAAGATTTTCTTTAAATTTGATATATTACTAATTCACTTTAAATTTGCACTACATACATTGCACTTTTCATTTTATACTATTATTACTATTATTATGTTCTTTCTGTTTGTATACATATTTGTTATATCGCTATGCAGTCCAGCTGCAAATGCTTTGGCAATACAATGTACAATTTTGTCATGCCAATAAAGCAATTGAAATTGAAATTGATAAAGACCCCAGTAATCTCATCTGTGTCTCATCACAAACTTTGATCAGATTTGAGATATTAAAATCAATCTCAAACATTTCTCATCACATTCTCTCAAGACCCCCCAAAAATCTGAGCTCTACTATGTTTGTTAATGTGTCAGCTGTCTATTTTGAAATCTTAAAATATTATCATAATATAAAATATAATTTTATATTTTGAACATTTTATTACTCAGTAATACTTAGTAATATTTTTTACAATATTTAAAGGAACATTTCTGAGAGTCTCCTAAGCTCTGAGCGAATACGTTTCGCTATCTTTCCAGACCACAAAGACTCATCTAAACTCATTTTTCTGAGATGTCAGCTTTGGCGGTGGACCAGAGGAGCTACGAGATAATCTCCCATCATATTTGTGTTTTAAATTCAGGTCATGTCAGCTCATCAAAACAACTTTTTTATTTTCTCAACACATATTGTACCTTTTTGTCAAACATTTATAAGATAGGACAGATTGAATTTTTTCTCGCTAAAGGTTCTTCCAAACATCTGCGTAGTGATGCGTTTTGTTTGATTCTTGATATTTTTTGTAACATCTGCGTTTGCGTCTCTTTCTTGTTTCAGCGAAGAGGTTTGGAGTGACAGAAGTGGCGCTGGAGGCGGTGAACTTCATATCTCACGCTACCCAGTCCAGATTACGAACGGTACTGGAGAAAGTTTCATCCATCGCCCAGCACAGAATGGACTCGTGTAAGGTACGAGACAGAGAAACTTCTTCATGTGCGTATGCATCTGAATAAATAAACTTGTGTAGGTTTATAGGATTTTTCCTACAAACAATGCTAACATCGTCTGACAGCCACAAACACACGTTGTTTCGTCCGTCTGCTCGCCCCACAAACAAATCAAACATCATTACCATGAAAATCATTCATGAGCACGTTTTCAGATGATCAAAACATTCAATTTTAAGAGAATAACAAACATTTATTTAAAAACATTATACTGGTAACACTGAGTAATACAGTGATGAGACATGCGTCTGATTTCATACATTAACATTATTAACTTCTGCTGTTTATTTGCAAATCTACTGTTTGTTATTTAATAGATTCAATTGTTTATTGATTCATTATTTTCTTTACACGTCACATGTAATACGTTCTTTAACAAATGTTTGATAAAACTTCATTTGGGACAAAAAGTAAAAATGATTTAAACCATTTTTAGTGGTTTTGTGTTATCTTATATTATATATATTTTTATGATACATTTTTTTTCTAAGATTGCAATATAACAGTGATTTTGGTACAAGGCATTTAAATGAATATGCAACAAAACCAAAAATGAAATGTCATTATATTTTTATGAAATATATGTCCATAATTTCCTTTATGTAATGGAAATGTATACAGGTGTTCTCTAGTGTTACTAAATACTGAAGTTAAAATGGAAATGTTCGGCAGTATTAAAACAAAGAGAATAAACAAACAGGTAAACAATTTAATATTCAAACCGACAGCTAAAGAGTCCGACAGACACGAGTCGAGCCCAGCGCATTAAACGCATCTTCTTTCATATTAATAGAAACCTGAGATGCAACAAAACAAACCCACAAAGGAGGAAAAGCAGGTGAGAGAGCTTTGAAATCTGTTTATTTGAGAACAGGACGAGTAGTTTAGCGGAGAGGAATGCCACCGCGGCCGCTCTGTTTAGTAAGTGTTGTGGCTTTTTGTTTTGTTGGTTTGTGTTTGGCTGCTTCCTAAATGAGGCGTGCGAGATGTCTGTCGACATCAGCAAAAAAACAAGAGCGTCCTGAAAGACGCGCTGCCTTCGTAGCCAACAAAGGGCAGAGAGGGATGAGAGGAACGATAACAGCGCCTGAAAATGAAAAGAGCCTCAGATAGCGGTGAGAGTGACAGGCGACGTAAATAAAACAAGGGTCGATTGCGGAGTAAACATGTTTTTTTGCGTTCGTCCTCGCAAACTTCTGTCCCACCTGCCTCTGTAGAAAGTTTTATGGTGAGTGACTCATAAATAAGTGAAATGTGTTTACGAGCATCCTGACCTCTTATCTGTGTGTGTGTCTACAGGAGGATGAATGGTACGAACAGGCGTCTGATGTTCGAACTCAGCTCAAGTTTTTCGAGCAGTTGGAGCGGATGGAGAAACAGAGGAAGGACGAGCGAGAGAGAGAGATTCTCCTCAGGGCAGCGAAGGTGAGACTGAGTCTCATCGTCGTCTCACAGAGTCTCCAATCCAAAAACACTCATTACTGACTATGCATTCAAATTCATATAGTTCAGTCTGTTTGACATTGGACATATAACTGAGTTTACTACTTACAAAGAGTTGGTGTGAGATCTGTTTATAGATTTAATGATTCATTGGCAAAGAGATTCTGATAAATTGATTTATTGGAATTAGTTCATTGACTAATTTATTTATACAATGATTCATTCATTCATTCATTGACTAATCGACTGATTATTTTGTTAAAAAACTGATTCATATGCCAATGCAGTGATTCATTGGCCAATAGATTCTAATAGATTCAATGCAATCAATTCCACGTTTAATTTATTTGTACAATGAGTAATATGTTGATTCATTGGCTAACATACTGTTTCATTTACCAATACACTGTTTCCTTGACCAGTATAGTGATTCACTGGCTAATAGATTGATTCATTGACCAGTATAGTGATTCACTGGCTAATAGATTGATTCATTGACCAGTATAGTGATTCACTGGCTAATAGATTGATTCATTGACCAGTATAGTGATTTATTGGCTAATAGATTGATTCATTGACCAGTATAGTGATTCACTGGCTAATAGATTGATTCATTGACCAGTATAGTGATTCACTGGCTAATAGATTGATTCATTGACCAGTATAGTGATTCACTGGCTAATAGATTGATTCATTGACCAGTATAGTGATTCACTGGCTAATAGATTGATTCATTGACCAGTATAGTGATTTATTGGCTAATAGATTGATTCATTGACCAGTATAGTGATTTATTGGCTAATAGATTGATTCATTGACCAGTATAGTGATTCACTGGCTAATAGATTGATTCATTGACCAGTATAGTGATTCACTGGCTAATAGATTGATTCATTGACCAGTATAGTGATTTATTGGCTAATAGATTGATTCATTGACCAGTATAGTGATTCACTGGCTAATAGATTGA